>CM037934.1:14524005-14751505 GCA_021346845.1 Apeltes quadracus | reverse complement strand
AAAAATCATTTTCAGCCGTTGGTTTCAATTCATTTCTCTTAAAGACTTTAACTATATATAAAATATATATTTTGTTGAACGTCTTTTATTTAGCATTAATTATTGCAGTGGAGCACAGCAAAGGATTCTAGGAAAACATTCACTGTGAGATTTTAGAGCTGCTTTCTATTTAACTTCAACATGCTTATTGTTCGTCTTCTGGATAAAATCATTTAACTCAAAAAGAAAAAGGCTACAAAGAATGTGACATAATTCAGACGTCAAATCACAGTCGGTCTTTTTTTAAATGATCAAATAAATGTTTTTGTTAAATCGACTTAATTAGAAAAAGGCTTTTGTGACTATTTTTTGTGTTTTTTATTTAAGTAAGTACATTTCATTTGTATGGCATATTTAAAACTCAAATGTGACCAAAAACACACTGGAAAATTACACAAAATTACATTTTTTATTTTCTGATTCAGTTTCAGTTTTGAGTGAGTAAATAGATTTAAATAGATCATGTTTATTGTGTCTTGTTTTGGGGAATAATTACTTATTTATTCATACTAAACTACCCGTTATAATTTAACGATGAGCAATAAACCAACTGATAAAAATCTAAATTCATTAGTATCTTTTGTTTTAAATTGAGCGTCCAGCTGAAGGAATCCACTTTTAATGCTAGTTTTAATCATTTGTTCCTTTCAGAGAATCAATTAATTAACAGATTACAATCGAACGGCCTGTGATCGCTCACGTTTTTTACTGAGCGGATGAGTGAACCAATTATTTCTTTATCTTCATGCGAGGTTCCCAACGTGAGGTTCAGGACCCCAAACAGGACCCAGGAGGAGCCTGTTTTTACATTGAAGCCTCTTTGTGTGCTTCTGATAACAGAATGTCCCATAATAAGCTGCTAGGAAACGGACTCGTTGGAGCTGCGTCTCCGGCCGGGAAACTGGCTCTTTGCAGAGTTGGTGTTTGTTCGGTCAGGTGGTGTTGTGGACTCGTCCCGGGGGGGAACCTGTGTTTATGGCGCGCGGTTTGGTGGAGGCTGATAAGAGCGCAGGATTATGGTAATGACGGGCTGACGGACCGCCGGGGTCCCGGCGCAGCCCGACCGGGTGGGCGGGCCGGGGGCGCTTATCAGCGCGGCGCAGAGGGGGCGATTCTTCACGCGGTCACATGACGGGCGACACTGCGACTCCCACTGCGCAGCAGCTCGCTTTTTATCACCACACCGCGGCGACGACCCGCCGGAGCGGCGCTGATTGTTCCAGGAGCACAAATGGTCCCGATCGCTATCAGAAGCCATCGGGACGAGCTCTTACCTCCTCGCTTAGGACCAGCAGAACCGCCATCAGCACCAGAACCGCCATCAGCAGCAGAACCATCGGCAGCATCAGAACCTGGCGGCCGGTGTCCACAAGCAAGCGGCCGGAACCAGCAGGACGGAGGCGGCGCTCTCCGCCATCAACTCATCAGATAAGAATGCGCTGCTCTGCGGCTCCTCCTCTGACCTTCAGGTGACAAACTGAAAGCCAAGTTTGGTCGGTTCAGGTTCTGACAAACGAAACAAAGGGGCGCCATCTTTTCCAGGACGCAGAATGGGATGGAACTGTATGTACGGTTGCCAAGGAGACGGCAGGCGGAGGGGCATTTGAACCACCTCGCCGACTGCTCTTCATTCTCTCCGCCTCGTCCTAGGGAGTCGCTTCGCGGGGTGAGAGCTCCGCCTCCTCGCCGCCACCAAACTTATCGCCTCCTGGAGGTCCGAGCCGGGAGCAGAACTTCTCTTTGGCGGAGCTGCTGCTTGTAAAAGAACCAACCCGGAGGGACTGCGGCTTTAAATGGACATAATGGAGTGTCAATGATCTCCACTGATGGAGGCAATCAGCGAGCCCCCCCCCCCTTAAATAAATAAATAAGAAAAGGCGGCTCCATCAGCAGCCTCAGCTGTGCGTCCGTCACGCTCCCACGCTCACTTCGATTCTCATCTCTCGTCTGGTTGCAGCTCGCTGGAGCCCGGCGGAGGAATTATCTGCTGTCAGGAGCTGACGGAGGCGGGAGGCGGTGGTGGGAGGGGGGCCGGGGGGGTGCGCCGTGGGGGGGGTTGAAGTCCTGCGAAGGCTGAGCCATGCTGTCCACCGCCCTTCAGATCCTGGCGTTCGCCCTGGCGCTGCTGGGGGTCCTCGGCGCCACCGTGGCCACGCTGCTGCCCAACTGGAAGGTGAGCGTCAACGTGTGGGGGGGGGTCATGACCCCCGTGTCGCGCATGCAGGGCCTGTGGGTGGACTGCGTCTGGTTCAGCTCGGGGGTCTTCAGCTGCACGGTGAAGAGCTCGCTGCTGTCGCTGCCGCCGTGCCTGCAGGCCACGCGCGCCGCCATGGTGCTGTGCTGCCTGCTGGCGGCCTTCGGCCTCTGCCTGGCCTCCCTGGGCCTCAAGTGCACCCGCTGGGGGGGCAGCCGGCGGGCCAAGGGCCACACGGCCATCGCCGCCGGGGGCTGCTTCGTCCTGGCCAGCGCCCTGGGCCTCGTGCCGGCGTCCTGGTACACCAACGAGGTGATCGCCGCCTTCCTGGCCACGGACAGCAGCAGGTACCAGCCGGGGGGGGCTCTGTGCGTGACCTTCCTCTCTGCCGGCTTCCTGCTGGCAGCGGGGGTCATCTTCTGCCTGTCCTGTCCCGGAGGGAGGACGGGGCGGACCGACCCCCCGTCCCCCGCCCAACCCGAGCTGCCTGCGGGGCACCAGGAGGACCGGCGGAGGCGGGGGGGGCCGCCCCCCAAGAAGGCCGTGTGGAACACGAGGGTGCGGCTGCAGAGACCTCCGGAGCCCGAGCGGCACCCGAAGGGCCACGCGTCTCCCTTCAGACCCCCCCACAAAGAGCTGAAGGACAGCTACATCCTGCAGGAGTACGTCTAGTCCTCACCGCGAGGGAGGGGGGCAAAAGAACCAATCTAAAAGCATCATTTTCCATCATCGTAAGAATACAGTAATAAATGTATCGTACAGATTTATTTAATTTAAATAATAGAAACTTTCAAATCTGTGGATGAATTAAAATAAATAGTGTTACCTAGAAGTCACTAAAATAATATCACTTAAACATGTTAAACTAAAAAAATATCATCAAAACAACAAAGCTGGTATTAATATTAATTCTCTTTAAATTACTAATAATGTGTGTTAAAAAAGAAAAGTAGCGTTTGCTGCTTTTTAAAATGCTTTTGCTTCTCCCATCCTCCCCTCACCTCCTCCTCCTCCTCCTCCACTCCCCTCATCTCAACTCCTCCTTCCCTCACCTCCTTCTTCTGCTCTCCCTTCATCTAAACTCCTCCACACCTCCTCCCCTCACCTCGTTCGTCTACTCCCCTCAACTTCTTCTCCTCCTCTCTCCATCTCAACTCCTCCTCTCCTCCCTTTATCTCAACTTCTCTTCTTCTCCTCCCCTCCTCCTCCTCCTCTCCTCACCTCCATTTCTTCTCTTCTCCTCGCCTCTGAAGTCCTTCTTTTCTCACAGTTCAGCAGCACAAAGAAGTAACGATGCTCTTTGTTTTCCCATCATCCTCTCAGCATGGCTGGAAGCACACAGACACACGCACATGCACACGCACACACACATACACACGCACTCCTCCAGCTGCAGTCTAAATGAAACCCTGAGAGCCCTGAAGGGGGCGGGCCCTCTTCCTCCAACGAGCTGTCAATCACACCTGCAAAGGCCATGCTGGTGGTGGATGAGAGACGGATTTGGTGGAGAAACGACGCGTCCCTCTTCTATTTGTCCCCTGAACCAGGAGACATGTGGACTTAATTCAAACAGTGGGTTCATTTCTTTCTTTAATCAAACCAACTCACATTAATGCCTTTACCTCGCTGAGCAATACGACAGAGCAAAAGCTTTTAAACGAGGTTCACCTCTTCCAGCCGCTCACACGCAGAACGCACGTTTAAAAGGTCTGAATGTAATGGAGCAAAAAAACAGATTCACTTTGTAGAAGAATAAAAAAGGTGTTTTTCCTTGTTGACAAATAAAACACACACTGAACCCTTCGTGCGGCTCTTGCTTCAGTTTAATTAAACGGAATGATGGTTTAAGCAAAAAAAAAAAGTTCGTTATCGGTCGTTCGCGCACGCTACAGAGGGGGCGGGGCTTATCTCCACGGAAGTCATTTTATTTCCACCTGCGACCCCGGAATAAATGTTCTGCTATGTGTATGGACCTCAAAGCAAAAAAACGTCATCTGACTCTCGTTCAAAGTATCCAAAAATATTTTGTCCAAAAGATTCTTGAGAAATAAAATCACAAAAATTTCCAGATCTATCAAATAAAGTCAAAAAATATATTTGGAAAAAAAGAGTCTCAAAATATTTGGACAAAAAAAAGAACTTTTTGGACGAAATGTGTCGTGGGAAAAAAAGGGTTTTAAAAATATCAAGTCTAGAAAGGTCATGGAGAATAAAGTCTAAAAGTATCTGTTCAAAAAAAAGGACTACATCTATTTGATCGGAAAAGTTCATGCGAAAGAAAGTCAAAATGTATTAGGTCGAAAAAAGTCAAAATATATTTGGTCAAAAAATATAATGGGTGAAAAAAGTACTGCGTCAAAAGAATTCTAGAAATACTTGATCGAAAAAAAACGTCCCAAAAATTTGGTTGAAAAATAAAAGTCAAAAACCTTCTGTCAAAAAATGTCATGGAAAAAATGTCAAAATGCATTAGGTCGAAAATAGTAAAAATATATTTCATTAAAAAATATTGGGGAAAAAAGTACTAGATCATCAGAAAGTCTGTATATATATATATATATATTTTCGACGTATATATGTTTTTTTCGACCATATATATATATGGTCAATCTCTAAATCTATTTATCAAAAAAGGTGTTGAAAAATATATATATGTCTTAAAAGCCAGCGTACTCAGCCTCACCACATCCACTTAACTCATAGGTTTTCATTTAAAGTTCACATATTTCAAGTTTGTATACTTAAAAACTGGATTTTTTATTGCAGTGCGAGAAATTCACTCTCAAAACTATTTTTGTTTGTGTAACAAACACACCAATATACCGTCATACTTTGGAACCGTGTCATAGCAAACATAGTGACGTCACCCTGACGGCCTCGCTTAACCCAAACAAACAACCGTCTCCGGAGCAACGGCGTCACTACCTGCGACAGCGGACCCTCGTAATTTGAAAGAAAGGAGAGCAACCCCCGAGGTCAAAGTATGCGAAGGAGCTACGACGAAAAAGGTGAGTTTATTTTACTGACTTATTTTGCAGTTGAGACGCTTGTAAACGTTTAGTTAAAACCTTCTCTGCGGTCCAAAATGAACGAGGCGCGTTTGTGTCAGTGTCCCGGATGTGTGAAAGCCGAGCAGCCCGTGAGCAGCCCCGTCAGAAACCCCGTACACGCAGTCGAGATGCAGAGATCGCGACGTTACGTTGCCGCCATTTTGTTTCACCCGGGGTAAAGAAATCAACGCCGAGAAGCACCGGGCGAGAATAATTTCCCTTTTTCCTGGATTACCACCAACGCTGCGAATCTGCATCGTGCATCCACGTTAAGATTTGCATGGTACGTAAACACCGGGCTGACCGCTCGTGTGCGTTGTTTTATTATCATGTTGTGGTCGGTATTCGCTCGTACTGGTTACATCGCTAGCCGTCATTTTGTTTGATTCATGGGCCCGTGGGTATCTGTGTGTCACGGGTGGATTTGTCCGCACGCATCTCACGGGAGAAGGATGACCCATTCTCGAACGATCCAGCTCCGATGCGTTTATTTGGATCTAAACTGGTCGCGTCCAGTCTGCGGCCTGAGGTCCCCGCACGGTCCCGCAACGCTAACGTTAGCCAGCCCGAACTGACGTTAGCTCCGGCGGGCTAACGCAGGCGTGGTGCCCGCCGTTTGCAACCGGCTGGGTTTTACGTGGTGTCCCGGTCACTTATGATCATTGGTATTTAATGCGACTCGTCAGTGGGGCAGCGGGTGCCCGCGCGCGTCTTTTCGACGTCACGTGTCAGGCGGTGAATACCGCCATGGCGTTGCCACCACCGTGTTTACACGAGCTTCCATTCGGATACACGTGTTTCATCGTGTCCCTGTGCAATAACGGCACGGCGGCGTGTATTGGAGTCGTCCGATGGGTTCGTACTTCTACCCAGTTCAGGCGTCTTTGGGAGCGATCCGAGACCGCTCGTAGGTCGGTGCAGTTTGCGCAGTCTTGAATGGTGGCGTCTAACTGAGCGTTAACTGGTTGTCGCTGTTGTCCGCAGATGTCTGCAGACATGGCCACAGATCACGTAAACGGGAACGGCACGGAGGAACCGATGGACACCACGGCCGAGGTGACCCGCTCGGAACACTTCCAGGCGCTGCTGGAGGCCGGTTTGCCTCACAACGTGGCGGAGAAGCTGGATGAACTTTACGTAGCAGGTGAGCAGAGAGGATTTCTTGCCTCCCAGTCGCCACACACACAGTGACACACGTGTTATACGACTTGTGGGGGGAGGAAGAAGCATCTTCATTGTTTTTGATGCAGCTATGGAAGTAGTAGTAGTATTCCCTTTTTAAAGTAAAGTAGCAATACAACAGTGTGTAAATACTCGTCTCATGTAAACAAATCCGCATCCAGAGGTTCCTGAATACCAAAAGTACTGTTATGCACAGAACCCCATTTTCAGAATAACGTTAATTACCTTAGAGGATAATTGATTTGGTAATGTGTCAGTTTAATGTTACAACTGATTCGTTATCACTTTTTTTATGTTGACATGTTTTATGTTTGTGTCTTCAAAATTCTTTAATAACACCATTTCTTAGTTGGTTCCTGATTAATTTGTATATTTAAATCTACAGAATAACTTCCATTTACTTTTGAGTTAATGTTGTTAAATCCCAGCCCTGCTGTGGCACCAGGCGACATGTTCCAGCACCTGGACTCGATGTCACTAGACCACCGCGCGTGATCAATGGATGCTCTACGTACTGCGCTTAGAATCCGTTAGAATATGGAAGAGTGCAGTGGTTTCACGGTTGTATGTCAGCAGAGAACGTGATCGCCCAGAACAATGGTTCTTAGAAAGGAAACTTCACTCATCGCTGCCGTTGTTGTATAATTGTAAAAAAATAAAATAAAAAAAAGGCGTTGTTAAATGTTGTAAAGCGGACTCTGTGAGCTGCAGGATGTTGGAGAGAATAAGTTATAATTAACCTTGCACTCAAACCAATTAAATCATGAAATCAAATTAGTAATAAATATTTTCTTAATAATGTTAATGTATAAACGTCTACAGCGTTAACCTAACTGGGAAGGGTGGCGTTGTGCAGTGATTAGACTTAATCAATTAGTGGATCTGTGAAAGCAATCCGTAACTACTGATGATGATCAATGTGCATGACGGCAGAAAACATCGTAATTTACGAGTCCCAGAGGCTGTTTAGTCTGTGCTCTATTTTTAGCTGCTGGGTTAACTGAGCAGGTCTGTGGATTTGACCCATGCACGTCTTTTTAGGAGGTTGATGGTTCTTTAAACTTGAGCACTGCAGAGATGATAAACAATCGTTTGTCATGCCTTTCATGCCTTTTCTTGTGCCGCTGCTCCATAGCTGCATGAGTCACGTGTGCTTTGGTTTCTCCGCGCTAACCTGCCCAGATGATCATAATGGTCTATTTCCATTCATGTGTTTGTGCCAGGCTTAGTAGCACATAGCGACCTCGACGAAAGAGCTCTTGAGGCTTTGAAAGAATTCAATGAGGAGGGAGCCCTGCAAGTGCTGGTCCAGTTCAAAGAGAGCGATCTGTCGCACGTGCAAGTAAGTTTAACGGGCTCTTTGATTAAAAACGTGTACGACATCGTACTTTAACCGTAAAGAGCTTTTCTTTGTACCGACTGCTCCTCTAAACAGTAGGTGACAACCTTTAGTTTCTCTGACAAAGTGCGTCTCTCGTCAGAACAAGAGTGCCTTTCTCTGTGGGGTGATGAAGACCTACAGGCAGAGGGAGAAACAGGGGACTAAAGTCTCAGAGTCCACTAAAGGACCAGACGAAGCCAAAATCAAGGAACTCCTGGACAGAACCGACTACACACTTGACGTAACAACGGGCCAGCGGAAGTACGGCGGCCCCCCGCCGGAGTCGGTGTACTCGGGGGCCCAACCCAACATCGGGACAGAGGTACGCTTTGAGAGGACAAATGTGTTCTTGTGTCTGGTTGGAACGGCATCATCAAAAACATGACTTGATGAGTGCTATTGTGATGTAACCAGATAAAACAAGGCCGCCATTGATGGAGAATATACATTTATTTTTTTCATTTCATTGTTCACAAATTAGCTTGAGTCTGTGAAGCGTCAGTGGCTGGAATGTGTCAGAAGCTGTAAAGGCAGCGTTCTTCTCAAACATTGCATTGTTCCCTCTTGGTGTGTAAACGTGACGCGTGTGAATCCTTCTGATGATCTTATTCCTTTTTTCCCCCCCAGATCTTTATCGGGAAGATTCCCCGCGACCTGTTTGAAGATGAGCTGGTTCCTCTCTTCGAGAAGGCGGGGCCTATCTGGGACCTGCGGCTAATGATGGACCCGCTCAGCGGCCTGAACCGGGGATACGCCTTCGTCACCTTCTGCACCAAGGAAGCGGCCCAGGAGGCGGTGAAGTTGGTACGTTTGGGCGCTTGCTTGTGTTCATCCTCCACACTGAACCCGAGCAAAGGAAGCGCAGGCCTTGTTCTTTATGTTGAGGGTCAGATTTGGTTGACTCAACAGTTGTGTTCACACGAGTTATGTTGTCCTTTTCTTTTGTAGTGCAATAATCACGAGATCCGCCCGGGCAAGCACATCGGGGTGTGTATATCCGTCGCCAACAACCGGCTCTTTGTGGGCTCCATCCCCAAGAGTAAAACCAAGGAGCAGATTGTGGAGGAGTTTGCTAAAGTCACAGGTAACTCCACAGGTTATTGTTTTTCATAGACGGGTGTGATTGTGTTTGGTTATACTCTGAATAAACTCGTTACTGTCTGCTGGCAGAGGGCCTCAGTGACGTCATACTGTACCATCAACCCGACGACAAAAAGAAGAACCGGGGCTTCTGCTTCCTGGAGTACGAAGACCACAAGACGGCCGCTCAGGCTCGGCGCCGGCTGATGAGCGGCAAGGTGAAGGTGTGGGGCAACGTGGTGACGGTGGAGTGGGCCGACCCCATCGAGGACCCCGACCCAGAGGTCATGGCCAAGGTGAGCTCCGGCGACGGGAAGAGATCTCCGTACGTTGAACCTGGCTGATCTCGGCTCCGCCCACTTCTGCAGGTGAAGGTTTTATTCGTGAGAAATCTGGCCAACGGCGTCACAGAGGAGCTGCTGGAGACGTCCTTCAGCGAGTTCGGGAAGCTGGAGCGGGTCAAGAAGCTCAAAGACTACGCCTTCATCCACTTCGAGGAGCGGGACGGCGCGGTGAAGGTGGGCTCATTGAGGAGAACCGTTCGGAACCGAGGTTGTTGAAGCAACGAGACGTTGACCGATTGTCCTCTCAGGCGCTGGACGAGATGAACGGGAAGGAGCTGGAGGGAGAAGCCATCGAGATTGTTTTCGCCAAACCACCCGATCAGAAGCGGAAGGAACGCAAAGCCCAGAGACAAGCGGCCAAAACCGTAATGTACGAAGCCCCACGTTGTCACATGCGAGCTGGTGGGAATACAGACGCATCCCGTTCTAAATCACTGGTGTTTGTGTGCGCGAGCAGCAACGGAGCGACGGGTTCTTCTAATGTGGATAGAATGTTTCTCACTGCCGCCTCCTTCCACCAGGTACGACGACTACTTCTACTACTCGCCGCCCTCCCACATGCCGCCTCCGGTCAGAGGCCGGGGCCGAGGGGGCAACCGGGGCGGCTACTCGGCCTACCCCCCCGACTACTACGGGTACGAGGACTACTACGACTACTACGGCTACGACTACCACAACTACCGCGGCGGCTACGACGACCCCTACTACGGCTACGACGACTTCCAGGCGCCGAGCCGAGGGCGGGGCGGCAGCAGGGGCTCGCGGGGCGGATCCTCTCCGGCCAGGGGACGCGGCGGCGCCGGGGCACCCAGAGGCAGGTCCAACTTCTCCCAGCGGGGCGGGCCCGGACCGGGCCGCGGCGGGCGGGGAGCGAGAGGAGGCCTGCAGCCGAGAGGGAGAGGAGGGGTACGTGGTGCTCGGGGTGGCCGCGGTGGAAATGTAGGAGGAAAGCGCAAAGCTGACGGGTACAACCAGCCAGATTCCAAGCGTCGCCAGACCAATAATCAGAACTGGGGCTCTCAACCCATTGCTCAGCAGCCGCTTCAAGGGGGGGATCATTCCGGGAACTATTCCGGTTACAAATCCGACAACCAGGAGTTTTATCAGGATTCTTTTGGCCAGCAGTGGAAGTAAACCAGTAGGGCTTTGATAACAAAATACTGGTTTGTTGTTTTTTGTCTTTTTTTATGTAGAGACTTTATCTGATTGGCTCCCGTACGGTTGCCAGACTTTTTTTCTCTCCTCAAAAATGGGTGACATCTGGCAAGATATCTTTTTGTACATATTTTAATAATCGCTTGGACACAAACCGTAGTCACACTCCCACTTGTTACTGGCGAACTGGTTTTCTTCATCCCTCCAACACCCCCTTTTTAAATTTCCTTTAAAAAAACCAAACATGCAAGATGTTTGTTTTAAGAAGGTTTTTAGCTGGCGATGTGTGCTGGAGCCGAGTATTTGGCTTCCTGTCTGTTTTTAGAGGTTCTGGTTTCCATGTTTTAAGTAGCTAACGGCAACAAAGCATATGTCTCCTAAACTTGTATTTAAAAACAAATGGAAATACAATTTGTATTGTCACAAAGTAATGCGTGTCTTGTTATTGGAAAGAAGAAGAAAAAAAAAAAAAGGAAAAAAAAAGGGCGATCGTAGTCCTATTTTTTTGGCTTTACATTTTGGCTTGTATTCTTTGCTGTTTGTCTGCTTTAATAAACATACACGCACAAGTGTACAAAAAAACTTCAAATTGTGTTGCAAATTCATGTTTCGGCAAATTCTCTCTTCAAATTGCCTTGAAATTGAAAAGGCGTTCCTTGTGGAAGAAAATGGACTAAAGGTTTGCCAGTGTTGGCCACATGCTACAGTGTCACCTCGCATGCCATCAAGCCATCCCTCACGTGCTCTGTGTGTGTGTGCTGACAGACTTCATCCTTTTAGGAGTTTTCTCATGTCGCTGTCAATGCAGCGTTTATAGCCCCCCCCCCCCCCCCCCCCCCCCTTTCAACCCCCTCCCACTGAGTCTGCCATTTAAATCCCCTTTTGTTAAGTCGGGGCGGGAAACAAAAAGCACAACTTGATCTGTTAATGCCTAGAAGTGTTTCCTGGTCCCGGAGGACGCTCCTGGCTGTAGAGGCCTGGTGTAATCTGGCATGTTGGTGTGGAGGATTGTTGCTGCTGAGAGAGCTGCCTCGCATGACTCGCTTCCATCCGTTTGCTCCTAATGCCCCCCCCTCTGCCTGTCCGATCATGTCTCTCTTTCAACCGCTGCACCTCGTTTTAATTCACTACGTTTAAGATGTGCATGTGTAAAATGGTGTGTGTGTCACTTTGAACCTGTTGTGTGTAATGTGACATGATGCTGTCTTCGTCCTCTAATTGCTTCCTTTTGTTACCTGACTAGCAGGAAAAAGGGGTCGAGGCCGGTCCTGACGTGTCGCTATGAGGACTGACCGGCGTTTGGCGTCACACACACACTCTGCCGGCTGCCGATTGGATGGAATGGTAAGGTCACCTGACTCAGTGGTCCAATGGTACCAGCCTTTGTGTTTTGTTTTTGTTTAAGGAGCAGAAAACATTGCCATGTTCGAAGATAATCAGAGGAGAAATTCTTACGCTTGCTGTTCTTTTTTAGATCAATTTATTCCCCCCCCCCCTCCTCCCCGGGCCCCCCAAACACACACACACACACACACACACACAAATTGCCATTTGAGTCTTCCTTAGAAGTTGATGACAGACCACCTTCTGGACAAGTCTGCTCTTGAACGGACATCCTGCCCCCCCCCAACACCGCGGGTCGTTAGCTACCTCACTGTGAAGGACTCCCTGCTGTCCTCTGGTCCATGTGCACAGCCAGCATCCACGGAGCACTTGAGTTTTAGCGGCCGGTGGAGACGTGGTTGGTCCTATCAGGGTACGAGTACGTGGCGGGATAAATCTGTGCTCTATAAACATTATTCCATCGTCCGTCGTACAGCCTTGATACAGGAGCTGGCCGTTTTGTAACTAGTTTTTCTCTGTGAATTATCAAAAAATGTCTGTAAACCTGCAGACATGTTGTCTTCCGCGATGGGAAACTCTTTCTTTGGTGGCCATCAACGTCTCGCTCAGTCTGCACAAACATCTGTGATGTCCTTTATTTTAATTGTATTTTATTTCGGCGTGTCAGCAGATGTGTAAGAGCGTGCATTCCATTTTTGTTTTAGCAGAAGTTTTGAAATCAAACAAAATAATTCATCGCTAAAGCATGTTTCCACATTTCATGTTGTGCATGGCCGTCGACTGGAGAGATTGGAGTTGCGTCTTTTATCTGTGTAGATGATGTTCATTACAATTTAAAGGAGCAAATCCATCAGACTATTTTAGTTTTGCAGCTGCCACAGAAATCATTAGCTGAAACGATTTTTAAAGCTCGTAGCGAGGATTTAAGAAAATCAGTTTAAATTCACGGGATTATCAAACGAGTCATTAGAAGTTCTAAGCGATCAGTTTGTCATCATTCGGTATCTTTATGTCTGCGACACACAAAGAGGCAAAGACCAGAACGTGTTGCTTCGTCTCGTATTTCCTGAATTCCCCGCTGCTTTACTGATTCTGTATTTGTATACGTATGTATGTATATATTTTTATATATATATATTTATATAAATGTGTGTGTTCGGTGTATACACACATAAATGCGTGTGTGTGTATGTATGTATAAAAAATGTTTTGCTAACAAGTGTTTGCATTCTTGCAAATGAATTGTTTTATACTGTACAGTGAGGTAAGGTAAACCTATTTTTCTAATAAAGTTATTGACTTTGATCTGATCTTATGTGTTTGATTAATACCCTGTAAATGCGTTTAAGATTTAGGTCATAAAATATTCTGTGAAGTTCCATTTCAAGATTATTTGTGGTCTTTTTCCATATTTAACAATAGTTGAAGTCTAATAAAACGATGTAAAATCAAAGAATTAAAACATTTTATGTTAAATTGTACAAGTATTTATTTTTATTTCAGTCACTTGTGACGTGCTGGATGGCTCAAACGGAAATGACGTGGTTTGGATTTAAGGTTGCCATGTCCGTTTGCTGAAATACAAGTTTGGAGCTTTAAAATGAGTGTTTATGCCCGGACGAGATTCCAGGAAAGTCCTTGCCGTGTTATTTAGTCTCGTATAAATGTTCATTGTGAGATGTCTTACATTTGGTTTAGAAATGAAGTAGTGGAACAACAAGTCGAGGTGCAATGAGCGATGAGGCAACCCCGCGGCCGATTAGAGAACATCCACCTCAGGAAGTCGGTTGGGACTTTCAAGTAAGAAAAGGAAAACGTGTATTGATAACTTTAGGAACTTTTTAACATGTGACTGGCTGCCAGCCGAAGCCTGTGCTGATGGACAGAAGGTGTTTTATATGAAGAGCTGCTCCTGATAGTGTCGCTGTAAGTATTTTAGAAACTAACTGGACGCTAGTGTCAGTTCAGCTAACCAGCTTAGCTGTTAGCTTGCTAGCTTAGCTATCTTAGCTAACCGCTACGTCCGAGAACATTTAAAATCACGTTTTACAGTCTAACCTCACTTTAATACGATGCTGCTGATTGAATCAGACACGACTCTTCATTATTTAACTACATTGAAACTGTAATGGCTGTTAACAGGTCCTCTAGGATGGCGGGGCTTTTAACGTATGTGGGTCACGTGACGCGAGGACTGAAGATTGACGTCATGAGGGAAGCCGGACGTCAGTATCCAGTCTTCTGCTTTGTGCTGCTGTCCATGGTGTCGATGACTGTGCTGCTCAACAGGTAGTGGAACCAGTCAGCGAGTCGTACTGGGAGAGTTGGTACTGGAAGAGTTACTAGGAGGGTTACTTAGTACTGGGAGAGATGGTTAGTACTGGGAGGGTCACTGAGTACTGGGAGAGATGGTTAGTACTGGGAGGGTTATTGAGTACTGGGAGAGTGATACTGGGAGAGATGGTTAGTACTGGGAGGGTCACTGAGTACTGGGAGAGATGGTTAGTACTGGGAGGGTCATTGATTACTGGGAGAGATGGTTAGTACTGGGAGGGTCATTGAGTACTGGGAGAGATGGTTAGTACTGGGAGGGTCACTGAGTACTGGGAGAGATGGTTAGTACTGGGAGGGTTACTTAGTACTTTGTTCCTCCTCTTGATGAGAGAGCCACTTTGTGATGCTTCAGGTACCTCCACATCCTGATGGTGTTCTGGTCCTTCCTGGCCGGAGTCACCTCCTTCTACTGCTCCTTCGGCCCCGAGTCCCTCCTCCCCAACATCCTCGTCTCCGTCAAGCCCCGGAGCAAAGTAAGTGTGCATTGCTGCGGAAACGGATCAGAACAGCAGAAAAAAGGGAGAAAATATAATAATAATAATGCTATAATTGGATAAAAGCTGCCAGTCAATGACATGTAAGGAAATATAACTGTCAGAGATCCCAGATGACATTCTTTCTGTCACTGATAGTAATTATTGATCATTGATCCACGTTCGCAGATCCAGATCCCTTTGACGTTAGATTACAACAGCTGGTCTACAGCGTCTCTCACCTCCCCGAAGACAGTGAAACATTAAGAATATAAAATGTTCTCTATTTACTTCATTACAACAGCCTTCCATTGTGTTCATAAAACACTCAATTAAAATGATAAGTAAATAAAACTAACGCGATGTGATTTCACCGTCTGGGGCTCGTCGTCGCCGTGGTGATGAACTGATGAGCTTCAGGCCTTAAGTGCAGCTCGTTGTTTCCTCCGGCAGCGGCGGCGGGAGCAGGCGCTGTTTCCTCTGGGCCACAGCTGTGCCGTCTGCGGGAAGGTGAAGTGCAGCCGCCACCGGTACGTCCCCCTGCAGAAACGCAGCAAGGCACTCGCCCTCGTGTCCGTCTGATAAACGAAGGAACGCCACGGCAAAGAGGGCACTAAGTGATGGCGTACATCTATAGACAGTGTTGCATGTGGAGGTTTTATTCACTCAACATATTGTCCTTTGTAATGAATTTACTGAGATCTTGTAGAACCTGAACAGAGTGCGCCCCCTAGTGGACATCCTGAAGCACAACACCAACGTCTCCTCCAAAGAGCAACAACCACAAACCGTCTCCGAGGTGCTGAACGTGCTGCTTTCTTTGCTTCAGGCCGACGCTGCTCCTCGAAAACTATCAGCCGTGGCTCGACCTGAAGGTTCCTTCCAAGGTGGACGCGTCTGTAGCAGAGGTACCTGTCTCTCTAATCACCTGTTCCCTATCAGACAAAGACACGTTCTACGGCCCATTTTCTGGCATTTACTTCTGTGTGTGTGACCCCGACCTGTAGGTGTTTGAGTTGGTCCTGGAGAACTTTGTGTACCCGTGGTACAGGTGAGAGGAGGTTTTAATTCTGCAGCTGCACCACGCAGACGTGGCTCTGAACTTCCTCCTCTGGTCCTCAGGGACATCACGGACGACGAGGCCTGCGTGGATGAACTCAGGATGACCTTTCGCTTCTTCGCCTCGGTGCTCGTCCGCCGGGCTCAGAGGGTTCGTCTGCTGCTTTGACATTCATCAGGCCTTTATCAGACACACGAGAGCCCGTCTTCCTCTAATGCTGCTCCGCCTGCTTCTGCAGGTTGACGTTCCTGTCGTGTTTGCAGACAAAGTGATGAAAGCCGCCATGAAGCACATTGAAATTATTGCAAAAGCTCGAGGAAAAGGTGCGAACGTCGTTACCGCCTGCAGCCGCTGACTTTAGATGTTCATCGATAAAGTAGCTCATTAAACTGGTGATGTCATCGGTCCCTGTTCCACACGTCTTCTCCCATCGGTGGACCTGTGTGTGTCTGCAGTGAAGGACTCGGACGGCCTCCAGCAGGCGGCTCTGGACGAATACGGCGCCGACCTCCACATGGCGCTGCGCAGCCGCAGGGACGAGCTGCTGTACCTGAGGAAGCTGACCGAGATGCTGTTTCCCTTCGTCATGCCGCCCAAAGCGACGGACTGCAGGTGGGCGGCGAGACGCCGAGGAGCCCGTCCAGGATGTAGTCTGCTCCACTGATCTTTTATTCACCTGCATGTAGCTTGAATATAAAACGTCAGCAGCACAAAGGAGAAGCATTGAAGGAGCAACACACAGCAAAAAACCCATCTGGTGGTTTATTCTGCAGCCTTTTGTTCACTGATTCTCCAACGTTCCTGCACTAAACAGCAGGAAGGTGTAGCTGTTGTAGTCGGTCCATCATAGTAGATCATGCTAGTAGTCTGCGGCCTCTGCTCAGGTCTCTGGCTCTGCTGCTGCGGGAGGTGATGGCCGCATCCGTCATGCTGCCCACTATGGACTTCCTGGCCGACCCCGTAAGTCCAAGAGACACCAGACATTCAAACCAGAACAGGAGGACTGTAGAAACAATTCAAAAGACACTTTTGTCCAATGGAAGACAAAATGTTCTTCATGTCACATGATCTGCTGAGTGACATTAACGACATGAGTCCTCTCCGTCTCTCAGGACACTGTGAACCTCATGGTGCTGCTATTTGTGGACAACACTCCAGTAAGTGAACAGATGGAGAAGACGTGTCCTCCCTCCGTCCAGACGTCCTAACGCTCCTTTGTGTCTCCAGCCTGAGTCGCCCAGCGATCCGCCGTCGCCCCTGGTGCCGTTTTTACAGAAATACGCCGACGTCAGCAGCAAGAAGCCGTCGGTGAGTAACGAGGAGGTTCGGGTGTGAATCTGTATGAGAGACGAGGAGAAAGATGCGTGATGGATGGATGTTCTCACTCGTCTCGTCTTCAGGTGCTGAAGTTGGAGCTGAAGGAGATCCGCGAGCAGCAGGATCTCCTCTTTCGTTTCATGAACTTCCTGAAGCAGGAAGGAGCCGTTCACGTGCTGCAGTTCTGCCTCGCTGTGGGTAAGAAGGCTGAAGCAGCACGTCGGGCGGCAGCGGCTCCTCCCCCGACGCCTAAACGCACTCTTCCTTGCAGAGGAGTTCAACGATAAGATCCTGAGTCCGGATCTGAGCGACTCGGAGCTGCAGCGGCTCCACGCCGAGGTGCTGCACATCTACGAGACCTACTGCCTGGACGAGAGCATCGACAAGATCAGCTTCGACGGCTTCATCGTGGAGGAGATCAGGAACAGTAAGTCAGCAGCATTCTTTAGCCTCCGTGGAGGCGGTTACCATGGAGACAGGCGGCCTCGGGCCTGTTTGCTTAGTCCGGCTCCGTTTTGGTGCTTCGGTGTGAAAAGAAAAACTGGAAGAAAATATTTCTGAGCTGCAGCTCGAAACTTAGAGTTTTAGGACACGAAACCAAACGGGATTCTTCTTATTGGCCATGAAAACACGGCAGAAAAGAGAATCTTTCCGCAGTCGGAGGACTCGATGTTGATTGACTTTAGGTCGTCCTTTGGTCCCCCGCTAACGTAGCGCTTTGAAAGCTGTGCAAGGTGTTTGTGTTCCTGGTGAAGACCACGTGTGACCCCCCCAGTCGCTCTAGGTCCATACGGCGGCGTGGTGAAGCTGCAGACGATGCACTGCCTCTTCGAGGCGTACGAACACGTCCTGTGTCTCCTGGAGAGCGTCTTCACCCCGATGTTCTGCCACAGCGACGAGGTCAGACGAGGTCAGACCCTCCAGTCACACTGCCAGAAGCGATCTACAGGCTTACAACGTGTGTCCGTGTCTCCTCTCGGTTCAGTACTTCAGACACCTGCTGAAGGGGGCGGAGTCTCCCACCAGGAACTCCAGATTCCACAGGTCAGTCACAGCTGGTGAAACACCTTCATGTATTGATACAGTGATTGTGATCAATAACCCGCTTCAGGAACCCGTCCAAGCGAGGCGAGTCCTTCGGGATCAGCAGGATCGGCAGCAGGATCAAAGGCGTGTTCAAGAGCAGCGCCACGGAGGGCGCCATGCTGCCGCCGAGCGCCATGAGCGACCCGGACTACGAGCTGGTACCTTCCAGCGGTGATTGATTATTGATCACAGACACACGCGTGCTACAGCGTCTCTGCTCCTCCGCCAGGTGGAGGAGGCCACCGTGGTGGTGGAGGACGACTCCCCCGCCGAGCCGGCCGCGGCGCCGGGCTCCCCGAGGAACCTGTCGGCCTGGAGCCTCGTCATCCCGTACATCGACATGTACGAGGACCACGCCAAGCGCGAGAGGGTCCCGGTGTTCTGCATCGACGTGGAGCGCCGCGACCGCCAGGGAGGTGAGGAGGCGCAGCGCCCCACCTTTCTCCATGTCACGATGTCATGATGCGGCATCGTGGACGGAGGAGTAACGGCGGCGCTCTGCTTGGTGTCTCCTGCGCAGTGGGGCTCCTCCCTGAGACGTGGTCGGTGTACCGCCGATACCTGGAGTTCTACGTGCTGGAGTCCAAACTCACCGAGTTCCACGGTGAGCAGAACCAAGAGATCCACCAGAGGCTTTAAATGAAATGATTGGACGACATCATTTCTACATGCTAATGAGAACATCAGCTCGTTTTAAACTAAGTCCTTTTTATATCCTGCTTCCAGGAACATTCGCAGACGCTCAACTTCCGTCCAAAAGAATCATCGGACCAAAGAATTGTGACTTTCTGGAATCCAAGAGGGAAGAATTTGAGGAGTATTTAAAGGTGAGACACCTTCATCATCTTCATCAACGTCTTCCTCTCATACGGGACGATATTAAAGGATCTGCGTGTGTGTGTGTGCGTGTGTGTGTGTGCGTGTGTGTGTGTGTGTGTCTGCGTGTGTGTGTGTGTGTGTGTGTGCGTGTCTGTGTGTGTGTGTGTGTGTGTCTGCGTGTGTGTGTGTGTGTGTGTGTGTGTCTGCGTGTGTGTGTGTGTCTGCGTGTGTGTGTGTGTGTCTGCGTGTCTGTGTGCGTGTGTGTGTGTGTGCGTGTGTGCTTGTGTCTGTGTGTGTGTGTGTGTGTGTGTGCGTGTGTGTGTGTGTGCTTGTGTCTGTGTGTGTGTGTGTGTGTGTGTCTGCGTGTGTGTGTGTGTGTGTGTGTGCGTGTCTGTGTGTGTGTGTGTGTGTGTCTGCGTGTGTGTGTGTGTGCGTGTGTGTGTGTGCGTGTGTGTGTGTGTGTGTCTGCGTGTGTGTGTGTGTGTGTGTGTGCGTGTCTGTGTGTGTGTGTGTGTGTGTCTGCGTGTGTGTGTGTGTGTGTGTGTGTGTCTGCGTGTGTGTGTGTGTGTGTGTGTGTGTCTGCGTGTGTGTGTGTGTGTCTGCGTGTCTGTGTGCGTGTGTGTGTGTGTGCGTGTGTGCTTGTGTCTGTGTGTGTGTGTGTGTGTGTGTGTGTGTGTGCGTGTGTGCTTGTGTCTGTGCGTGTGTGTCTGTGTGTGTGTGCGTGTGTGCTTGTGTCTGTGCGTGTGTGTCTGTGTGTGTGTGCAGAGGCTCCTGCAGCACCCTGAGCTCAGCAGCAGTCAGCTGCTGGTGGACTTCCTGTCTCCTCACAGTGGGGAGTCTCAGTTCCTGGACCGGATGCTGCCTGACGTGAACTTGGGTGCGGCTGCATGACACCTTTCCGACCCTTCCTTTCCTCGTTTCCTTCCCTATCCTATGAGCAAATACAGCTATGGATATTGTGTTGATGCTCCTACTTTTATATGGACGTAGCTGCTGCTTCTGCTTTACTTACTCGCGTGTTTGTTCTCCAGGAAAGATCTTTAAGTCGGTACCGGGGAAGCTGATGAAGGAGGTGAGCGCTGCAGCTTTAGTGAACCTTCATTATTTAGCACGTTATGTCCTCAGCTTAAGGTTCTGATGTCCTGCTGCAAAATATATCAATCCTCAGACATAATAATAGAAAAAATGAATGACTTCTTTCATTAAGTCATTTGGTTTTTCAGGGAGAAAAGCAGCAGGCGCCTAAACGTCTGCAAAGAATTGGATTAATTCCCTCAGTAAACATTGTAAACATGAGTTTATGGTGTCAGTCTTCTTCTATACATCATGATGCTTCACGCCGATTCACAGCTCTCCAATTGACCATGAAGCTTTTTCATTAGGACGGAAAACTATTGAACAATTCTTTTCAAAGTAAAATATAACACCAATACAAAATACTAATATTTGTGTGACTTATTTCATGTCACAGACGGTTCACCTGTGATCTCAGTTCAAGCAGAAAACATCATTCACAGAGTTTATGGAGATGAATTATACAACAAGCATCCAAGACTTTAGACGTTAGTGTGAGACGATGATCACCAAACGCCTCCTGACCTCTGACCTCTGTGAAGGTCCCTTTGTTTGCTCCGTTCTCACGACTTTTCTGCGCTGTGATTGGCTGGTTTTGCCCTGACGATGTGGTCTTATCTTCTCCCAGAAAGGACAGAACCTGGACCCGTTCATCCAGTCCTTCTTCAACTCCTGCGAGGCTCCCAAACCCAAACCCAGCCGGCCGGAGCTGACGGTCCTCAGCCCGTCCGCCGAGAGCAGCAAGAAGGTTTGTGAGGGGGCCGCTTCCTCGCACAGGAAGCTGAGTTGATGGGAGGAGGCGGGTGGAGCGCTCCGGGGTCACCACCAATGTGATGACCCCGTTCAGGCTTCTCCCCGAGACGAGTGCGTCCACAACAACCAAAGACCCCTAAAGACCCCTAAAGGCCGCTTCGTCACACTTTCCTCTGGTCGTCGTAGTAACGCTCGTCACACTTTCCTTTGGCCTGCAGCTCTTCAACAAGCTGTTCAGGAACAACGCCAACCTGTCGGAGAGTTCAGAGAGGAAACACGACGAAAACGACCTGGAAATGATCTCCGTGGACGGCATGTATGACTGCATGATGCACATCGGTGAGTGACTCATTAGCCTGTGTAGTGACTCGTTGGCCTGTGTAGTGACTCGCTGGCCTGTGTAGTGACTCGTTGGCCTGTGTAGTGACTCGTTGGCCTGTGTAGTGACTCGCTGGCCTGTGTAGTGACTCGCTGGCCTGTGTAGTGACTCGCTGGCCTGTGTAGTGACTCGCTGGCCTGTGTAGTGACTCGCTGGCCTGTGTCGGGCTGTTTGAGTCAGGTCGGACGGTGTTCCACACAGCGGACTGGCTCCATCACGGTCTGGCTGCTGTGAGGATCCTTCTGAAGAACACGTTTGAAGCCTACATGGACCAGTTCATGCAGTCCAAGCTGGAGCAGATCCTCCAGGAGAACCACATGGTGTCCCTCATCACTCAGCTCAGAGGTGAGTCATTAGAGCAGTTATGCTTCACCAAAGTTAGATCCCACTTCTTTTTATAAACATCACATATTGTGGTGTATTTGAGTTTTGTCATGTGACTTATTTTGAAGAGCGTCATAAATGTGTTTGTGAGCACGGAGTTTCATTGCTGCAGACTCGGTGTTCTGTGAGAGCAGCGAGCAGCGAGCTCCTGAGGACAAACGGGCCCGAGCCAAGCAGACCTTCGATGAGATGATGAACTACGTGCCAGGTAGGTCCTCGTCTGTGTCCTGTTGCTGTCGACCATCATCACTCAGGTCCTGAGGATTGTTGTCTTGTTTCTTCCCAGTAAGAAGTTGATTCGTTGTGCGTTTTTCTCTCCAGACTTCGTGGAGAAGTGCGTCGGCCAGGAGGCGAAATACGAAGGAATGCGCCTCCTGTTCGAGTCCCTCCAGCAGCCCGTCCTCAACAAGCAGGTGAGCTCATGACTTCACACAGGAAGTGAAGCCGAGCAGCTTCCTGTTGTTGGACGAGTGTGCGCTCACAGCTTCCTGTGTCTCCTCAGATGACGTACGTCCTGCTGGACGTCGCCGTGCAGGAGCTCTTCCCCGAGCTCAGCCAGGTAAACGAGAGGCTTTTATTGTGAAGTTTAGTTTCTGTGATTATTTCTGCGCAAGAACTGAATTAAAGCAGCAAAATGATCGTGGCATTATGACACTTCCCATGATGCACCTGGGGCTTCGCTGCTAATGTTGCGTTTCCTCTTCAGGGAGCGAAGGATGTTGCTGTGTGACGAGGATCCACATCTGGATCCCAGAAGTGCAAAAATCCCTCTAAACCTCTGGGCTCAGACTGACATTCCAATGTAAAGAAGCACGAATAAAGATGTATTTATTAATCTAACATGTTATTAAATGGATGGAATACATTTGTTGTGACATTCTTACCATCATACTAATGTTTATGGAATACTTTAGAGCATATAAACATTGGGAAAAGAAAAAAAACAGTTATTGGGTTAAAAACGTCCCTCCAAACTGGGAAGCTCTTATGGCTAGAAAATCAAAAACAAACGTCTGGCTCAATCAGCTTTGGAGCTACGTCACCGTGGTTACCGTGGTTAAAGTAGACAGTCTGTCATTCAGACCCTATTTTCAGTCTGCTCGGTTAAAAGCAGCCCATACGACTCCTTTGGTGTGAAAACACAGTCGCCCTTTTGGTCCAAACTCGTCTCAGAGTCGGACTCACCTGTTGAAAATAACTCAAATTGATTTTAAGGCTTGAATGTCGAGTCCCGTAGGTTCTTCACATGGTCCACAGCAGCACCAGTAGAACCAGTGGAACCAGCGCGGCGGTCGGTCCACAGGCACAGTTGTAGATCTTGATGCGTCCCTCGACGGCGGGATAAACCTTTTTCTTCTGCGCGATGTAGTCGGACACGACCGAAAGGTCCAAACTCCCTGGAGGGAAGAAAAGCAGAACGGATCAAACAAATGATGCTTTTATCGTTTTTAACAACTTCACCAAAACGTCAGACTCACCGCTGTCGTGCTTCAGCATCTCCTTGGCGATCATGGAGAACCCGTCTCCGCCCGTCACCATGTAGGACGGCAGCACCACCCTGTAGACCTCCTCCGCCTGGACGGGCTGGTAGCGAGGAACCCGACAGCGCGTGCAGAGCACGGCGAGGCCCCTCACGCGGCGCCCCGCCGGGAGGGAGAGGTCGAACTCCACGCGGAACCCTGTTGGGACACGTAGAGACTTGTCAATCAGCGTGTAGCCCCGCCCTAAAGCGTCCCCTTATTATGGTCTGTTTGAATCTACATGGACCATCATTCACTAAATGAACACCAAGCTGCGTTGAAGAAGACCTGAAACTAGAGACTGAGACCATAAACTCATGTTTACAATGTTTACTGAGGGAACAAATCAACAGAGAAGGAGTCATTTCCTCATAGACGTCTATGGGAGCAGAGGAGTCGCCCCCTGCTGGTCACTACAGAGAAGTAGAGTCATTTCCTCATAGACGTCTATGGGAGCAGAGGAGTCGCCCCCTGCTGGTCACTACAGAGAAGTAGAGTCATTTCCTCATAGACGTCTATGGGAGCAGAGGAGTCGCCCCCTGCTGGTCACTACAGAGAAGTAGAGTCATTTCCTCATAGACGTCTATGGGAGCAGAGGAGTCGCCCCCTGCTGGTCACTACAGAGAAGTAGAGTCATTTCCTCATAGACGTCTATGGGAGCAGAGGAGTCGCCCCCTGCTGGTCACTACAGAGAAGTAGAGTCATTTCCTCATAGACGTCTATGGGAGCAGAGGAGTCGCCCCCTGCTGGTCACTACAGAGAAGTAGAGTCATTTCCTCATAGACGTCTATGGGAGCAGAGGAGTCGCCCCCTGCTGGTCAGGAGAGAGAAAGCGGCTTTCACACACTGGAGGTTCCCAGCCGATCTGAACCGAGACGTCGAGTCCTTTCCATCAGTAGTACTTCAGTTGTCACCTTTCACAACAGAATACCTACATTGTTCTAAATATTATTCGAGGTGGCGTCCTGGAGATACGCACCAGAGACCTGCAGGAACTCCCCTGTGCTTTCTCCGTAGCGCTGCACCGAGTGCTCGAAGGCTCGCAGCAGCGTGGAACCCTTTAGCTGCACCAGGTCGAAGGTTCCTCCGAAGGGGAGCACGGAGATCAGGTCCTCCACGGTGATCGAACCTGCGGGCCGCAAACCCATTGATCAGGTCCTTCTGACACAGCGAGGGGGCGTGGCCTAATCATCAATATAAACGAAAGAAGACGCAGACGTCTCAGGGGTCTGACCCCCGGCCTGATGGCGGTTCCCGTGGCAACACACGGACGGGTGATTTAGGATCCTCTGATAAAACTCCCTCAAATGAGCCGAGGAGGGACGAACCGTTCCTGGCGCGCTCGTCGATGGACATGCGGACGCCTCCTCCGTTGAAGATGCTGCCGCTGACCTGGTTCCAACGCAGCTCGTCGGACCCCCCGAGGCTGCTGTCCACCTGGGGGGGGGGGGGGTGTCATAGTTTCGCTTTGGGACTAAAGTCACATTTCGGCAGCCTGGTCCAACACTCACCATGGCGTCACAGATCAGGTTCCCCAGGTTGCATTCCCGAAACCGACACTCCTTGTCGGACCCGTTCAGGAAGACCAGCGTGCTTCCCAACACCTGGGCCGAGTACTTGGCCAGGTTCTTCTTCCACTTCTCCACGTCGGCCAGAACATCTGGATCTGGACATGGAGACAGGTGTTAGAGAAGCGAAGGCCAGGAAAGGTCCCGCTGACGTCCTCCTTACCCTGCGGGACTGCCGCTGTCCAGCAGAATGGGGTTCCCCGTGGACTTCAGGACGTTCCCATTCTTGTCGAAGGTCACCTTCAGGTAGCCCAGGTACTTCCCGAAGGCGTAGGCCTGCACCACGGGGACCTGCCGGCCGTCGGCCGACTGCACCATGAAGGGGTAAGGACCTGCAGGGGCCTCGGTGGAGGGGGCGGGGCCTGCAGACCAGACAGGAAACAAGACGAGAGATTCACTAAACCGGCGCTTACAACATGTGAAGCTCAGCTGAAACAGGAAGCTCGTTGTCACCGTCGTTACCAATGAGAAGCTGTTTAATATTATCATTGTGGTCATAATGGATTTGTTGGTTTATTAAACGTCATCTTTTCACAGCTTTTGAGTCCAAACATGAAATATATTTAGTGGATTATAAAGTAAAGAAATCATATTAAAGTAGCTGGAAGTGTTTGCTTTAAAGGTATCTTAAATGATATATATTCATAAATATATGAAGGAACTTTCTGTAAGTAATAAAGACAGAGCTCTACATCTACATCTGTCATTAGTGTACTTCATATGTCACTAGCATGTCTACTAGCATGTCTACTAGCATGTCTACTAGCATGTCTACTAGCATGCCCTATTCAATTCAATTCATTTTATTTTGTATATGCCTCGCAGGGCTTTACAGTCTGAACACATGCAACATCAGATAGAACCACCATCAGATAGAACCACCATCAGATAGAACCACCATCAGATAGAACCACCATCCACAGAGGACTGTGGGGAGGGAAAGCAAAGATTTTAGGAAAGGGCAATAGTGATATGAATCATATTTAAAATTATGATGATGATGATGATGATGATGATGATGATGATGATGATGATGATGATGGCGGCAGCAGCAGGTGCCAGCAGGGCCACGGCCAGAGTCAGGACCAGGGTCCTGACCGAACTACGATCTGCAGAGACCTGCTCGGCGAGAAAGCACAAAGAACTCCCGGGAAGGAGCTGAATTAGTCATGTGCATTAATGCAACGTGGATTTTAGTAAAAGGGGAGAGAGAGAGAGAGAGAGAGAGAGAGAGAGAGAGAGAGAGGATTTCGGTGTGTCCTAAAAAGTCCCCTGGCAGTTTAAGCCTATAGCAGCGTAACTAAGAGCTGGTCCAGGCAAACCTGAAGCCAGCCCTAAATATGAGCGGTATCAAAGAGGAAAGTTTTAAGCTTTATCTTAAAGGAGCTGACTGAATCTGCCCCCCGGACTGAAAGTGGAAGCTGGTTCCACAAAAGAGGAGCTTGATAACTGAAGGCTCTGCCTCCCATCCTACTTTTAATAACTCTGGGAACAACAAGTAACCCAGCATCTATAGAGATCTAATATTCAAAAGTCCTGTTGCATTACTGGTTTTAACTTTAATTAAGTTATTTAATATAACTCCTCGGTTGTTCACCTTTGATTTAACAAACTGGCCAATAAGGCAAAGGACTTGGAGGAGGAGGAGGAGGACTTGGAGGAGGAGGAGCAAGCACCGAGGAGAACGAATCATCGGCCATCTGGTGTTTTCCCTCTCGTGCGTTTAAGTGACTCTAGAATCCGACCTTCCCTGGAGGCCTTGAACGCATCGCCGTTGTCGAGGAGCTTTCTCCTTCTGTCCTCAGCAGGAAAACATTCCTGCAAAGCCACAGCTGTATGTGGCTCAGAGGTTATTATGGGTTGTTTAGTTGCATAATAAGTCACATGATCAGCCGAGCTCAGCAAACAAAAACATTAACAAAGATCAAACTTTGTTATTTATTAATGAGTGAGAATGTGTGACAGATGGGGCCCCTACCGGTGTGCAGGAAGGTGTTGCTGTGGCCCCCGATCACCACGTCCACCCCGCGGACCTCGCGGGCCACCCGCTGGTCCACCACGAAGCCCGAGTGTCCCACAGCGACGATCTTCTGGACTCCCAGCAGCAGCAGCTTGTCCACCTGACGCTGCAGAGCGCTCACCTCGTCCTCGAAGAGCAGGTCAGGTCCTGAGGGGGGGCATCAGGACTTATTGCATTTATTAAAGAGAGAGAGAGAGAGAGAGGGGGGGGGGGGGTGGGGCCCTAAGGTGACCCGCCCACCTGGTTGGGAGAGGTAGGGCGTTTCCGTCGACGTGTAGCCCACCACGCCCACCTTCTCCCCGTCCACATCCAGGATCTTGTAGGGTAGGAAGGAGGGGCCGAAGGTGGAGGCCAGAGCGCCGGTTGCTCTGATGTTGGCGCTGAGGAGGGGGCACTGGATCTGCTCCATGAAGGGCGCCATGAGGCCCCCCACCCCGTTGTCAAACTCGTGGTTCCCGAACACCTGAGAGACAAAACACAGAAGAACTTCATGCAGCTTCCAATCAAATCCCTCAGACACGTTTACGCTGGAGATTAGCCCCTCCCCCAGCCCTTAACGAGCCAATCAGAGAGCCAGGTGGCCCCTCTCTGGAAGCAGGTTGTGAATTGTCCCTTCAGGGTTACCGTAGGAGCTATAATCCATACAGGACACTTACGTCCAGACGGGACCTACAGTTCAACCTGCCGGGGAGGGGCGGGGGGGGTAATAGGTACTTCAGTTACCCTACGTAGGGGTAATTCTGTTACCTTAAAGAGGCGAGAACAAACCACAGACAAGTCGTATCTTTCACTTTGAAAGATGACCTCTTCGGTTTACTTTCCACTTGCGGTTCAGTTTGATTTTAGCAGAAATCCCTCCCCCCCGTTTGTAGAACAGATGATGGAAACCAGTCTGGTCATGTGACCGTGGGGGTGGCGGCCTCGGTGGAAAACATCTAACCACAGAGGCTCCACGCTTCTCGTTTAACGAGTGAAGCCGGGGGGAAGGTGGGGGGCCTCATGCGCTGCTTCCTGTCAGACAGGAAGTCTGATGCACTCAGAGTTTGTCCTGCAGCAGAGACGGGACGACGGTGTCCACAAACAGGTTCCTGGTAGGGGATCCTGGTGGAGGATCCTGGTGGGGGATCCTGGTGGAGGATCCTGGTGGAGGATCCTGGTGGGGGCCCCTGGTGGAGGTTCCTGGTGGGGGATCCTGGTGGGGGATCCTGGTGGGGGCCCCTGGTGGAGGTTCCTGGTGGGGGATCCTGGTGGGGGCCCCTGGTGGAGGTTCCTGGTGGAGGTTCCTGGTGGGGGATCCTGGTGGGGGATCCTGGTGGGGGCCCCTGGTGGAGGCCCCTGGTGGGGGATCCTGGTGGGGGATTCTGGTGGGGGCCCCTGGTGGAGGTTCCTGGTGGGGGATCCTGGTGGGGGCCCCTGGTGGAGGTTCCTGGTGGAGGATCCTGGTGGGGGATCCTGGTGGAGGTTCCTGGTGGAGGATCCTGGTGGGGGATCCTGGTGGAGGTTCCTGGTGGAGGTTCCTGGTGGGGGCCCCTGGTGGAGGTTCCTGGTGGAGGTTCCTGGTGGAGGATCCTGGTGGGGGCCCCTGGTGGAGGTTCCTGGTGGAGGATCCTGGTGGGGGATCCTGGTGGAGGATCCTGGTGGGGGATCCTGGTGGAGGATCCTGGTGGAGGATTCCTGGTGGGGGCCCCTGGTGGAGGTTCCTGGTGGGGGATCCTGGTGGGGGATCCTGGTGGGGGCCCCTGGTGGAGGTTCCTGGTGGGGGATCCTGGTGGGGGCCCCTGGTGGAGGTTCCTGGTGGAGGTTCCTGGTGGGGGATCCTGGTGGGGGATCCTGGTGGGGGCCCCTGGTGGAGGCCCCTGGTGGGGGATCCTGGTGGGGGATTCTGGTGGGGGCCCCTGGTGGAGGTTCCTGGTGGGGGATCCTGGTGGGGGCCCCTGGTGGAGGTTCCTGGTGGAGGATCCTGGTGGGGGATCCTGGTGGAGGTTCCTGGTGGAGGATCCTGGTGGGGGATCCTGGTGGAGGTTCCTGGTGGAGGTTCCTGGTGGGGGCCCCTGGTGGAGGTTCCTGGTGGAGGTTCCTGGTGGAGGATCCTGGTGGGGGCCCCTGGTGGAGGTTCCTGGTGGAGGATCCTGGTGGGGGATCCTGGTGGAGGTTCCTGGTGGAGGTTCCTGGTGGGGGCCCCTGGTGGAGGTTCCTGGTGGGGGATCCTGGTGGGGGATCCTGGTGGGGGATCCTGGTGGAGGATCCTGGTGGGGGATCCTGGTGGAGGATCCTGGTGGAGGATCCTGGGGGGTCCAGATGGACGAAGTGGAGGCCATGTGGACCCGTCGCCTTGGGGTCTTTAGGTGGGACTTCAGGACTACAGAGGTCAGGGCGACGGGTCGGGGGCAGTTTGTCGTTGCTGTAATGATGGGACGTCTCAGATGCCCCCTGACGTGGACACGGCGTCCCGTTGCAGCTCGAGAGACAGGACCTGCTCACTGTGGAGAAGGTCCAGAGCGTCCTCCTCTCTGGAGGAGCATTCACAGTCCCCTCCAGAAGTATTGGAACGGTAAGACAAATTCCTTTATTTGTGTTGTTCACTGAAGACATTTGGGTTTGAGATCAAAAGATTAGTACGAGACAAGAGTTCAGAATGTCAGCTTTTATTTCCTGGTGTTCACACATAGACGTGTTAACTCCCGACATGCCGCCCTTTGTTTGAACCCACCCATCTTTCAAGTGAGCAGAAGTATTGGAACAAATAATCTTAATGTAAATAACATTTAATATTTAGTGGCGTAACACTTGCTTGCAATCACTGCCGCAAGCCTGCGACCCATCGACGTCACCAGTCGGTTGCATTCTCCATTAGTGATGCTACTCCAGGCTTTTACCTCCAGGTGTTTCTCCCTTGAGTCTCCTCTTAAGGAGGTGAAATGCATGCTCTATTGGGTTCAGGTCTAAAACCTTCCACTTTTCCCCCTGATGAGGTCGTTGTCCTGCTGCATGATAAACTTCCTCCCGATTAGTTTCAATGCGTTTCGCCGTAAATTGGCAGACAAAATGTTTCTGTACACGTCTGAGTTCATTCTGCTGCTGCCATCATCAGTTACATCATCAATAAATATCAACGAGCCTGATCTGTGAAGCATGGTGGAGGTGATGTCACGGCTTGGGCCTGCATGGCTGCTTCTGGATCATAAGCAGTTCCTCTCTTTCTCCACACTCTGGCCTTTCCATCACTCTGGTAGAGATTCATCTTGGTCTCATCAGTCCATAAGATTGTGTTCCACAACTTTTGCGGCTCATCTCTGTACTTCTTTGCAAATTCCAATGTGGCCTTCCTGTTCTTACTGCTGATGAGTGGTTTGCATCTTGTGTATTTCTGCTCTCTGAGTCTTCTTCGAACAGTGGATTGTGGAACCTTCACCGCTGCACTGTGGAGGCAGTGATGTCACTCACTGATGTTTTGGGGGTTTTCTTCACAGCTCTCACGATACTTCTGTCATCAACTACTGTAGTTTTCCTTGGCCGACCTGTTGGACATCGGTTACTCAGCACACCAGTAGTTTCTTTCTTTTTCAGGGCGTTCCAAATTGTTGTGCTTGCTGTACCCAATGTTTGTCCAATGACTGATCGACTTTGCTTCTTTTCGCAGCTTGCTTTCCTCCCATAGACGGCTCTCTGGTCTTCATGTTGGTTTCTCCTCTAACAGGAAATTCAGTCTTGATAGGTTTGAACCAAGGGTGAAAACTTAGACTAGTCATGCAGAGTTTGGATAATGAATCTAAAAGGCAACCAGAAACACCTGTCAGTCACATGTTCCAATACTTCTGCTCACTTGAAAGATGGGTGGGTTCAAACAAAGCGTCTATGAAAAACACGTCTATGTGTGAACACCAGGAAATAAAAGCTGACATTCTGAACTCTTGTCTCGTACTAATCTTTTGATCTCAAACCCAAATGTCTTCAGTGAACAACACAAATAAAGGAATTTGTCTTACCGTTCCAATACTTCTGGAGGGGACTGTGACTCCTTTCCTGGAGGACAGTAACAGCCAGCGTCCGCTGTGCGAGTGAAGCGAGCCTGAAGGCTTCACAGTGAAAGGCTTCCAGATGAGGAGAAGTCTCTGCCGTCCTTCAGGAGCTCAGAGCAGCGCAGCAGGAAACGAACACAACAAGACCCCAAACAAACACGCCAACACGCCGCCATCTTGGATTATTTCAACTCAATGTCAGAACGTTTTAAATTGACTATTCAGAGCATCGATTTAAACACTAAAAACATTCAAACAACAAGTTTTTCTTTTATGAACTAAAATGCAGAAAGTCTTACTGAGGACTTTTACTTCAAATAAGTCTGTATGAATAGTTATAATAAGGATGAGTTAATGGAGGCTTTTGAGCACAGAACCTTCTGTTCCTTTACTTGTGTTAGTAACTGACTTATTACCAGTAACAGCTGGTTAACTAGTGATAGATAGTCACCATGGCGTCGTAGCGCAGCAGGTTCATGAAGTGCGCCGCCTCGGCCCCCTTGTAGTAGTTGAACCACACGGTCCCCTGGAACTGGTCCCCCGCGTCCAGCAGCACCACGTGCTGCTCCTCCGCGCGCACCCTGCGGATCGCCGAGGCTCTCCGCGCGACGCCGGCGAAACACGCGCCGCCGCCGCCGCACTTTCCGGAGTGCACGCTGGTCTCCTCCACGTGGGCGTGCACGTCGTTGGTGTGCAGGAGAACCAGGTCCCAGGCCGCCGAGGGGGACACGGAGGAGCCCAGCAGTAGGAGGTGGAGGAGGAGGAGGTGGAGGTGGAGGAGCCGTGGCTCCGGGCGCGCCGCTTCCATCCGTCCGCCGCGCGTAAAGACTGTGCAGGAGGTCTCTAGAGGAGGCGGAGGTCTCTAGAGGAGGCGCAGGTCTCTAGAGGAGGCGCAGGTCTCTAGAGGAGGCGGAAGTCTCTAGAGGAGGTCGTCTCTAGCGGAGGTCTCTGAAGCAGTTCTCCGCTCCTCTTGCTCCGTGAACCTCTGGCGCCGCTCGTCGATCCAGAGGCGCCTCCAGCAGGAGGAGGAGGAGGAGGAGGAGGACTTTGTGATCCGCCCCTGAAACAGTTGGGTTTATTTATAGCAGCACATTATTTGTGTTTGTGTAAAAAAGCCTTAAAGCACATTCTGTTGCAGGTTTCATGAAGATCAACTCTAAAGGTGATTTGGTGTCAGACACACAAACTCGGCAGAGGCTCGTTTCAGACACACAAACGGACACAAACAGCTGCTGCTCGGCTGCGTGTCGTTGCGGTGACGTCACTGAGGGTTTTCGTTTCCGTTTTCCTGACAGCAGGAAACTATGCATCACTTTAACTTTTAACATCCATTTGGTGTGAAGACTCTCACAGCGAGACCTCAGAGGAAGAAAGGACGTCCCTGTCCTCCACCAGAGACACACGTGACTCTCATTAACTAACAGTAGACCAATCACCTCCCGTGGTTTTACATTTAAACTGCGTTGCACACAAACACATTTCCTCAGACCTCGGCCCAGCTTTAAATAGTTCAATAATGTTGGAAGTGAAAACAAGCGGAAGAACAACTCTTCATACGATACATGATATCTGACATACCATGATACATACCATAATATCTATCTATATATGTATATTCCTAAGAAACTGCAGCAAATCAAGTCCATTTCAGCCCAACGGGTCGCAGTCTTCTATCTCACCACTAGATGGCACCAGATCCCGTGATGGAAGATTCAGCAGACAATCGTTGAATAAGAATAAAACTCCTTGCAGGGAATAGTTACGTTTGCTCCTGTAAGCTTCCACTCACATATTCAGGTTTAAGGGGTTTAACACTTCATGTATCGTTATTTGTTGGATTCTACTTTTGCTGCAAAAGCTGACAAAAAATAAAGTTGTTACAATAAATAATCTCCCATTAAAGTATCATCACTTTAGTATCTTAATAAAAATGAACTAAAAGGTCTGAGACGTGAGACGGATGGTGTTAAAGAATAATGCAGGTGATCATCTGATTATCCACAATGTGTGGAAACGTGTCTTAAGGGGACAGACGGGTCTTCAGTGACTGACATTAATAGAAAACACATCATCTCCCTTCTGATTGAAATATGACTCACTAGATGAACAGTCTCCGTGGTAACGCCTCTGAAGAAGATACCGAGCATCTTTACGAATCGGTTTTACTCAAACGTTTTATTACATATAAGCTACATAACAAACTGGAGTCAACTGGTGCTTTGTTCCCTCATAATATCCTGAAATATTAAAGCACATTTGACCGGATCAATGCGTCTTTCTATCCATTCAGAAGACGCGCACGCACACGCACACACACGCACACGCACGCACACACACACACGCACAAGCACACGCACACGCTGGGAAAATAAGATGGAGGTGTGAAGAGCAGCGTGTGACGCAGCTGATCCTCCACACGATGGGCCCTAACGTAACTGTTCGACACGGAGACCTGCCAATCAGAGCGTAGCCCCGCCCTACAGCCCGCCCTGCTTTATGGCCTGTCAATCAGCCGTCTTAAGATGTTTAGACCAACCAGTTCCAAAGTATCGATCGATCCATTTCTATGTTGATAGACACGTACAGTCGGCCATGACATCACCGTGATCCACCTTTCTGTTCCTTCATGCGGCACCAAGATGAAGCTCGCTGCCTTGCTCAGGAGCGCTGAGTCAGCAGCTGACTCCTCACAGCGCCGTGAGGTCCGATGAGGCGGTTCAATGAGGACTCCAATGAGGAGGTCCCATGAGGGACTTGGATTCAGGGATTTCCGGCCCACTTGCCTCTTCTTCTGACCATGACGGCGAGCTTACAGGAGGAGGAGGAGGAGGAGCAGCAGGAGGAGGAGGAGCAGCAGTAGGAAGGGGACATGTCACATCGGACTTTAGAGGCGGGACTTCTCCTCCACGTCGTCCTCATGCAGACGATCTTCCTTCAGAACAAAAGCCAGATGTTTTCTTTTTCTGATGACTCGATCAAACAGCAGCCTTCTGCTTATGGAAGGAAATATCTCCCAGCATGCTCGGGGACTCTGGGTACTCCAGCCGTGACATGATTAATAACCCTGCACTTAAAAATAAAATGAAAGATAAAATATAATTATAGGAGCAGGGTGGGGGCGGGGCCAGTCACGATGACTTTAATCACAGGTTGTGTACGCGGGGTAAGTAAGTGCTGCTGGGGGGTCACGCCCCCCCGACACCCCAGAGCTACACAGTGGGACCCCTCACAGCGTATCAATCCATCACCTGCGAGTCCTTACATGGTCACTTCCTGTTGACTAGACACCAAACGGCCAGATGGCAACTGGAGGCTTCAAAACATCAGCCCACAAACCAATGGGGGACGCCAGCAGGACGAGGGACACGTCTCATACGCGCTGAGGACACTTTCAGGATTATTGTTCTTGATGAAAAACTAAAAAGACAATAGAGGTCAAGAAGCGACTCTTTGTGGGTGAATAGAATATAAACTACACGTCATCATCGTCACTTAAAGTACCAAACAAACGCTGGATCACAGCTCGCCGTGGTCATGTGACCGAGGCAGCGTGTGGCGGGTTGAGTTCTGAGCAGATAATTATTCATCAGTTATGCTGCACTGGATCTGTAGGGGGGGAGGGGTGGGGGGGCTTCATTTCTACGCCTCTACACACCTGCAGCGTTTCAACCCGGATCACCGCTTCCCAGAACAAAGAGAACCGAACCTGCACAGCGACGCTTACGGGCGGAGATCCAATCCCACGTCCCCTCTATGTTTTAATCACTAACACGATGCTCTTACTGTGGATCACTGCAACGAACGACATCCAACGCCGAGTCCTGGCAACAGTAACGAGGGGCGGGGCTTATTTCTATTGGGTCCCGTGTCCATGAACGAGTCAGTGTTGTTTATTGAGATCGATGGACGCCATACGCTGAGAATTAATAAACACAATCAAGATGAATGACCTTGATTTGCATAACCTGACAGCGTTGTCATGGCAACGGCACGTCAAAAGAAGTCTTTCAGGTGAAAATGGACCAAATGTGGCCTTTTGAAACCACCGATGCAGAAAAAATAAAAGATACAACTTCTATTCGTTGTTCTTAAGTTACTGAACCGATTGTTCAATAACTTGTTCATCCATAAGACACCAAAACCAGCGTTTTGTTTTTCATTAAACAGATATGATGATATGTGGCTTTTGTCCAAGCAGGTCGTTTATCAGGCTTCCTCCCATCTGCCGGACCAGTTAGGAGCCCCCCCCTCCCCTTTTTGGGGGCTCTAATTGGCTAATTGCTCGGCGGCTATAGAAGTAATTAGAAGCTGTTACAGCTGATTTGTGAAACAGCTGTCATAATAAATGATTGTAGAACAACAGACAGAAGCTTCAGAGCTCAATTAGCCCTCCCACCCCCCCGTGTGACCAATGTCACACTAAATGTCAACACTAAATGTTGTTCAGTATTTTCTTTTAATCAAGTTTAACTTTAGTGCTGCTCAGAGAGATAAATACACTTGATAGGAATTAAGAGTATTTATCAATGAAACAGCCCCTTTACCCAAATGTTCCCGGTGACTCAACAATGCAACCCGCCGCTTTGCACATCAGCCTCCAGCTCACGTCGCCCCCCCCCCCTTCACTCCCCTTCACCCCCCTCCTCCTAACAGGATATGAAAGATGAGGAGATGGCAGACGGAGTCGGGGGGGAGCACGAAGCGGAACGCAACAGCAGTGGTGATGGCTATCGGCGCCCCCGGGGGCCCGCGGGCCTCTGGTAATTTGTGACGAGTGGAGGGAGGGGGGGAGGGGGGGGGGCATCCTCGGCACCAAATAAGCAGCAAGGCAAGAGGAGGGAGAACGATGACGTCCATCAGAGAGGCAACTGGGGAAAAGCCCCCCCGCTGATCTGTACTCACATCACCAGCTAACCACCAACTAACCAGCAGTTCACCACCAGCTAACCTGCAGCTAACCAGCAGCTAACCAGCAGTTCACCACCAGCTAACCTGCAGCTAACCAGCAGCTATCCAGCAGTTAACCAGCAGCTAACCCCCGGTTAATCGTGTAGCTGCAGACGGAGCCCTGGGGGATCCATCTATAGCAGCGTTAGCGGCATTAGCGGCGTTAGCTGCATTAGCAGCGTTAGCAGCATTAGCTGCATTAGCGGCATTAGCTGCACCGGGCTAACGGGTCACTTCAGTCCAGTTCCCGTGTGTTCAGCTCCTTTCATTTGATAATCGGTTCCGTTGGAATCGTGAATGAATTATTGGTTATTTTATACAGAACTTTAATCCATTAAACAATATCTATAGAATCATACAAAGTTGTACACTTTTAGTATTTCATGAGTTTGTGGCTCAGTGGTGATTTCTGTTTAATAACTAAACGCTGCACTTTAGCTTGCTTTGATCCATGAGAGGAATCCTTCAACGACTTCTAGAAGAACCAAGTGGTTTCTGTAGATGTTTGGTTCACGGGGGGTCAGAACCTTCTGACCCGCTGCGATCCGAGGAGGTGAGGAGGCACCTCAGCCTCCACCAGCAGATGCTGAACAAGGGGAACTCGTGAGAGAGGAGGAAGATCCGCTGCTCCGTCAGCTCCGGCCACACCTCCACCCTGCAGGCTCCCTCACAGCCCTGCAGCAGCTCCTCCAGCACCCACAACAGGTAGCACGAGTTCTGGTACTGGTCCACAGGGAACCCGTCCGGCGCCGAGCCCCCCGGCCCCTGAAACAGGAAGTGACACGTGACTCAAACTGGATTATTGGATCAGCCATCGATGTCGTTCGACACAAATAGGAATTATTCAAAGTGTGTGTGTGTGTGCGTGTCTGTGTGTGTGTGAGCGTGTGTGTGTGTGCGTGCGCGCGTGCGTGTGTGTGTGAGCGTGTGTGTGTGTGCACGCGTGTGTGTGTGTCTGTGTGTGAGTATGTGTGTGTGTGTGTGTGAGCGTGTGCGTGTGTGTGAGTGTGAGTATGTGTGTGTGTCTGTGTGTGAGTATGTGTGTGTGTCTGTGTGTGAGTGTGTGTGTGTGTGTGTCTGTGTGTGAGTATGTGTGTGTGTCTGTGTGTGAGTATGTGTGTGTGTCTGTGTGTGAGTATGTGTGTGTGTCTGTGTGTGAGTGTGTGTGTGTCTGTGTGTGAGTATGTGTGTGTCTGTGTGTGAGTATGTGTGTGTGTGTGTCTGTGTGTGAGTATGTGTGTGTCTGTGTGTGAGTATGTGTGTGTGTGTCTGTGTGAGTATGTGTGTGTCTGTGTGAGTATGTGTGTGTCTGTGCGTGTGTGTCTGTGTGTGAGTGTGTGTGTGTCTGTGTGTGTCTGTGTGTGTGTGTGTCTGTGTGTGAGTATGTGTGTGTCTGTGTGAGTATGTGTGTGTCTGTGTGTGTCTGTGTGTGTCTGTGCGTGTGTGTCTGTGTGTGAGTGTGTGTGTGTCTGTGTGTGTCTGTGTGTGTCTGTGTGTGAGTGCGTGTGTGTCTGTGTGTGAGTGCGTGTGTGTCTGTGTGTGAGTGTGTGTGTGTCTGTGTGTGTCTGTGGTTGAGTGTGTGTGTGAGTGTGTGTGTGTCTGTGTGTGAGTGTGTGTGTGTGTCTGTGTGTGTCTGTGGTTGAGTGTGTGTGTGAGTGTGTGTGTGTCTGTGTGTGAGTGTGTGTGTGTCTGTGTGTGAGTGTGTGTGTGTCTGTGTGTGTCTGTGGTTGAGTGTGTGTGTGAGTGTGTGTGTGTCTGTGTGTGAGTGTGTGTGTGTCTGTGTGTGTCTGTGGTTGAGTGTGTGTGTGAGTGTGTGTGTGTCTGTGTGTGAGTGTGTGTGTGTCTGTGTGTGTCTGTGTGTGAGTATGTGTGTGTCTGTGTGTGAGTATGTGTGTGTGTGTCTGTGTGAGTATGTGTGTGTCTGTGTGAGTATGTGTGTGTCTGTGCGTGTGTGTCTGTGTGTGAGTGTGTGTGTGTCTGTGTGTGAGTGTGTGTGTGTCTGTGTGTGTCTGTGTGTGTGTGTGTCTGTGTGTGAGTATGTGTGTGTCTGTGTGAGTATGTGTGTGTCTGTGTGTGTCTGTGTGTGTCTGTGCGTGTGTGTCTGTGTGTGAGTGTGTGTGTGTCTGTGTGTGTCTGTGTGTGTCTGTGTGTGAGTGCGTGTGTGTCTGTGTGTGAGTGCGTGTGTGTCTGTGTGTGAGTGCGTGTGTGTCTGTGTGTGAGTGTGTGTGTGTCTGTGTGTGAGTGTGTGTGTGTCTGTGTGTGAGTGTGTGTGTGTCTGTGTGTGAGTGTGTGTGTGTGTCTGTGTGTGAGTGTGTGTGTGTCTGTGTGTGAGTGTGTGTGTGTCTGTGTGTGAGTGTGTGTGTGTCTGTGTGTGAGTGTGTGTGTGTCTGTGTGTGAGTGCGTGTGTGTCTGTGTGTGTCTGTGGTTGAGTGTGTGTGTGAGTGTGTGTGTGTCTGTGTGTGAGTGTGTGTGTGTCTGTGTGTGAGTGTGTGTGTGTCTGTGTGTGAGTGTGTGTGTGTCTGTGTGTGAGTGTGTGTGTGTCTGTGTGTGAGTGTGTGTGTGTCTGTGTGTGAGTGCGTGTGTGTCTGTGTGTGAGTGTGTGTGTGTCTGTGTGTGTCTGTGGTTGAGTGTGTGTGTGAGTGTGTGTGTGTCTGTGTGTGAGTGTGTGTGTGTCTGTGTGTGTCTGTGGTTGAGTGTGTGTGTGAGTGTGTGTGTGTCTGTGTGTGAGTGTGTGTGTGTCTGTGTGTGTCTGTGGTTGAGTGTGTGTGTGAGTGTGTGTGTGTCTGTGTGTGAGTGTGTGTGTGTCTGTGTGTGAGTGTGTGTGTGTCTGTGTGTGTCTGTGGTTGAGTGTGTGTGTGAGTGTGTGTGTGTCTGTGTGTGAGTGTGTGTGTGTCTGTGTGTGTCTGTGGTTGAGTGTGTGTGTGAGTGTGTGTGTGTCTGTGTGTGTCTGTGGTTGAGTGTGTGTGTGAGTGTGTGTGTGTCTGTGTGTGAGTGTGTGTGTGTCTGTGTGTGTCTGTGGTTGAGTGTGTGTGTGAGTGTGTGTGTGTCTGTGTGTGAGTGTGTGTGTGTCTGTGTGTGAGTGTGTGTGTGTCTGTGTGTGTCTGTGGTTGAGTGTGTGTGTGAGTGTGTGTGTGTCTGTGTGTGAGTGTGTGTGTGTCTGTGTGTGTCTGTGGTTGAGTGTGTGTGTGAGTGTGTGTGTGTCTGTGTGTGAGTGTGTGTGTGTCTGTGTGTGAGTGTGTGTGTGTCTGTGTGTGTCTGTGGTTGAGTGTGTGTGTGAGTGTGTGTGTGTCTGTGTGTGAGTGTGTGTGTGTCTGTGTGTGTCTGTGGTTGAGTGTGTGTGTGAGTGTGTGTGTGTCTGTGTGTGAGTGTGTGTGTGTCTGTGTGTGAGTGTGTGTGTGTCTGTGTGTGTCTGTGGTTGAGTGTGTGTGTGAGTGTGTGTGTGTCTGTGTGTGAGTGTGTGTGTGTCTGTGTGTGTCTGTGGTTGAGTGTGTGTGTGAGTGTGTGTGTGTCTGTGTGTGAGTGTGTGTGTGTCTGTGTGTGTCTGTGGTTGAGTGTGTGTGTGAGTGTGTGTGTGTCTGTGTGTGAGTGTGTGTGTGTCTGTGTGTGTCTGTGGTTGAGTGTGTGTGTGAGTGTGTGTGTGTCTGTGTGTGAGTGTGTGTGTGTCTGTGTGTGAGTGTGTGTGTGTCTGTGTGTGTCTGTGGTTGAGTGTGTGTGTGAGTGTGTGTGTGTCTGTGTGTGAGTGTGTGTGTGTCTGTGTGTGTCTGTGGTTGAGTGTGTGTGTGAGTGTGTGTGTGTCTGTGTGTGTCTGTGGTTGAGTGTGTGTGTGAGTGTGTGTGTGTCTGTGTGTGAGTGTGTGTGTGTCTGTGTGTGTCTGTGGTTGAGTGTGTGTGTGAGTGTGTGTGTGTCTGTGTGTGAGTGTGTGTGTGTCTGTGTGTGAGTGTGTGTGTGTCTGTGTGTGTCTGTGGTTGAGTGTGTGTGTGAGTGTGTGTGTGTCTGTGTGTGAGTGTGTGTGTGTCTGTGTGTGTCTGTGGTTGAGTGTGTGTGTGAGTGTGTGTGTGTCTGTGTGTGAGTGTGTGTGTGTCTGTGTGTGAGTGTGTGTGTGTCTGTGTGTGTCTGTGGTTGAGTGTGTGTGTGAGTGTGTGTGTGTCTGTGTGTGAGTGTGTGTGTGTCTGTGTGTGTCTGTGGTTGAGTGTGTGTGTGAGTGTGTGTGTGTCTGTGTGTGAGTGTGTGTGTGTCTGTGTGTGAGTGTGTGTGTGTCTGTGTGTGTCTGTGGTTGAGTGTGTGTGTGAGTGTGTGTGTGTCTGTGTGTGAGTGTGTGTGTGTCTGTGTGTGTCTGTGGTTGAGTGTGTGTGTGAGTGTGTGTGTGTCTGTGTGTGAGTGTGTGTGTGTCTGTGTGTGTCTGTGGTTGAGTGTGTGTGTGAGTGTGTGTGTGTCTGTGTGTGAGGCGCCACAGAAGGGCAACAAGCAGCAGATGGCTGTCCGGTGTTGCTCCCCGAGCCACGTTTTCAGAGACCTGACAGAACGTGACAGCAACACGTCTTCACCCCTCAGACGTCCTCAGACCCCTCAGACCCCTCAGACGTCCTCAGACCCCTCAGACCCCTCAGACGTCCTCAGACCTCGTCCCCCCCAGGAGACACAGCGCTCCGTGAGGGTTCTCTGGACGGGAGTGATGACGAGGCTCTTAGAGTGCGAGTAGGTGATGGATGACGGCCCCTTGGAAGGGGGGGCTCCTCGGGGGGGCTCTGGCTCAGCACTGACTTACTTTGGGTCTGATTATCCGTCGCTCGTCACACGCAGAACCAATTAGACGCGTTGGTTGTAATGAAACACTCGTTAAATATTCATGAAAACAAGTTCCCAAACGGCGGCGTGAGAAATCTTTGTTTCTTTTCACACCGCTGCTGTAATAAGCGATGAGAGCAGATTACTGGGTTAATCGTTATTTTTAAATGGTATTTAATAGTTATGACGTAATGGAGTAAGACTACTGAGGAGCTCTCTACCGATCGGATCATCAGAGTTTAATAATGTTATTTTATGCTTTGGAAAGCTAAGGCCTGCGACGGCGTGCACCACAAACCATGTGACCATCCATCACTTGGCCGGACTCACATGTTCACTGACTGTCGACAAGACGGAGAGGACGAGTCCCGCGGGATCAGAGCGAGGCGGCGGCATGACGGCGTTCTGCAGATCCCCCCCCCCCCCAATGATCCATTTAATACGCTCAGAATGACTTCAATAGCTGCACACTGACAAACAGGAAATGAAGCTGAGGGGTTTGTAGGTGTCAGTGATTCGTTTGCAGTTAATAATCATTAATAAGCATTAAAATGCAGAGAGAGAACCAGGATTCATCAACAAGCACGAGGGAGCGTTTAAACCCACTGGCCCGAGATCTACTACTCGTTAGTATTTAGTCCACAAGGTCAGAAGAACACCACACAACACAGTAAATCTAAAGGAAACGTTTGTTATGGTTTCCTCTTCCTAAAAAGCTAAAAGTGAGTGTTTACCATTTGGTCAACGCCCGAGGCTTTTATTGTGAAAGGTAAGAGCAGAAGGAGTGAATCCAGCCTTCGTCGAGGTTGAAAGAATAAAGTTGTCCCAAAATATAGTTTAGTAATAATACTGTTCTGTTCGTTCGTGTATTCCCACGTGATTAAATGCACCAGAGATGAAATGCGATAACTTCAGTCTAACTTATTTCATCCAAACATTCTGAAACTCAAAAGCTTTACTCTGAATTCTTCCCCTCCACCAGAAGGGGCGGGTTCTGATGCAGAGGTCTAGAGACGGATGCTGTTGTATATCAAACAGATTGTGAAGATCTCTTAGGTCAATGTGTGATATTGGTCCACACAAATAAAACTGCTGATGACTTTACGTGCACGTCGACACCTCCTGCATCGTGTTCTACACACACGAGATCCGGGAACGAGGGACATTTGGACTCACGTGGCTTCAGACTGGTTCAAACTGGCGTCCGTGCAGAACAACAGTTCAATCGATCACGAGGAATAAAGAACGCGTTCCATCTCGTCGGTCGTCCGCAGACACAACAACTCCCCAAATGGAACGAAGCATCCAACAGCGGCCCGCTGACGAGCCACTGACTCAACTGGCAGGAAATCGATCCCATCGCCTCCAAGTCAGAGGACACACACACACACACACACAGAGAGATCAGGAGTGTGATGTTAACACTTCCGACCTGCTGCACGGATCCACAGAATTAGCATTTTGGGCCGACTTCCCGCTCTTTCAATGTGCTCGATACCATCGGCTCACATAGTTTCACAGCAGCGACGGAGGCGAGCACGTAAGAGCTGGCACCTGCAGGCCGGAGCTGCTGGTGCATCACATTACATAACAAAGGGAACCGTGGCGGCCCGTGGACGATGCGCCATCAAGCGCCTGGTGGATGCCGAGATCTCCGGTGAAGGCCGAGACGAAGGCAACCGCGCAGCCAAAGAATGCTAATTAATGAAGCAACAGAGCTTCCTGCAAAACGAGCAGTCGCAGCCGAGCATCTACTTCTGTCCTTTCTCTATATAGGATCTAGTGTAGATACTAATATATAGATATACATGTATATTTATATGTATTATTAAATATATTAATGGCCTCTTGATTTGCAAAGGACACTTTTTTCAATTAACCATGCCATTTTTTAAATAAAATGATTTGTAAAAAGACTAATAAACCTTCCCAACTGGCAGGAGGCCGGAAGGAGCGCCGCTCTCGTTCAGGTACTGAGAGACCAGCTCCTCCTGTGGAATAAAGGATGTGTCGCATGAGGAGAACCCGCAGCTCCTGCTCCATTCGTCATCTCGTCCCACCTTATTAACATCAGACCAGCAGAGAACACAAAAGGTATCGATTCACTACTTAATGCAGACACAAGTACTTCCTAGTCCACCTCGCAGACAGAAAGTGCTGCGTCTTTTGGGACTGAGGACGTAGAGACACCGTGTAGGCCTGTCAATCAGCGTGTAGCCCCGCCCTAAAGCACCCCCTGCTTCATGGTCCATTAGAGGCCTGTCAATCAGCGTGTAGCCCCGCCCTAAAGCACCCCCTGCTTCATGGTCCATTAGAGGCCTGTCAATCATCAGGGTGCCGTAAGGCGATGTCGAATATGCGCTGGCAGGATCTTGTTGCGCTGACGCCTGTGCGACTGTCGCCCCTAACAACGCTCACCTCTCGGATAAACTCTACATGTTGTAGAGTGGCCATATATACCAGGGGTCCCCAAATTACGGCCCGCCGGCAAACTTCGGCAGACTTTATGTGCCCGTATCCGCGGCGCCAACCAGCTTCAGCTTGTTTGAAGGACTCCATGTTTCACACCAGTTGCATGGTGGGTAAAGCTCGCTCTCCGACGCGTGATACCACGTTAGCTATCACACGACACCCGAGGGACAAATCACAAACTACTCAGCGTCATTTCCAGGATGACACAATAAAAACACGGTCGCGTTAATGCCGACATCAAATAACAAAAGTCAGAAGAGTGGAGGCCGAACTAGAAGGAGGCTGATAGGATTCAGGTCCCCCCCCCCCCCCCCCATGGAGAGCTTATGAGAGGGAACTTTACTCTGAAGAGTCGCTCCTCTGCTAAGCGACATGCAGTTAAGAGTCTTTTAATTGTTTAGTCAGTGCCAGAACGCTTCCTGGTCCTAATTGGCCCCCTGTAACGATTTCACAAAGTTAATTAAGCCATTCTTGCCACTTCATGTTTTTAATAATAAAGTTTCCTCATTACGTCTCTATTCTGTCACATACGACCTCTGGGCTCCTTTTTCCTCTCTCACTGTATTAAATCCTCCCGTTTGGCTTTGCCCGGCCCCAGAGGCTCTTTTGCGGAGGAGGAGGAGGAGGAGGAGGAGGAGGAGGAGCGCTGCCAGCGAGCAGGAGCGACTCAGCAGGGGGGGCGAAGGTCGGAAAATGACCCGTATCCTTTTGCCATTTTACACAAAGGCCGGCTGACGGAGAGCAAAGAGGTGGAGTAAGAAGTGTGTGAGGGAGGGAGGGGGGAGGAGGGGGGTTACCTGGAAGATCTGCCACAGCCGATTGGCCAGCGAGCCGAGCAGGGAGACGAGGTGACGGATGATGAAGGACTTGGACATGTTGCTGCCTCCCAGAGCGACCACATACTCCGCCAGCTTCTCTGCGTATCCGAGCTGAAGGTTTGAAACCAAAGCGACAAACATCCTGCTTTAATGGACACGCCAGAAACTGCCTACAACAACCGAACTACACCCGCCAGGAGTTCTCTAAAGGTGACATCATCGCCATGTTCTTGGTGTGTCCCCGTGAGGTCACTAAACGCTTGGTGGACGGGTGTTTTCCAGAGTTGGAGCAGGTCGCCAACCTCGTTTCTTTTCAAACGGTGAACAAGAAGTGAGTTATTTCCTCACAGCCCTCTATAGACCCTTTTACTGTTTGTACACAATGGTGACGTAGCAACGTGCGCGCGCATATTGGCAACGGAAGTATGGCGAGAATCAGCAGTATGTCAAGCTACGCGAGCGGATTAAGCAACACAGAAAGTTATTTGAAAAAGTTGACTTTATCAAATGGTATCCCGGCTACCAGAGCCGTGTTCTATAGTGGAGTGGATAGAAGACGTTAGCAGATGGCCAAATGGACAGTGGACATATAAATCACTGGATGCTTATGAATACGTTGTCTGTGGTCGTGTACAGAACGTCAAACACCATCACATAGACTCACAGTTTGTGTGTTGGAATCAGAAATTCTTCCTAGTCAAAGACACAAGACAACGATGTACGAGGCGGGTTATAATCAACCACCGAGAGAACTATGACTGCGCTCATGTGGACCGCATTTCCTTTATATATTCTGTGGTAATGTTCTCATAACCAGCGTTTGAAACTACAATTTTCACGAAATGCACAGTGGAAATACACAGTTCCAACAGGTGTTTAAAATGTCAGCAGCCAGCTAGTAGCATTCAGTTAGCCGATCCATTCAGCCAACTGAAGCAGGTTAGCTTACATGATGACGTAAGCTAACGTACGTTCGTATGTATACACGCGTAGACGTTTACTTACTTCGTAGTCCGAGACGAAATTTGGCTGAAAGCAAATGTTACTTTCAAGCCCTGATCAAAACATTATTGATCAGCTATTGATATAAAGTGGGTGCTGCAGACGCGAGCATTTATTACGTCCTCGCTCCAATCAACACGTTTAATCGCCTGCAGCCACAAGCGCCGCTGGTTCCTCTGTAACGGCCGTGATCCTGTGGGAATCCGATAAAACTTAAGCCCCTTCATGGAATTGCGATTAGTGCGACCGTAAACGCAACAACCAGACATGTTGATGCTTTGATGCTTTTTATAAGCTATCGGAGTGAGTTGCTAACACGTAAAGCTGATGTGTTGATCACGTGGGCTGTAAAAGGGTCTATGGGACCAGAGGAGTCGCCCCCTGCTGGTCACTACAGGGAATGCAGCGTGAACACGAGAGCTCCGACCGTACGGCCTGACTTCCTGTCTGTAAGCTCCAAGCTCATTGGCTCCTACTAAGGAAGAGACATAAACAGTTTCCTGGTGATTCTGTGTTACACGCGGTACGATACTCTCCTCAGGGGATTTATAGCCGGGCAGGGTTGTTACCCAGATGGATGCCGGAGGGCGGCGCCGCAGGCAGCTGGGGGTGAATCGGGCGCCGTGACCAGCGATGCCTTTGCACTCGCGTTGGGGGGAAACAGTTTGGCGCTTCAAACGAGAGCAACTTAAAAGAGGAACTATCAGGAGAAAAAAAAGGGAGAGAAATTCAATTTGCTTTGTTTGGCCTGTGCTGCCGATAACAGAGGATTCATGCGCCATGCAGCGCGCCATGCAGCGCGCCATGCAGCGCGCCATGCAGCGCGCCATGCAGCGCGCCATGCAGCGAGACTACCTGGGCTTTAGGGGGAAGCAGCGGGCCGCTGTATAAAGCGTTCATCTGTCTTGTATACATTATGTTGTTAAACAAAAGGCTGCGGCAGGGAGGGGGGGCTCCTCATGTAGATGGTTCCAAGTTTAGGACTCAAAAGGCTGCAGATTGAAGACATGTGGGCTTCGTCCCCGGAGGAGATCACAGGTGTGCGTTTGAAGGTGGGAGGAGTGCAGGTGCTCACGTTGTCATGGTTACATCCAGCAGGATGCAGGGTGGGTTGCACATGTTAAAAAAAGATGGCTTAGAGTGCTTCTGTTTTTTAGATGTTGAACTCTGTTTATTATTTGATAGTCATAAAAAATATTGGTGTTTCTATTCTACTGGAAGAATAAATAAAAGCTTGGTCCGATAAAACCAGACATTTGAAGGCCTCAGGCGAAAAAGACTTTTCCATTGCAGAGCAAATATGTGGCAGATGAATCGTTCGGTGCAGCTTTAGGGAGGAATATCACGTCTTTTAATATTCAGAAGCAACGTAATAGTAATGGAACAAGTAAACATTGGCACTATGGTTCGCCGATATTTTGCATGAATAAATCCACGGGTAGTTTGGCTTGTTGTGCGTCTTTACCGTAGAAAAAAACCCTAAATAACTTAAGCTCCGTCATCTAAAAAGGATTTCAGTCTGGTTTTTGTATTTAAATATACATGAAAACAGCAGGAATCAACCATCCGGCTGTGTTGGAGGCATGAAGTTCATACAGCAGATGTATTCGGCCAATTTTAACCTCATAAAAACTCACAGACGATCAAGTCTTCCGTTTGCCTCTGAGCGACCTGCTGCTGAGCCGAGAGGATCTCTTCTCTTCAAACCACCCAATACTCCTGTCCAGCTCCATGAATCTTTGATGATGCTCGTGGGAAATCAGGGGGATTAACACTTGTTTTGTGTTGAAGTTGAAGTGTCGGATGAAGACCGTAAACTTGATGAACATCAGCCGAGTCGATGAGGAACACGACAAGTCTTCAGTCTGAAGAGAGTAGGAGCACTAGCGGCCCCACGGGGGGCCAGAAGCATCGGATCACTTAAGATTCATCTCGGTTCATTTCTTTCTTTTATCAAGACTTTTTCACCGCTGGTTTCTGTCATGACTAGGGTTGGGTACCGAGAACCGGTACCAATATAGTACCGGTTCCTACACGACCGGTACCTACCGTACCGAAACACAACGCAGATTTCGGTGCTTCATTTCGGTGCCTGAGTCGATTGAAAAACTTCATTTACACTACGCTGATGACTCTATCCCCGCAACAGCTAATGACGACAGCTTACCGTTTGTGTAGCAACAGCAGCTAGCTAACCAGCTACCTTATATTTATATTTATTTAAGTCTGTGTGAAGTGTTTTCGGTGCGCGGCACTAGCGCCCCGACGGACACAGGCTTTCAACAGCAGACTCAGCGCGCGCGTCTACAACGCCCCCCCTCCAATGACTCAGTTAACCATAGTTTATCATTCGTAGCTTATAGCTACAGTAGCTAGCTAGAAAATGCCGAAAGGTAAACGGTCTAAAGTGTGGATGTATTTAATTATTATTTCGCACAAAAAGCTCTGATTTGCGTCCCGGCTGGAGCCTCGTGCCGTCTGTCCCGCCTCCCCCTGCACGGACCTCAGCCCGGCACAGTCGCTCCGGTCCGAACCCACACTGCCAACAACAGCCTTCCAGGGAAGGAGGTGCATTGACTGGCTGACTGACTGACTGACTGATTGATTGATTGATTGATTGATAGGCCATCACTCACCCCGCTGAGCTGATTGCTGTGCAGCAGCAGCGCCATCAGCTCCGTCAGCGACGCCTCCACCCGCCCCCTGAACTCCACAGACGGCTGCGTCTGGGAGCAGAAGAGGTCCGTCGCTCGGGCCACCACCCGGCAGGCCTGCAGGACCCCGCCGCCCAGCCCCAGGGGGGGCGCCCTGCACGCCGCCATCACCGCGTCCAGGAGCTGGCACACGGAGTCGGGCAGCACGGAGCTCGGCGCCCCCCCCGGGCCGAGCCAGAGGGCCTCCAGGCCCCGGCTGCCGTGCTCCACTCGCTGGAGGGCGCACAGCGCCTGGAGGAAGCCCGCGTGAGGAAGCGAGGGCTCCCCGCCAGCCCTGAGGGGGAGGCCGGAGGGGGGCGCAGGGCGAAGAGGGCCGAAGGCAGGCGGGAGGAGGTCAGGAGTCTCCGAGTCGCCGCCGTGAGAGTCGCCTCTCGGAGCGAACAGGTCCTGGGACGCGTCGTCTGACGCGTCGTCACCACCTGGAACCACAAAGGTTCAGAGAGCGAGGAAAGGAACCGCTCGCACTTAATCAAGTACCCAAGTCAAACGGCACCGTGAGGAAACTTTACCTGAAACAGTTCCTCTTTTTCAATGTATTTTCAGTCAATTCCTGCATTTTAGTCTCCAGTGACGCCGACATGTTAAGAAACAATTATTAAAAAGGAGAAACATGTCGCCATGACGTTATTTTCTTACATTTAGTTGTGACAGGCACGTTCTCACAATTTAGTATTTTTCTGAAGGACGCACATCTAATGAGCATCCAGAAATCAATTAAGAATTGACAGTTTACAATCCTGCGCTCAAAAATCCAACCGGCACCATTTCTTGGTCCAAATGAAATGTATTCTGTGTCAGCATTACACATGAGTTCAGCGGGACGAGGAGCACCAGGTCGCTCTGTGTGTGTGTGTGTGTGTGTGAATGTGACGGTATGCCACGCTGCGTGTTACCTCCTGCAATCCACGCAGCGCTTCATATTCCACGACCTCTGACAGCCCTGTGAGATGCATTAGGTACCTCTCTGCAGGCGTGACGTCACTCTGGACAGCAGCACCTCCTGCTGCAGCCTCAGCACCTCCTGCTGCAGCCCGCGGGCGACCTGCTGCCAGCTGCCATCGCGGGCCCTCAGCCTGCGGGACAACATCCTCGGCGTGCTCTCTGCCGCTCGACCCCGCCGGCCGGTCCTTTATGACGGCCAGGGCCAGCGCCACTTTGGCTCTGGTGACGAACCAGTCGGGCCGAGCCGCTCGGGCTTCAGGGAAAGCAGAACACCCGATACGACAGATACACGTTCACTCGTAGTCTACATTAAGCTCCATTGGTCTCTGAAACACCCGAGGAGCAAAACACCAAACACGAGAGCAACAAGAGAATCATCACTTCTCATCATTCAAACCTTCATCACTTTAACAGGCGAAGCTTTGTGAAGAACAATCCTACTGGATTTCATTTAGAATATCAGTAACGCCGCAAAGGCCAAAGTCATATTTGAGGTATCTCGAAAGAAATATTGTGCCGATACATTTATTTTAAAGCTAAATTTACGACTAAATATTAAGACTTTTAATTTAAAAAGAACTATTTGAATAAGAAGTAAAACATCAATAAAACAGCGACGTTGCTCCCAACACTTATTTTAAGTCTAAAGCTCAAAAACGGCAGTTTTTAATTAAGTGTCACGAACTCTTCATTAATAAAATGTACATCCAATAAAACATAGTACATGTTATAAGCTTGAAACCAAAACAACCTGCTGTTATTGCTCTTCATCAAACCATCGGTGGATTTAACGTTCAATTATTAAATATTGTATGTTTGAGGAAGCTAACGTTATATTGGTTAACCTTATAACCTTCAACTTTATAGCTTTTTCATGCATCCATTATCGGACAGCCATAGTTAGAACGTGATTGTTCATCTTATTTTATTACTTGTTTCATAACTTTCATAAAGTCTCTAGTTCAGTGATTTTCCCAGTGTCTGACTATTGTTTTAATTAAGCTAACTATAGCAAAAGTTAGCTGGCTCGATGAAGTTACCGTGGTGCTAGCTTAGCTAGGTTAAATCCACCGGGATGCTAACGTTAGCTTGGCTTCCGAAACGCAACGTCAGTTCAACGTTACGTGACATTTCCGCTTTGTGCTGCTTTAAAAATCCGTTACGGATTTTTAAATAATTAGTCATTATTAATTACCTTTTAAGTGGCAGCCATTCCCTTCCATTGCCTGCGCCGGTCTGTCCTTGACGTCCAATCAGAAAAACCCGGCTGTGAGGACGCCGATGCTAGCCGATGCGAGCTTAGCTTCACTGAACAGGTGTAACAGCCAAATCCGTGACTCGTTCATCAAAGAACAAAGATGGCGGCAGATGGAGCGATGCAGAAGGTTCTCTTCGCACAGCCGCAAGTGGAATCCTGACATCGTTTTTACTGCAGTACAATTTCCAGCGAGTACTTGTTGATTTACTAATTTTGCTTTTAAATATATTATTTTATAATGTGATATTAATCATTTATTCATGTTACCAGGCCAACGTGCAGTGATAAATACTACTAATCTTCATTCTCAAGCACTATTTCCACAGATAAAATACAAGCGCTGTGGGGTGAAGACCAGGCCTCTGTCGGACGAGCAGCATCCCAGCGAGTCCCCGAGCTTGCGGGGTGGGGTGGGGGGGGGGGTCGAGGGGGTCGAGGCCCAGCTTCCTCACACAGAGCGAGGCCGCGGCGCTCCCCCCAGGAGGCTCCTTTGAGCCGCAGGTTCCATTCCCTCGGTCGCTGCAGAAGGCTCTGTTCTCACCGCCGGGGGGTGAAGGTCAGCAGCTCCCTCTCGCTTTGTGACTCAGCGGCGTGATCACTGTGCCGCCGCGTGGACGTGATGCACGAGGTGAAAGGAAGTGGGGATGAATTATTCATGTGTGAAATCTCACTTTGTGTTGTGCAAAGAGGAGACCCTGAGAATCATAAAGAAGAAGAAAAACCATTTTTCAGCCTCAAAAGTATATAACAAGAGACTGAAAAGGTGCTTCAGTTTGGAACCGAGGGAGTCCACCCCCCAAGCGTCCTCATGGAGACGGCGTTCAGTCCAGAGGACCAGAAGAAGCTTCTGCACGTTGAAAAACAGACGTGACCATGGTTCTATTCGACGTCCTTCTGATGGTGGACGGTTCGGCTTTAAATGGTTATGAAACAGCTGCAGTTTAAAACCTGCAGTAAGACCGGCGCCTTCGCTCTGATGTTAAAGCAGAAGAATACAAGAATACTATCATTTATCTCAGGGAGGGGGGGAGGAGAGGGAGGAGAGGGAGAAAGAGGGAGAAAGGGAGGGTGAGGGAGGGAGAGAGAGAGAGGGAGAGAGAGGGGGGAGAGAGAGAGGGTGAGGGAGGGAGAGAGAGAGAGGGGGAGAGGGAGGAGAGAGATGGAGGAGAGGAAGAGAGAGAGAGAGAGGGAGGAGAGAGATGGAGGAGAGGAAGAGAGACAGGCGTGGGGGAGGAGAGAGAGAGAGGAGAAGGAGAAGAGAAAGAGAGGGAGGGGAGGGAGAGGGAGAGCGGGGCGGAAGGGGGGGGGGGGGTATAAAAGCAGCAGTCAGACCTCAGCAGCCTGAACTCGACAGGAACTGAGAGCGGAACAAAGACAGAGTGTTTTGTCCCCTGCGAGCTGACATGAGTCCACCTTGTCCTCCTCCGCGGGGCGGGTGGAGGCGCTGCTCTGCGGGCCGTTTCTCGGACGTTTGAGGGGATGAATTAGCGTGACATGCCGCGGGGAAGAGGAGGAGGCAGAAATGCGTCTCTGGGGCATCACCAAAGTTATGAGGGTCGGGTAGCCGCTCCGCCGCAGATGGAGCCGCCGCGGACGGAGGACGGATCTCTGCGCGGCGTCACGCTTTCCTCTGAGCTCGGTACCGGGGCCGCCTGACGGGGGCCCGGTGGATGATCCGGAGGGATGGAGCCTGTCGTCTACGGAGAGCTGTGGAACACCACCCACTACACCCATGGCAACCTCACGGCGAAGGAGGAAGAGGAGGACGCCAACCTGGCTCTCCAGTCGGGTCTGGCGGTGACCTTAACCCTCATCACTTTGGCCACGACGCTTTCCAACGCGTTCGTCATCGCCACCATTTACAAATCCCGGAAGCTGCACACCCCGGCCAACTTTCTGATCGCCTCCCTGGCCCTCACGGACCTGCTGGTGTCCATCCTGGTGATGCCCATCAGCGCGCTGTACACCGTCAGCCAGACGTGGACTTTGGGGCAGGTGATGTGCGACATCTGGCTGTCCTCGGACATAACCTGCTGCACCGCGTCCATCCTCCACTTGTGCGTAATCGCGCTGGACCGCTACTGGGCCATCACGGACGCGGTGGAGTACTCCAAGAAGCGCACGATGGGGCGCGCCGCGGGCATGATCGCCACCGCCTGGGTGATCGCTATCTCCATCTCCCTGCCGCCTTTCTTCCTGCGCCAGGTGAGGGCGGAGGAGGTGACGAGCTGCAACGTCAACACCGACCACATCTTCTACACCATCTACTCCACCTTCGGCGCGTTCTACATCCCCACGCTGCTGCTCATCGCGCTGTACGGGCGCATCTACGTGGAAGCCCGGAAGCGCATCCTGAAGCAGGCGCGCAACAAGCCGGGGAAGCGGCTCACCTCGGCGCACCTGATCACCGACTCGCCCGGCTCCGTGGCGTCCACCACCTCGCTGCACTACGGCACGAACGACGCCTCCTCCTGCGACGCCTCCTCCTGCGCCAACGCGCACCAGGTCAAAGTCACCGTGTCCGACGCGCTGCTGGAGAAGAAGCGCATCTCCGCCGCCAGAGAGAGGAGGGCCACCAAGACTTTGGGAATAATCCTGGGAGCCTACATCATCTGCTGGCTGCCGTTCTTCATCTACACGCTCCTGGTGCCCGTCTGCGCGTCCTGCTTCCACCCGGAGCTCTTTGACATGTTCACCTGGCTGGGTTACCTCAACTCCTTAATCAACCCCATCATCTACACCATGTCCAACGAGGACTTCAAGCAGGCTTTCCACAAACTGATACGGTTCAGATGCTTCAGGGCATGAGCCCCCCCCCCCACACACATTTCTCTCACCACAACATTCTGTCTGTGACGTCTCCCCGGCTGGGATCTGTAGCTGCAGGAGGCCTGTGGGTCTTCGGGTGTGGGAGAAACCCCCCCCCCCCCCGACCCCCCCACAGGTCTTCGGTGGACCAGCCTGCAGGCTCACTTCGCCATGACAGTTTGACAGTCAACGTCTGTTGGCTTGTAAGCACAAGCATCTTAGGACTAAAAGCCCAGACTCCTGTTTGTGTCTCACGTTCCTGACTCAGTCGTTGGAAACACTGGGTCCTGCCTCCAGACGTCTTAGTGTGAGACAACAAAGACAAAGATTGGGTGTCTCCTCGTGTGTTTCATGGTCTCCCTGCTGCTGTGACGGGTGTTTTAACGATGTACCAGTCTGCATGCGTTGCTGTGCTTCCACTTGGCTTCGCTGACGCGTCTGGATGCTGTAAATAGTGCAAAGTGACCTCTGTTGTAAAAGACGCGTTCTTAGATGTTGTTGTTGGCCTCGATGTTCCGTTTCATGTCAGGCTGAACAAACCCGGTCACACAGAAAAAAAGATGAACTAAAACCTAGAAGAACTGTGGAGTATGATTTCTTTTAAATGCCATAAAATGTTATTCAGATCCGAATCAGCCGGCGCCTCCAGCTGAATGTCAAACTTCAGCTGCTGCTGGGCCCTTAAAGGGAAACGTTTACAAAGGAACAGATGGACCCAGGTTCTGCTCTGCCTTCATTTCTGTACATTTGGCCTTTTTAACAACGTGAACACAAACAGATGAATTAAACACGGTGAGTTTCTAAACAACTATTGTTTTTTTACCTTCAGGATAATTGTGGGAATTATCAGAATGTGCAATGGGAGAGAAGCCATAGTGAAGATGGTTTTATGAATTCAAATTTAAAAGTAAAAGAAAATAAATATATATAAATATATTTTACCAATAATGAATCCAATTTTGATCTCAGAAATGCATTTTAAGGAATCGCTTGAGGAAACATGTTTATTATCGAGCCTTTCCTGCTGACAGTAGGACGCACATCTCACATCTCTGCTCGTCATGGACCGATTTAGGGACGAGAACCACAAACATACTGTTTCTTATTAAAGGCGTTCATCTTCCCAGGTTTCGCTAGAGACGATTAGCTTAGCATAGCATAGCATAGCATAGCATAAAACAGGGGTGTCAAGCGTACGGCCCGCGGGCCGGAAACGGCCCGCCAGGTGGTTCAGTCTGGCCCGCGGGATAAATCTGTATTATTGAAAAAAAAATAAGAATACGCTTCATTTTCGATAAAATCAGCAGTTCCTATTTGTCCGCTAGTCCGCTAGTCCGCCTAATTGTCCGCTAGTGGCGCTGTTTCACGTCTATCGCTTTACCCGCATTTTCTGTTGACCCTGGCACCCTCTTCAGTGAAATTGAAAAGTGGACACAGTGTCGGATTTTTCAAGAAAAATGGACCTCTTCCTACATGTTCATGGAGGTGAATCACAATCACTGTGATCAGTTTTTATGCATAATGCATTTAAATACATGTTAAACTGGGTGAAAATGTTGAAATTGCTTTTCTTAAAAACTCTTAGGTTGTTGATAATATATTTATTAAAAGGACACTTCATTGCATATAAAGATTTTTATAATTTACTTCTTCTCTGCACTAATACAAAGAAGAAAGTGGACTTATTGTTTGTTCTATGTCATTTTAGAATGAGTTCACTGGTCTGGCCCACTTGAGATTAAGTTGTATGCGGCCCCCAGACCACAATGAGTTTGACACCCCTGGCATAAAGACTGCAAGGAAGTGTAAACGGCTGGTTTGGCTTTGCACAAAGTCAAAAATTAAAGTCGCAAACGTCTCCAGGGCGGAGTAGCTGAGACGTCGGTGTATTTTAAACTTTGGACGGAGCGCGGTTAGCTTGTCTTTATGCTAAGCTATGCTAACCGCCTTGAGTCTGCGCGCCTCCTCAGACGCAGGCATGAGGGATTTAAATGGCTTCATGAGTCTGAGCCAAGAAGGTCAACATGAACGAGGGTAATAAAAGCCTGGGGGGTGGGGGGGGGGGGGGGGGGGGGGGCTCGAGACCTTTGGCTGTTTCTTGCAGCAGCCTCGTTGGACGTGTGAGGCGGGATGAGGCCCACATGAAAGCCTCTTTGTGAGCGAATCGATCGGCTCAGTGTGACGCTCCTCTGATGGAAGCCACAGCTCATCCAGGTGGGTTGCAGGTGGGCTTCTGCACACGGCCCCCCCCCCCCCCTCTCCACAAACACACACACATACACACACCAAAAAGGTGCTTTTGTGAAAGACAAAAATCAATGAAAAGGTCCACGCCGTTTGAAAGGAAGCGCTGACATTTGCTCAATCAGGAGAATGTGATGAGGACGTTGGTCCGATGTTCACGTGATGGTTTCCTAATTAAACAGCAGGGAAAGCCGCCTAACTACAAGCCAAATGTCACTTATGAATCTCACTTCTTCTCCAGCAGGTGGAAGACTGACGTGTTTGGATTATGTGCTCGGTTTTAAAAAGCTAATGTTCCTTTGCAGCACATCGTTCCCATTCTAAGTGGGTTTTAAGTGGCAGCCGAGTTCAGACGGCACAGAAACAGAGAGCTTTCTGAGTGTTCGTAGCAACAGGATAAAACAGCTAAGTGCAGGAAGATTAGAACCAAACCAATCCGCGAGAGTCTGTGGGAACCAGTGTGTCACCCAGGTGCATGCTGGGAGTTGCTCCAGCTGCAATGACCCGTGTTGACAGGCAGATAAATGAATACTTACGTAGTAAACAGAAAAACATTCTCAATATTACACAATAAAAAACAAGTATGTAGATACATATTGAGTGCAATAGAAGTCGTTACTGATGATGGTTCGATTAAAGGGGGCTTCAGCCGCAGGTGATTGGTTACCATTTGATTGGTAGGGGGGCTTCCTGTGTCCTTGTGACAGCCGACCCCCCAGTAGGTGGTGAGCAAGGTGCTTTATCGCCACCTCTTCTTCAGGAGGAGACGTAATCTCCTGCACCGATCTCACGTAATAGGTTCTGCTGAGTGAGAAGATCGTGGTGCAGAGTCCACATGCTGGGGGGGGTCAGGTTTCTGCTGCCTGAGAAAACAGCTTCCCCAAAGTTTAACCAAGAGTCTCTACAGCAGCTGGTAGATGTAGGAGTAATATAACTGTTTGGGATGAAGCCACAGTCCGGGTTCGGGGGGAGGGGGGGGGGGGGGGCACACTGAGTCAGAATAAACTCTGTTTGTGTTTGTGGGGATGCAGGCTCATCAAAGTGCTTTAATGGAGCTCGATCAGTACTTGTGCTTCCAGTGGCCGTTGCACCAGCAGAGAGGATGGAGGACAGGATGAGGACAGGATGAGGACAGGATGGAGGAGCACCGCTAAAAGCTTCAGCTTCATTTCTTGCCGTCTTCCCCGAAGCGCTGTGACGCCGTCTGCTCTCTAAAGAACAGCGGATATCTTGATTTGAACGTGCCAGCGTGTTGGAGCCGCTCCCTGTCCGCGTCCTGCTGATCGTTGGCACAAAAGAAAAACCCATCAAATGTTCCTCCCATTAGAAACGGCTCCTCTGCGAGCGGCACTGCCTTTCTCTCCTTTTGTCAAAAATTAATATTGTAGGGCTCCCTTTGAAATCGATCAGCCCGCTGTGGCCCCTGATTACCGTTTCCATGGTTTGATGCTCGGCTGAACCATGGCAACGCGCGCCCTGCTGGAAATGTGTCCTGCTGCAAAAGCCAAATAAACACATCGACTGGAATATAGATGATGTTACCTGCTCCTCAAACGCTGGGGATTCATTTTAGAAGGACACGCTATCCGAGGCTCAGATCAGACAAACGGATCCGCTGCTGTCGGGGGAACATTTGTAAACGCCTCCTCGCCATGTTGTAACATCTGCGGGGTGGTAAGCGGTGAAGGAGGAGATTTGAGCTCTGTTTTAGGGGGGAGAACCAGAGAAGGTCCTCGTTGTCTGCACGCTTCTCTTTCCCCTCGATGCCATCACACTTTGCAGTCTTTGCTCTCTGGTGTTTTGGCCTTGAAAGCGACTGTGACAACACAGTCCTACGCACATGACGCTGAATGTGTCCACGGTTTAAGTGGATCCTTTCACATTATAATTAAAACAGCAGAAACTGTTTCTCTCATTGAGTGGTTTCCACCGGTGACGGAACTCTAAATGTTTATTTCAGTTGTCTTCAGCAGATGGATTCGGCTCAGCCGAGGAACAACTGTTCATGGTCACACGTTCTCTTCTTACTGTGAACCCCCCCTCTGTGTTTTGGGGTTATGAGTGAAGCTTGAGGAGCTGTGATCAACAACAACCTGCATTAGCAAAAAGCAACCAGTGTTTGTTTGTCATGAACATCACCAACTACTGGACCGAAACAAAAGGTTTGGCTTGGAAGGGACAACAGAACCCCGATGGTTTGGTAGAGATTATAAAGAAAATGTGCTTCATGTTACAATCAAGGGAAAACAGCGCGGTGACGTAGAACTCATGTACTTTATTAAATACCTATGGAATTCTGAACTTGGGCGTCTTGCGTGATACTTTTGCTTTTATAAAGGATCTCAAAGAGTCCTTCTTCACTGCTGGGAGATAAAAAGCAGAGTGACACAAAGAGGAAACATGTGATGATGTGAGGGGGCGAGTTCGAGCTCAGAAACATCCCACTCCCCCATCCCACAGACCAAAACACACGCACAATATGTGCACAGCATCTTCTCAAGTCAGGAAGCAACAACAACACGACAACGATGAAGACGTGCGTGTGTGTGTGTTTTTATTAGACACGCACTTCATTGCCTGTTGTGCGTCTCTCAGCGTTCCCTCATAACCGCTAACGTATGAGCTGCTCAACTATGGTGATCAATATTTACGTATCAGAATGTATCAGAGCGTAACAAAATGTATCAGAACGTAACAAAACGTAACAAAATGTATCAGAACGTAACAAAATGTATCAGAACGTAACAAAATGTATCAGAATGTATCAGAACAAAAAAAATGTATCAGAAATTCAGCGTCAGCGTTAGTTCTGGCAGGCCAAGTAGTCAAGACGTGCTAACGCTATTGGCCAACACACGGTCTCATCAGCTGATCAGCTCCAGCTGAGCGCACATCAGCTGATCCGGATTAGCGCACCAGCTGGCAAAACCCCCCTGGCTAATGGCTACACTCAGATTCAGTTTGCTCCTACCTGCTTGCAGCTCGCTTCTCTGCCGCCCGCCACCTCCCCAGCTCCTCCTCGTCATGTATACACCTCCCCAGCTCCTCCTCGTCATGTATACACCTCCCCAGCTTCTCCTCGTCATGTATACACCTCCCCAGCTCCTCCTTGTCATGTATACACCTCCCCAGCTTCTCCTCGTCATGTATACACCTCCCCAGCTCCTCCTCGTCATGTATACACCTCCCCAGCTTCTCCTCGTCATGTATACACCTCCCCAGCTCCTCCTCGTCATGCATACACCTCCCCAGCTCCTCCTCGTCATGCATAACGTGGCGTTTGCTTCTATGTCATCGTTGCCGCTCTGTTCATGTGGGGGAAGAGCTCGGCTCACACAGTCCTAACACGATGTGAGCGTTCCCTAATGCCGCTGCTGTCCTCTGACTCCCTGCTATTTCATGGTGCTCATGAAAGGTCGGAGGACTCCCTGAACAGAGCCACACCGCCAAAGATTTAATCCTGACTCATGACGGATTCATTCTAGCTAATAAAAATATTTTCTAAATCGTTTTTATTGTTATGCGTGTTCTTGACTTAATGGACCTGACAGAACGTAACAAAATGTATCAGAACGTAACAAAACATAACAAAATATATCAGAACGTATCAAAATGTATCAGAGCGTAACAAAATGTTACAAAATGTATCAGAACGTAACAAAATGTATCAGAATGTATCAGAACGTAACAAAATGTATCAGAACGTAACAAAATGTATCAGACTGTATCAGAACAAAACAAAATGTATCAGAACGTAACAAAACGTTACAAAATGTATCAGAACGTAAGAGCGCATTATTTTTCAATTCCATTTTTTACAGGATTCCTGGCCAAGTTTCACACATAAAAGAATAAATAATAGACGTATAAACTTTTCGTAACGTAACGTAAAAACAGTTCAAAATAGTTTTAGATCGAATCCTTGGTTCCAAATCTTCATGAAAGGTGGCGCCTGATAATCAAAGAAAGGTTTCACATTTTGGTTTGAATCTGTTTCAACATCCTTCCTCAACATCTCAAATTGTTTCATTTAAATAACCAAAAACAAGTTTGTTGGTTCTGTGTGGAAAGTCCTTGTATACACTTCCATCTCAGTCTGGTCTTCTACTCATCATCATCTTGTCTTTGACTCCATTTGGTCTCTCCTCATCGTCACATTGTTTTGTGTCTTTATGTCCTGTCTTTGTCTCAGTCGTAGTAAAAAGGGCTTCATTGCAGGAACGGTGAAAAAGGTCTCCAGCTTCCATGTGAATATTCATCCCTGGTGTTTCAGAGGAGTCGAGCTGCAGAACAAGTTACCTGATCGTAGGTCATTAGTTACGGTTACGATTAGAACGATGATTCACAATCTGCAGGAGGACGTTATGGAGATTAATGGAAGCTGCAGCTTCAATACGAAAACATCAGCTCGTTACAGTTTTACTGATCTTAAATATTCATGTGAACATCTGATTAACGTTTTGGCTTTTGTGTGTCTCAGTAGTTGTTTTGTGTGTCTCAGTGGATGTTTTGTGTGTCTCAGTAGTTGTTTTGTGTGTCTCAGTCGTTGTCTTCTTTGTTGTTTTGTGTTTCTTTGATGCTCGTCCTGCTTGTGTGTCACTCTTTGAGTAATTGGGTCTCTTTTACATCACATCCATGACATGAGCCACTAGAATAAACCTCCACAATCTGTGACTGTCAGCAGCGCTGCATTGTGGGTAATGTGGACTCTGATACTTGTGAGTGACTCATTTCAGCGGCTCCCTGGAGGAGGGGGACATGAATCCGTCCATCACCCGTCATCACGCCGCCTCCACAGAGACTTTCCACTCTTTTTTTCCCAACCAAACTTAATTGAATTCAGTTTCCAGACTTCAGACGGCGCATAACTCGCTCAGTGAATTCCATAATTAAAACCACAGCGTGGTTGATTTAATTTCCTCTGGATAAGGAGCAACATGCCTGAACACGATAAGCCTCGCGCTCCATCGACTTCCTGTCTGCCGGCATCGTTTCACACACGGCAGCAGTCAGCCCGGTGCATCCTGGGAAAAAAGGTCCAGGCCACCACTCCCCCACCACCACTGGATGGTGGGTGGTGGACGATGGATAGTGGGTGGTGGGTGCTGGATGGTGGATGGTGGATGATGGGTGGTGGGTGGTGTCTTTATGGTTTTCTGTGGACACTTGCGGTCTTTTGGTGGTCATTGTGTGTCTGTTTGGGTCTTTTGGTGGTCATTGTGTGTCTGTTTGGGTCTTCTGGTGGTCATTGTGTGTCTGTTTGGGTCTTTTGGTGGTCATTGTGTGTCTGTTTGGGTCTTTTGGTGGTCATTGTGTGTCTGTTTGGGTCTTCTGGTGGTCATTGTGTGTCTGTTTGGGTCTTTTGGTGGTCATTGTGTGTCTGTTTGGGTCTTCTGGTGGTCATTGTGTGTCTGTTTGGGTCTTTTGGTGGTCATTGTGTGTCTGTTTGGGTCTTTTGGTGGTCATTGTGTGTCTGTTTGGGTCTTTTGGTGGTCATTGTGTGTCTGTTTGGGTCTTTTGGTGGTCATTGTGTGTCTGTTTGGGTCTTCTGGTGGTCATTGTGTGTCTGTTTGGGTCTTTTGGTGGTCATTGTGTGTCTGTTTGGGTCTTCTGGTGGTCATTGTGTGTCTGTTTGGGTCTTTTGGTGGTCATTGTGTGTCTGTTTGGGTCTTTTGGTGGTCATTGTGTGTCTGTTTGGGTCTTTTGGTGGTCATTGTGTGTCTGTTTGGTCTTTGTTGTTTTGTGTTTCTTCGATGTCTTTCAGGTGTTTGTGATGTTGGTCTTCAGCCTCTCTGTGGTCATTCAGAGCCTCTTCCTGCTCTTCCAGGGACGTTTTCTGGTGACGGGTCTCTTTGGATCGCGAGGCTCGTGTCCTGTTTGTGTGTTGTGCGTTCCAGCCTCACACTTCATTTCTGCCATTGTGTGTAAGGGGGGAGAAAAGAAGTGAATTGTATATTGGCTTTTTCCAACCGTCGCTCTTGAAATGGAGCTCTTAGAGCTTCACAGCGCTCGAGGTGCAGCTCTCTATCGCCCGGCGGGTGATTGCAGCGCGCCGGCACCGCAAATGTCAAGACTCGGCGGCGAGAAGGCGCCTTGATGGAGCAGCTGTTAGCGGCTTTGATGTGGCGGCCGGAGGCTGAGCGGAGAGATTAAGAAATGAAAAACATGCCACACGTGCTCATCAACACAAATGTGGATTTATTCATTATTGATTACAAGCACGCTGTCACAACCAGCGAACCTTCAGTCAACCTGAAGACTCTGAAAGGGAACAACTTTGTTGTCATGGTGAGGAAAAGACGGTGCTGAGGACTTTCACCTTCAGTGAACACAATGAAAATAAAAACACGTATAGACTTATTCTACATTCATGCAGGGAAACGGCGTTGGGTGAAAGGTCAGTGTGGCTGTTTGACGTTGAGCTTCATGGTCACTTGTTCATTCACACAGTTTGTTACACGTTGTGTCTTCAATGCCGCTGAGTTTCACCTTCGACCTTTCGCTTGTACAGTTGTGACGTAACATTTGGCCACTGAAGCCGTCGCGTTTCAACGTTGTTTCTCATTCAGATGAAATCATTCTGTATCATCCGTTTTTAAAAAACAGACACAAACGCTGGTTTACGTCAATGATATTGCATCTCTGTATTTCTGAGCGTGTTTAGATGTTGATGACTATGACCTCAGTGAAACAGACGTTTGTTGGATAAAGTTTGTGATTATCCTAAAAGTCTTCTGAGTTGCTCTCACGCTCGTCTAATGAATTCCATCCGCCTGTCATCTCACGATCGAGACCTGATCACCTCGTTAGCGCCAGATAACAAACCGTGTCATCATCGCTGTGACTTCATTATCCAATTACTTCCCACAGTAGCTCATCTATGTGGACACACAGAAGCCCCAGCTCGGACTTTTGTTCGATAAAAGGTCAAAAACAATAGACAGCAGCGATTTCATAATAATTGAAATCAATCAGGAAGCTCAGACAATGTGGAATGTAAAACAGAATGTAATGTAAAAAAAAAACCTTTTAAATAATTCGCAATGAATTGAGTGTCTGTCCTGTGATTGGCTGTTAGTCTCCTCAGACCTCGCTGCTCTTTGAACTTGGTCACATGACTTGAGAGTTTGCATTTGCTCTTTTTCCTTTGTGGTTGGGTTCGTTTGACTTAACAACACTTCATGAAAACACGTGTTAATGTTTGAGTACTCATCCATTGCTGCCCTCATGAAACGTATGAAATACCTTATGAGGTATTAAATGGATCAGTGAAATACATTCGTTGACCTTTTCTTGATTTGTAGAGATGAGCCCTTAATATATCTGTCTGTCTGTGAAACATAATGAAGCCCATTAATAAGTCTGCATGTAGCGTTATTAATAAGAACACGACCTCCAAATAAGCTACATGAATGAAACGTGTGTCTCTGCTGTGTGTGTCTCTGCTGTGTGTGTCTCTGCTGTGTGTGTCTCAGCTGTGTGTCTCTGCTGTGTGTCTCTGCTGTGTGTCTCTGCTGTGTGTCTCTGCTGTGTGTCTCTGCTGTGTGTGTCTCAGCTGTGTGTCTCTGCTGTGTGTCTCTTCTGTTGTGTTGCACGTTCGGTGTTTTGCTGAACGCTGCTTGCTGCCTCCGTCTCCTGCAGGGACACGCCGGGTGTCTCCAGTCGCCCGTCAGAGCTGCGCCCTCGCTGCTAATTGGCCCGTTTTGGCTCTTTACCGTTCGGTGAGCGTTCCTGGTAATGAAGTGTCCACCTGTCTGTCCCCCCGTCCCCCCGTCTGCTCATCGCCTCGTAACGAGCTGCTCCCTCGGTCCCCCGTGTGCTCGTCAAGCTTTTCCCCGCTCAGGTCGAAGGTGCAGCTCATGCGTGTCTCCCGGTGTCATCAATCCGTGTTACCGTGGTGATGCGCGTTGACCCTTCCAGGGAGGAAGGAAGCCCTGATGGTTCTGCAGGCAGGTGTGAAGGGCTCGAGTGGTGCAGGCGAGTCTGATCCCAGCAGCTTGGCTGCATACATGCAACATGCAGCAGCACGTGCTCCTTCTGTCACCTGCTCTGCATGAACGCATGTTTAACAACCCACATCTGTCTTTGCATGGAACACAAACATGCCAAATGTCAAATATTTTGTAACCAAGAAAGCAAGATGGCGACGAAATACAAGACGGCGTTGAACTGAAAACAAGAAAATAACGACGTCAGAATGAAAGAAAAGAGACTTCTCAGTTCTCCTGTTCGGTGTACAGGGTTGTGTTGTTGTTGTTGTTGTTGTTGTCGAGGAACACAGAGATCCTGTTAGTGAGGTCGAGGAGGACGAACGGGTCGACAAAGAGTTACTAAAAACCTTTTAACGCAGAAGGTCAGGAAGCCCTCGTGCTTTGAAATAACAGGCGACTTGTTGCACAGACACACACAGACACACAAACACACAGACACACACACACACACAGACACAGACACACTCACACACAGACACACACACACACACACACAGACACACTCACACACAGACACACACACACACACACAGACACACAAACACACACAGACACAGACACACACACACACAGACACACACACACACAGACACACACACACACACAGACACACACACACACACAGAGACACACACACACACACAGACACACAAACACACACAGACACAGACACACACACACAGACACACTCACACACAGACACACATACACACACACAGACACACACACACAGACACACACACACACACACAGACACACACACAGACACACACACACACACACACACACAGACGCACACACACACTGAGGTTCCGGTTGTGAACACATGATTCTCTCTCATCAACAATCCACCGGTCACACAAGTCGTTCCCGCGCTCGTCTTCATCGCTCTTCCTCTCGCCGTGTCTCATCCTGCGTCTCATCGTGCAGCTCTGACATGGAGGCCGTCTTGGTTTGGGAGATGGAGGCGAGCGTGATGTTCCTGATGTGCACAGCCACACACGTATTTATCAGACGCTTCATTTCAGGTTCTGGCTCGTTTCATTTCTGCGTGAGGCCTGAGCTCCGTCCTGCAGGAGCCAGCGTGTGATGGACATGTTCTGATTACTCTGTGCTGGGCCCTGGAGGCCTCCTCTCCTCTCAGAAGCCTGGAGCCACTTCTCCTCCGCCAGGGTGTGGACTCCCAGAGGGGGGTGCGCCTCATCAACACGAAGAGGTTCAGCTACCCGTCCGCCCGAAGACGCACGCAGACGCAAACTCTCAATATGCTTATAACCGTTCACCCCCCCGTGATTGCATCAATGCATGGACACCAACGCTCCTGCAGAACCTCCAGAATCCTGAGGGGATTGAAGACGATCAGAACTTTGATCAGAACTTTGAGCATCCAGCTGCTTTCAGCTCAAATCCAATCCCCCGAGAGTCGAGCAAAAAACGCATAAACGGTGCAATCTGAAGAAAACGAGCCCATCGTTCATCTCTGAGGTGCTGCAGAAGCTTCACGGGTCCAGTTCTCCATCATCACGTCCTGAGCATGTTCATCTACTCCATCCAGTATTAAACACACTGAGGCTCTTTAACATAAAGTGTAATAAATAATAAGTTAACGACAATACGTCAGGTGATGAATGAAGGAATTACCCTTTTCAACCGTAAATAAACAGCACATTTCCGTATTTTGCTGCATCTCTTCATTAGTGATGCTTTGGTAAGTGCACATTAAAGCTCAGGCTGGAGGTGTGTGTGTGTGTGTCTGTGTGTGTGTGTGTGTGTGTTTGTGTGTCTCACCGCTGTGGGCGATCTGGACAAGGAAGAGGAGGAGGAGGAGGAGGAGGAGGAGGAGGAGGAGGAGCAGGAGGGGCGCCGTGTGGTATAACTGATGTAACTGAAATGTGAGGGAGCTTCGTCGGCGCCGTCGTGGAATCAGACGGTTTAGAAGTCAACGCACGCGCATGAATCTCTCAGCGCGTCGTTGTCATGCGACACATCACCACCACGGACGCCCGTTGCCAAGGGATACGCTGCATGCATGGAGCCTGCTGCCGCACCCCCCCAATCACTGAGACGACCTTCAGGAACCAGCGTCTACGTGACGAACACGCGTCTGACCCCTCATGTGACCCCCCCCCCCCCCCCCCCGCCGCCCCTCCCGGTCTGATGCGTCACATTCACATTGAGTTTGGCAGAAATAACAAGAAGCCCGAGGGACAAGAAATGTGCGCTGATGAGAGCGATTAATCCTGCTTTGACACGGAAGGTCAGAGGAGGAAGCGTCCGTGATTCCTTCACTCTCTCCTTGCTCCTAACCGTCCCTCATTCCTTCACTCTCTCCTAGCTCCTAACCGTTCCTCATTCCTTCACTCTCTCCTAGCTCCTAACCGTCCCTCATTCCTTCACTCTCTCCTAGCTCCTAACCGTCCCTCATTCCTTCACTCTCTCCTAGCTCCTAACCGTCCCTCATTCCTTCACTCTCTCCTAGCTCCTAACCGTTCCTCATTCCTTCACTCTCTCCTAGCTCCTAACCGTCCCTCATTCCTTCACTCTCTCCTAGCTCCTAACCGTCCCTCATTCCTTCACTCTCTCCTAGCTCCTAACCGTCCCTCATTCCTTCACTCTCTCCTAGCTCCTAACCTGCACCTTTCACGTGATGAGGAGGAGCGGCGTGCTCTTCATCACTGACACATCCAATCAGATGGATCAGAAGCCACCATGAGTTTTATTAGTTTTATCAAAGAGGACAATAAAGTCTCCTCTTCCTCCTCCTCCTCTTCCTCCCTGGGGTTAAGCCTCGCTGCAGGCCTTAAATACACACACACACACACGCACGCACACACACACACGCACACAGAGCGACGTGAGCGTTTCATCACTCTCACATTTCTGTGAAAACGTGCGCAACAAGAGGAGCTGTTTGGTGAATCCAACTTGATTTCCATGAGTATCAGCATCCAGAGTGTGTGTGTGTGTGTGTGTGTGTGTGTGTGTGCGTGTGTGCCTGTGTGTGTGTGTGTGTGTGCCTGTGTGTGTGTGTGCGTGTTTGTGTGTGTGTGTGTGCCTGTGTGTGTGTGTATGCGTGCGTGTGTGTGTGTGTGTGTGTGTGCGTGCGTGTGTGCCTGTGTGTGTGTGTGTGTGTGCGTGTGTGCGTGTGTGTGTGTGTGTGCGTGCGTGCGTGTGTGTGTGCGTGCGTGTGTGCCTGTGTGTGTGTGTGCGTGCGTGTGTGCCTGTGTGTGTGTGTGTGTGCGTGTGTGTTTGTCCACAGACATGCAGCCCCCCCACAGATACAAATATATAATATCTACTAACACATGAATATTGTAGTTATTCACTTCCCAAAAACTCGTTTTTATGTAAATAAATGTTTACTTCATATGCGGTTTGCGGTTAATTAAAAATAGCCTGGAGGACTAATCGGAAACAGGAAGTGGTCACGTGACCCGTGTGGTTGCCGGGTGGGTTGGGGGAGGAGGGGGGGGGGGGGGGGTGTTAGGCGTTGAAAGGTGAAACAAAGAGTCTCAACGGACTAAATTAAAAGGATTATCCTCGTTTCCCGGCGGTGGGATGAAGAGCAGAACGCGGCTTACGGGAAGAAACCTTTGAGCTTCACATCTAATAAACAGGATTCCTTCATCAATATCAAGATCAATATCAGCTGTGACTTTTCCATCAAAGGTCAAAAGGGTTTCAGCTGCATTTTAAATACTTTATTGTTATATCAATAATAACAAGTGAATCAGAGGACAGATATATCTATACTACTACTACTATTACTACTACTACTTCTACTACTACTACTAGAACTGCTGTCTGACACAGAAGCGGTGAGATAAACAGAACGGACGGAGGATTACAGATTAAAATTTGTAATCTTCTTTTGCCTTTCTGCTGGAACTCGCTGATGTCTGAGCTTCAGCTGACCTGAAACCAGTTAATGCCTCAACTTTCCCCCACTTCTTCTCACCAAAACATCACTTCTCCTCCCAGACGTGCTCCTCCTGAAGTACGAGGTCAGAGGCCTCTGAGGACGGCTCAGACCTTCAGACCAATCAGCAAGGAACATTGAGCGATACATCGATTAGCTGATTGTTAGCCAATAGTTTGGATTTATTGCTAAATGTTAAACAAGCCCCGCCTCTATCTCCTCCAACGAGCCCCGCCCCCATCTCCTCCAACGAGCCCGCCCCATCTCCTCCAACGAGCCCCGCCCCCATCTCCTCCAACGAGCCCCGCCCCCATCTCCTCCAACGAGCCCCGCCTCCATCTCCTCAAACGAGCTCCTTAAGTGAAAATTAAGATTCAAACCTAATCTGAACCTAATGAAGTGCCAGTATAGACTAGTATAGACCAGTGCAGATGACTATAGACCAGTACAGACCAGTATAGACCAGTATAGACCAGTGCAGATGACTATAGACCAGTACAGACCAGTATAGACCAGTGAATGAACTGGGTGACGTGGTGGACCAATAACCCCCCGCCCACAGGGAGCCACTAACAGGATGACGCAGCGCTGAGCGGTAAAGACGGATTATGTCTGAGCGCCGGATGAACAGATTATTCTCCTTTAACCTCGTTGCGCCGCGCGGTCCGGAGAGGAGCGGCGCCAGTTCTTTCAGCCGCAGCTCGGAGGCCTTCGACGGATCCGTCTCCCGTGCAAACTGAGCGAGAGGACGCTGCCTCGCCCCCCCCGCCGCGCCCTGCTGGATCCAGCCGCTCCACGCTCACACGTTTGGGAAGCCTCGGCCCACAATGCCGTGGGAGTTGGGACTCGCTCTGCTGCTCGTCCTCGCCGCTCAAGGCGCCGGAGTTAAAGGTAAGCCTCGTTTTGTTCCCCCATAGATCCCCGACCCCGTTTGAGTCCTTCTACGACTGGAAACACGTCCCGCGCTCGAGAAGAGAGAAGCGTCCCGACGGCTTAAAGGCCGTACGCGTTCTAAACTTGGCCACAATGCAAAGCAAAGCCTATTACGGTTGCGTAAGTTCTTGGATCAAACAGCAACGAGTGGAGTGAAGCCCTCGGCCCGCGTCTTCATTCACAGCCTTGAGTCTGAATGAAGGAGGAAGATGGAGGTCAGGTGACGGCACGGCTTGGTGACAGACAAAGGGGGCTGATTGGGATCCTGCGTCGTGACAACGCACGCCGGTCGACTCAGTATTACAAACGAAAGCAAACCTGCTGCCTCTGAGCAGCAGAACATCAGGCGTCAATACGAATTACATCACCCACTCACCGGCGGCCCAAATATATCTGATAGACGATCAGAAGCATTTCTAGTGGCAGCACGCCGCTGTTTGCTGCGTGCTTTTATTTTGAAGACCCTTCAGGTACAACGAGTGTTTTTATATTTAGTAGGAGTGGGCAAGAGGAGGGAGAGCCACCCTGAACCCCGGCAGGCGGATATAAAAGAGCACACTGCGCTCGTCTATTAACAGGTTTATATAGAAAACAGGGCCTGAGTGTGTGTTGTGAAAGGGGAAAGTCTCATTTCCTGTCTCCGCGCTTCAAAGGTTTCAGAGATTGAACTCTTCAGCAAACAAGGTCCTCCAGCAGAGAGGTCTGAAAAACACTCAAATAGGTTTCCATCAAGAAGAAGGGAGTGGAAGGTGAACTGGAGCCCGTTACGGGTCACACAGGGCGCAGAACCACCAACGATCCGCCCAAGCTTCTTCTTCGGCTACGTCTTAACAAAAAGAAGAAAAAACAACCTAAAACGTCCTGAAGACGCCTCGGTGAACAGAGCGTTAAACAAACCCACTAATACGATACCAATATTTATATGTAAGGGTAACGTCACCGACCGGTCAGCACCGTTAGCACCGCTACCACCGTTAGAACCTTTAGCACCGTTAGAACCTTTAACACCGTTGGCACCGTTAGAACCTTTAGCACCGTTAGAACCTTTAGCACCGCTACCACCGTTAGAACCGTTAGCACCGCTACCACCGTTAGAACCTTTAGCACCGTTAGAACCTTTAACACCGTTGGCACCGTTAGAACCTTTAGCACCGTTAGAACCTTTAGCACCGCTACCACCGTTAGAACCTTTAGCACCGCTACCACCGTTAGAACCTTTAGCACCGTTAGAACCTTTAGCACCGTTAGAACCGTTAGCACCGTTGGCACCGTTAGAACCTTTAGCACCGTTAGAACCTTTAGCACCGCTACCACCGTTAGAACCTTTAGCACCGCTACCACCGTTAGAACCTTTAGCACCGTTAGAACCTTTAGCACCGCTACCACCATTAGAACCTTTAGCACCGTTAGAACCTTTAGCACCGTTAGAACCGTTAGCACCGTTGGCACCGTTAGAACCTTTAGCACCGTTAGAACCTTTAGCACCGCTACCACCGTTAGAACCTTTAGCACCGTTAGAACCGTTAGCACCGTTGGCACCGTTAGAACCTTTAGCACCGTTAGAACCTTTAGCACCGCTACCACCGTTAGAACCTTTAGCACCGTTAGAACCGTTAGCACCGTTGGCACCGTTAGAACCTTTAGCACCGTTAGAACCTTTAGCACCGCTACCACCGTTAGAACCTTTAGCACCGTTGGCAGCCAGTCTGACCCTACATTTTTTACCAGATGTGTTTCCCCGCCCAGGGGGCGGAGCCGAGCCGGGCGCGGTCCGCCTGGCGGAGCTGCTGGGAGCTTCCCCGCAGACGGAAGGCTCAGGGTTCCAAGTGGCCCGACGGCGACCCAGGAGGTCAGTGTTCCTTCACGCCGGGGTGAAGATCTGCCCCGAGGAGACCCTCAACGAGGTGCTCGCCAGCCACCAGGGGTATTACCAGCTCAGAGGTACAGCATCTGCCCCACGCCATGCGGCTGTGTGTGTGTGATGCTCAATGTGACCCCCCAACGCAGACGTGAGCTTCAGATCTCTGAGTCCAGCAGGTCCAAGACTTCTTGAAGTAAACCTTCAGTGGTGCATTCAGGAACGTCCCGACCTTATTTCCCTTTATTTAGTGTGTGTGTGTGTGTGTGTGTCAGTCTGCCAGGAGGCCGTGTGGGAGGCCTTCAGGATCTTCTTCGACAGGATCCCGGGGACCACGGAGTACCAGAAGTGGGTCCACACGTGTCGGCACGAGTCGCTGTGCATCTCCGACCTCGCCAGGAACTTTAGCGGCTCGGAGGAGCATCTGAGCATGATCCACCGGGTGAGACGGGATGCGATGCATACATACATACGTACATACGTACATACGTACATACATACATACATACATACGTACATACATACATACGTACATACATGCATACATACATACATACATACATACATACGTACATACGTACATACATACATACGTACATACATGCATACATACATACATACATACATACGTACATACGTACATACATACATACATACATACGTACATACATACATACATGCATACGTACATACATACATACATGCATACATACGTACATACATACATACGTACATACATGCATACATACATACATACGTACATACATACATACGTACATACATACATACGTACATACATGCATACATACATACATACATACATACGTACATACGTACATACATATGTACGTATGTACGTATGTATGTATGCATCTGTATCTTGTATCTTTGTATCTGTATCTTGTATCTTTGTAACAATGAGTTCAAACCAGTGTTTGTGCCCCCAGAGGATGAACCGGATGAGAGACAGGACACCTCCGTCAGGGTAACGACCAGGACCGCCAGGCCCCCCCCACCACTACCCCTCCCTCACTGTCTATCCCCCCCCCCCCCCCCCCCCCCTGTGTGTTGTGCTTGATGGACTTCTCTTGTTCTGCAGAAGAGAGGCGGCCGGCTGCAGCGCTGCCCCCTGATGGAGGAGGTAGGAGCTCCTCATCCATACATTTAATTAAGCCTATTTACCAACTATTGATCACGATGACGTCATGTATCGATCTCTGCATATTGATCTTTTGAGTGTTTAGTTAAGCTAAGTTGAGATTCAATGACAGTAGTCATGTGTTTTATATCGATTCCCCCCCCACTTATCGGCGCTCGCCAGTCGGATCATCGGCGCCACCCCTCACGAAAGGCGTTTGACACACCTGCTGTATTTACTTCATTCCTGACTTCAGGGGCAGAGGTTCAGACCGTCGCCCCCCCGGTGACCCCCCCGGTGACCTTCCCGGTTCCACCCAGCAGCACCCCGACCCCCACCATCCTCGGCCCTGTGAGCGCCGCTATGAGCCCCGACCGCCAGCAGACCTGGCCAGCCAAAGTGGAGGGAGAGGATGAGGAGGAGGAGGAGGAGGAGGAGGAGGAGGAGGAGGAGGTACTGGCATGCAAGTACATCTTCACGTACACTGCAGGCCAACAGGGCGAAGTCACATGACCGTCAGACACTGCAGCACTTTAGATCAGCTCTTCCCCGTCAGTCACTTAGACTCAACGGAAATCCAATATTCGCTCCTGGTTCTTCTCGTCGAGGTTGTCGGCGTGAGGGGGGGGGGCGCTTCTCTCTGGGGGGGGGGGCGTCTGTCCGCTGATTGAAACCAACGTCCAGGCCTCGCTGGAGATTTCCTTTGACAGCTTCCTGCTCTCGACACAAAGCACTTTGGGGAGGTTCAATAATCACCTCCTCCAGAAACCCCCCTTATTTCTCAGGCAATCTCCTGACTGGATTAGAGAGCAGCTGCAAGTGACATGGAGGTGGTGCCCCCCCCATCATTCCAATCATCCTCAGGACATCTCCAGGCCCAATCTGTTTGTGATGCAAGTCGAGTCCGTACGGATTCAGGAGGAGCAGAAATCAGGCTGAAGGTGTTTGATCGGCTAAAGAACCGTGAGAAAACAATAGATCAATAGTTCCCTGGTTGGTGGCCAGGACGTTCTTCTCTAATAAACCTGCATTGCTCATGCCTCGCACCAAGTGTACCCTGGGAGATTGATCGTGTGAGCGGCCACACGCAGTCGATCACTCGATCGATCCATCGATCAATGACTGCCTCCACCAGTCTGTCGATAGTTGGCTTTGCTCTGAAGGAGGAGGTTTGGTGGACAGATCTGTCCTCCGTTTGTCCTCCTGAAGGACTCCGAGCTTCCCAACGTGGTGCCCGAGGCTCCGGTGGAGCAGTTGGTGGAGTTCAGCATCGACCTGGTGGATCCGGGTTACAGAGAGCTGCTGGACGACCCGGACTCCCCCCAGTACGTGGACCTGGCCCACCACCTGCAGGACCAGGTGAGTCCGCCGCCTTCAATGACTATTCACAAAATCCCGTAACAAAATGTCCCCTGTCCACACGAGTCCCGGTCCTCTGAAGTCCTTGTCCCTGACCTTGAAGGAGCTTACGACAGAGGCAGTTGAGGGCCGGGAGAAAGGGAGAAGATTACCCACAATCCATTGTCTCTTTAATCGAGGCCCTCGAATAGAAGAGCGGAGTCCCTCTGTGTCCCCCCCCCCCCCCCGTGCAGAAGACTCTTTTAGAAAGCGTGGGGATCATCTGCAGTCGCACGCGATGCGCAGCAGGAAGTCCGTTCGCTTATGTCACCAGTCACCAAAGAGGCTTTCGATGTGACGCAGCCGAGCCGTTTCCTCCACAGATGCAGCACGCGTTCGACAAGCTGCCCGGATACAAAGACATCCACGTGCTGCGGATCAGGTGACCTTCTAGATACAAACACGGAATGCATAATACATGGTGTATATTCATGGTACGTATACGATGTATAACGAGAGACACAAGTCATGGTTTTCTTCTTTGATTGGAAAGTTAGAAAAATGAGTTTTTAAAAAAAACCTTTCATGTTTTTCTCAAATGTCATAAAAGATTTCAATTTTTTTATAATTGTTTTGTGAAAAAAATCTCCACGTGGTCCACGTGACAGAGACGCTCATGATGCTGGTCTCCTTCCTGTAACACTTATTTCTTCTTCTCTCCTCCCGGATGCAAGCGAGACGCCGGACACCGAGGGGTAGGTCGACCCCGCCTCCTGTAGCTGTCCATGTGCTAACAGATCTATTTATTGAATATTGGAAACATTCTAATTATGACAGTATTATTAGTTATGGGGAGGCGCGTGGATGCAGTATTTGTCCAATTAACTTGCCTTCCAAGTGATTTTATGAGTCATTTAAGGTTACAGCCCACTTGTCGCATGTGATTGATCTGGTTTTAAGGGCATGAATAGTTTCCTCATGGCTGATGCCTCTCTCTCAGTCTCTTTACCTGCTGAAAGCTCCACTGTGATCAGCGGCTAGTCTCTACCTGCGTCTGAATGCAGAGCAGCAAGTATTTATCAGAGCCGGTTGGATAAACACGACAGAACGTCTGCACAGAAACGAAAACCAACAGATTAAAAGGCTACAAAGCTCCTCAGAACTTCAGAGTGTGGCCACACTACAAGTAGTTCTCCTCGTTGAAAATGGTTGATTAGTAGGAGCTGTCGAGTGATTGATGTCCGCTGGGAGAAAGCGCACAGGAGGCATAAAGAAACTATTCTGTGCAGATCAGATAGTGAAAGATCTCTGAATCGAAGGTGTCCGAGACAAAAGGGAAGAGAGCACAGCTGTTTGCTTGTATTTTGGGGGAAGGTCAATTTCCCCTGAAGGAAGTTCAAGGCACATTTCTCTGCTTTGAGAAGTTAAAAAGCCTGTTAATGTGTTAGCTGCATCCACCCGCCTCCACCCGCCTCCATCCGCTGCTTCATCGCACGGCGAAGCAGCTGGGGACGGAAGCGACGACTCGATACGGCAGCAAAGCGTTCTACCTGACCCTCTTTGAAGGGACTCGTACGACAGCAAACATCTGAAAGCATCAGGAAGCTTCTGTGCAGAGCGACTCACCTGATTCCTTGTGTGTGACCTCAGGCCCGGGGGAATCTCGGTGCACTACTCGCTGGTGTTTGAGGTCAACTCTCCTAAAATCGGCCCGACGGGTTGGGAGGCGACCGGCGCCCCGGAGTCTCCGGTCCGCTCCGGCCTCAGGGAGATGGTGGCCAAGGCCCTGCGGGAGGAGGCGTCGCTGCCCATCGACCTGCACTCGCTCAGCTTCCAGCCAGGTGGGTCCTGGTCCCTCCCTGTGCGGCCTTTAGTGCCTCTACCCCAATGGCACCGCGTGGATGTCATAAACCTTGACTGTCCAAGCTGACGAGGAGAAGGAAATAATGAATAGCATCTAAAGATTGAAGAGGCTTTGTCCCACTTTGTTATTGACAGAAGCGATTCTGCTGCCGGCGACCTTGACGGTTGAAGTGGAGAACGAGGTGAGAGGTTCCATCGATGCTACTAGACCTAATAGAGTGAATTAAACATATATAGAATGATGTAGAAAGTACGAGTAGACAGCCTGCGATATCAAATCTCACTCTGTGTTGAAGAGGAACGTTCATTTATTTATGTTTCACCTAATTAAAAGCCCGCATGCCGCCTTAAGATAAAGGCTTACTGATCCCAGCCAGAGGAGCATTAATCACCGACTCGTCTCCCCTCAGTCCAGCGAGCCCGACTCTCACAACGAGTTCGAAGTCTCCCCCGACCGGCCGGAGGAGGAGAAAAGTCGGCCCTCGCTTCCCCTCCCCCCCCTGGAGAAGGAAAACGCCCTGGTGACGCTGCTCGATCCCGTGGCCGGTGTGACGGCCTCGGTGGAGGTTCCCCGGTCAGAGGCGGCTTCAGACGAGGAGGAGGAAGAATTGCCAATCATTACGCACGAGATCGAAACCATTGCACACGAAGAAACGGGTGAGCTCGTGAGGGACTACATCCCGACCCCCCCCGTGGTCCTGCAGCTGGAGACGGACGCTACACACCTCAGTCCGTCCCCCAACGCGATAGCGGAGGACGACCCGACTCCCGCCGACGAGGACCCGGACCCCCCCGGTCTGGATGCCGTGACCCCGACCCCGCAGGTGTTACTGAACACGGCTCCTGCTGAAGAGGAACCGACCCCTCCAGACGCCGAAGGCCAGCCGGCCACGCGGCCAACAGCGACCCCTCGAGAAGACGAAGGTGTGAACGTTCTCCCGGACGAGGAGGGCGTGTCGGAGCTGGACTGGGAAGTTGAAATGCTTGAACCGGAGGGAGAGCTGGAGGTGGAACCCGTTGAAGAAGTGCTCGAAGCGCTGCAGCCAACTTCTGAAGAAATTACAGTTTATGAGACGGAGGAAGGGAAGTTGGAGGGGACGGAACCTGAGCGGGAAATAGTCTCAGAGCCCGAGGAAGAAGCACCTGATGCTTCGGAACCAGAGGAGGACATAGCTGAGGAGGACACCGTTAAAGTTTCAGAACCAGAGGAAGAAGTAGCTGAAGATCTGGAGAAGAAGCTCGATGAGGATTCTGAACCAAGTTCAGAAAGACACGATAGCTCCGTTGAGATTTTGCATGAAGACAGAGTGGAAGTTCTGCAACCAGAACAGGAAATCGTTGGAGGTGAGGTCCACGAGGAATTAGAAGAGAATATATTTAATGTGTTGCATCCAGGTCCAAAACAAGTGAGAGAAGATGAGGTTTCAGAAAAAGAGTCAGAAGTCGGTGGGGACGAGGCGGTTGAATCTCAAGCATCATGGGAAAAGGAACCTGATGTTTCTAAGGAAGTAGTACCTGAAGTTCCTGAGGAAGTATTACCTGAAGTTCTCGAGGAACTAGTACCTGAAGTTCCTGAGGAAGTATTACCTGAAGTTCTCGAGGAACTAGTACCTGAGGAAGTATTACCTGAACTTCCTGGGGAAGTATTACCCAAAGTTCCTGAGAAACTATTACCTGAGGTTCCTGAGGAACTAGTACCTGAAGTTCCTAAGGAAGTATTACCTCAAATTCCTGAGGAAGTATTACCTGAAGTTCCAGACAAACTAGTACCTGCAGTTCCTGAGGAACTAGTACCTGGAGTTCCAGAGGAAGTATTACCTGAACTAGTACCTGAGGTTCCTGCGGAAGTATTACCTGAACTTCCTGGGGAAGTATTACCCGAAGTTCCTGAGAAACTATTACCTGAGGTTGCTGAGGAAGTATTACCTGAACTAGTACCTGAAGTTCCTGAGGAAGTATTACCTGAAGTTCCTGAGGAACTAGTACCTGAAGTTTCTGAGGAAAAAGTACCTGAAGTTCCTGAGGAACTAGTACCTGAAGTTGCTGAGGAAGTATTACCTGAAGTTCCTGAGGAACTAGTACCTGAAGTTTCTGTGGAAATAGTACCTGAAGTTCCTGAGGAACTAATACCTGAAGTTGCTAAGGAAGTATTACCTGAACTAGTACCTGAAGTTCCTGAGGAAAAAGTACCTGAAGTTCCTGAGGAAAAAGTACCTGAAGTTTCTGAACTGGAAAATGTGGTGGAGGCAGTTAATGTTGTGAAACCGGTAGAAGAAGAAGAGGTGGAGGAGGTTGTAAAATCAGACAAGGAAGTTTTGGAGTTCCCTAAAGTAGATGAGGAAGTTATCAAAGCTCCAAGTGAAGATTCTGTTGGAAAATTGGAACCGGAATCGGCACCAGAAAAGGGAGAAGATGTTACTGAAGCGACAAAAGCCGGAGATGAGGTAGTCCAAGCTGCAGAATCAAAGGAGTCAGACGATGTTTCAGAACCAAGTGAAGAAGTCTTAGAGGATGTAGAAATAGTTTCAGAAGTGGATGTACCTCAACCAGAAAAGGATGTAATTGATTCTGTAAAAGCAGAAGAAGAAGAAGTGATCCTAGTGACAGAAAACGAGGTGTCTGATGTCTCTGAGGACGAACGACAGGAGGTGCTTGAGAGTCCAGAGGAAGCCTCAGAACCTAAAGAGGTTTATGTAGCAGCACCTGCAGAGTTACCCGAACCTTCGGAGCCCAAAGAGGAAGTAGCACTTGATTTCCCAGAACAGAATCCAGAGGAAGCAGATGAAAATGTGACGGAGCCACCAGTCGGATCCATTCAAACCCTCGACCCACTGGACCAGCAGGATAACCTCGTACCCACAGACCTCGGGGCCTCTAAGGACAGTGAACCTCAGCATCCCGTCGTAGGAGACTCTTCCCTGGAGGAGGAGGAGGAGGAGGAGGAGGAGGAGGAGAAGGAGGTGGCCGGAGCCGTCCCACCGACAGAGAGCGATCCACCCTTCGATGGCGTAGCAGGTGAGCAGCGAGATGACTGAGAATATAACTGAACAGATAATGTCACATTTAAAATACAAGTTTCGTGCATTCTGTAACATACAGTGGCGCTCATGACCCATTCCATCCTTTCCAGACGACCTCGACTCATCAGAATCGTCCCCAGAAAGAGACGCCGCACATCCGGACTCCTTCCCGACCCCCCCGGCAGGCGAGGTCTCCCTCGGGCCGGCGACAGACTCTGGACTCTCTGAGGTAGCGGAGCAGTCGGCTCCCGGGTCTCCAGAGGACGACGGCGCTGCGGCGGTGATCGTCATCGACGAAGACCTGGGAGAGGCGGGGGCGAAAGCGGGCGACGACCAAACCGTCCCGCCGGCTGCAGCCGAGGACGCCGTCGACGAGGCGGTGCTGGACCTGACGGTGGAGCTGGATCAAACCAACGCGGCGACCCCAGACGAGGGGAGCGGCTTCCCCACCGCCGCAGGGGAGCACGCCGCCGGCGTCACGGCCCCGCCTCCGCTGAGGTACCTGACCACGCCCTCCATGACCACGGCCAGCCACGGTCGCGAGCTGGTGGTGTTCTTCAGCCTGAGGGTCACCAACATGGACTTCTCCGAGGACCTCTTCAACAAGACGTCTTCGGAGTACCGATCACTGGAGGGCACCTTCTTAGACGTGGTGAGTAGTAAACACATCTTTATGTAGATCTATGCGCCATGTAGATCTATGCATAGATCTATAGATCTGTAGATCTACCAGGAAGCTGGCAGCTGAAGACGTCAAAGATCATGCATGTTCAGCTTTGGATAAATAAAGGTAGAAACATTGATGAGCTTTGTGTTCACACACGTTTCAAACATAAACAAGTCAACGGTTAAGTAATATTGATGAATCCGTCTCTGAGCGGGACGCCGACGAAGACAAAACACGCAAATTAAGGCGAAGAGCTGCAGAGCAGTTCATTCTGTCTACGATTTACAGCCTCAAGACTTAATTCACTGAAGTGAAACGGCCAAGAAGGGACTTTTAATCTTCTTAATGATTGTAACGAAAGTAAATCAACAGGGGACAGAAGTCTTTAATACTCAATTATGAAATGTGCTTGATGCTGAATGTCAATAATATTATACAATCCATAAAACACAGACTAGAGACAAAGGAAGGATTTATATCTTCCTCCGTTGACTAAACGGAATAAAACCGTTATCACTCACCAATCACTGCGACCAGGGACCCCCCCCCCCCGAGAGGACTCTTTCTGCAGGATCGTGGCTCGTATTTCAGAACAGTCGGATTCCGTCGCGATGAAAGATAAAGGCTTTGACTTCAGTTCAAACTATGTTTTCAACTAATGTTGAAAAAGCTTGAATAAAGTTTTCAGATGAATATAAAGTAGATATTAGAATGAATAATACCCCCCCCCCCAGCTGCTGCCGTACCTGCAGGCCAACCTGACGGGCTTCAGGGACCTGGAGATCCTGAACTTCAGGAAGGGCAGCGTGGTGGTCAACAGCAAAGTGAAGTTCAGCGAGTCGGTGCCGTACAACCTGACGGAGGCCGTGCAGGCGGTGCTGCAGGAGTTCTGCTCCGCCGCCTCCAGGGAGCGACACATCCAGATCGACACCCGCTCGCTGGACGTGGAGCCAGGTACGGGACGGTGGAGGTCTCCTGAACACGCCTTGGTGGTCCCGGCGAAGCCTAACGTGTTGCCCCCCCCCTCCCCAGCTGACCAGGCGGGGGCCTGCCGGTTCCTGGCGTGCGGCGCCTCCTCGCGCTGCGTGGTGAGCGGGCTCACGGGGGAGGCGCGCTGCGTGTGCCCGCCGGGCTTCCTGTCGGTGGACGGGCTGCCCTGCCGCAGCCTCTGCCTGCTGAGGCCCGGACACTGCCGGGGGGGGGGGCGCTGCCAGGTGGTCCCGGGCCGCGGGGCGGTCTGCAGGTAAGAAGCTTTGGGCTTTTCCCATGATGCTCCTTTGATGTGACATTAAAACATCTGCACTTCTCCTCGAGACTTGAGTGCGTTTTTGTGCTTGTGATTGCAAAGGGGGCGGAGCCTCTTGTGCACAGTTGCTGTAGCTCCTCCTTCACACCTCTCTTCCTATAGATCCAAACACGCCCCCCCGCCCCCCAAGACCCCACCAGCTGAGGAAACGCATCGGCCGCACCTCACCTGAGAATCCTCCACCAGGTGAGCGCAGGACGCTTCCGTTCCATTCTGTGGTACTTCATACCAGACCATCGTGGTTCAGGACCCGGACTCGTCATGATTGGATTTATATTAATTAATATATAAAAAAACCGTAATAGCATATTTTAGTTTAGTTTGGCACTTTCTTCCTACTTACTCTAAACTATTATTTTATGAAGTGACATTTTAATAATGATATTCTGACAGTTAACGTTTTATTTCATGTATTAAAACAATCTCATATTTCCTCTTCAGACTCGATGAAACGCGTCTCTGATGAGAATCGGCTGAAGAGCTTTGGGGACATGAACTTTAATCCCTCAGATGACCCTGCCCCCCCCCCCTCCTGCCCCGCCCCCCCCCCCTCCTGCCCCGCCCCCCCCCCCCTCCTCCTCGTGACGCTCAGGCGACATCATGGAAGGAGGATTCTTCATGTAAATAGACTAAACAGACTTACAGCTTTTTATTTAGACTTTTACCGTTTAAAGTGTTCAAGTATCCTTTTGGTTTCATGTTGAACCTTCGTCTTGTAGTGACGAAGTGAGGAAGACGAGTCGGGAGGAAGTGGAATGCTTTTATTCATCAGTTAGAAAAGTGACAAAGGCAGCGCTCCCCCAGGAGGACGATGGGAATGCGAACAGGAAGTCCTCCTCTGACCAACATGGCGCCGTGACGTCGCAGCAGACGAGCGTACACATTCCAGTAATCAAACCCCCAAACTTCCAGTTGACACAAAATATTCAGCTTCCAGTCGACATTTAAACAAAGATTCCTTAAAGACGGATCAGATATTTATTTCAGCCTGTTTTGCATATTTATTTTACATCTTTTTTTATTTTAAGCGATCACACAGGAATTAGCAGAACCAAAAGGGCTCAAAGCCGTTTTTCTGTCATTAGCTTCAAACGTTAAATCACACGAGAAGAAGAATCAATCAAAGGTTAAACTAACAGGTCAGTGAGGTCGTCACGGCGACGGATCCCCGGCTAGCTGTTAGCCGCCGCGCCGGTGGGACTAGCGTCACGCAATCAGGAATGCATAATTAGAGGGATTAGGTCTCCTCGTTTGGGGGGGGGGGGGGGGTTAAAGTAGCTGTAAGGCCTCAAAGTAAAGACTCAACGAAAAAACAAACCAGGTGGAACAATTTAATGCTTAATACGGGTTTAATGCCCCCCCCCGAGGAGAAGCTAAAGGACCCGTGTGTCCGGTGGCTGGTGCATTTGCCCCCCCTACTTAAAGGCGCTCTGCAGCATGGCGGTGGCGTAGGTGGGCCGCGCCTGCCGGCTCTCGATGGCGCCGCGAAGGTACTGCGTGCCGCCGCAGCGATCCCAGATCTCCTCAAACTGGCGGGGGAGGATCTCGGCGCCCCTCTTCCTGGAGAGCCCGGTCTCCTCCAGGCTCAGCTCGCACATCTCCATGTCGTCCTTCCCTGGGGGGCATTTATACGCGTGTCAATACCGAACGCACGCGTGTACGTCATTACGCTGAGGTTCCACCGACCTGCCACCAGCACGATGGGGTGCTTATCCGGGTGCAGCTCCATCTGCCGGGCGATCCAGGGCCCGTCGAAGTGGGCGTACCACCAGCCCTTCTTGTTGCCCTGCGGGTCTTTGTACTGGTCCCCCGGGCGGATGAACGGGATCCGGAAGTAGCGCTGCTGCCGGTTCATCGCCACCTCGTGCTGCCGCGCCGGGACGGGCGGAGCCGGGTTCTGCTGGGCTGGTGATTGGACCCGATAAGAAAACCAAGAGCGTTAGAGGGGGATTGAGCGGCCATGTTTAGAGGGGGCGGGGGGGGCACTTAAAGGACCGGGTGTGAAAGCCGTATTCCTGTTGGTCGGTTTTCAACTTCTTTATTTGTGTCAATATTTGTACAACTTTAATAAAGCGTCCTGCTGAACTTGTTTTATATTTTTCAGTAAGCAGTTAGCTTAGCTTAGCTTAGCCTAGCTTAGTTTAGCTTAGCCTAGCTTAGCAACTCAAGAGTACAATCAATAATCCACCTCATGGGATTATTACAACTGTACGCAAGTAAACAAAGGGAAATCTGTTAAAACGCCAGTAAGCAGGAAAACGGCTCAGAACATGTAAACCGTGAGGGGGGGGGGGGGGGGGGGGGGGGCATGAAGCGTCACAGATGCTCATGGGGGGGTTTGCATACTCGTGTGAAACATTAAACACATGACTCTTGTCGCAGTTTAAAATAAAATCCACTTGTTCCTAATCGTCTACGACACGACGAGCCAATGAGGCGCTTCTCCATCATGACATCATGGCGCCCTCACATCGCCATCCCAGCAGAGCGAGGACGATGCAGGATGCTGTGGTGTGAAGCTCCGAGCCGGCCGTGACCTTTGACCTGAAGGCTGACGAACTGACCCTCCAATACTTCAATAACGACGCGTAAACATCACAAATCTCTCAAACGGCCTCCACAACAAGCAAACGGCTCAGCGGTTGCCATGGAAACCCCGACCACCATCCTCCACCCACCAACCACCAGCAACAGGGAACTTGTGAGTGGCAGAAACCAGAAGCAGAGAGTGATCCCGGGGGGGGGGGGGGGGCGAGGGGGGGGGCTCTGCTGTTAGTAGCGTCACTCTGAGGACACTTACATGCTCCGCTCACAGGAGACGACACACCTGAAAGTAAAACGGACAGGAAGTGATGCAACACGTCAGCGCAGACGACCATGACGTCATAGTCCTCTACTTATTGATCACGCTTCATTGTCCCCCGATGTCCCCTGTCTCTACTTATTGATCAGGCTTCATTGACCCCCGATGTCCCCTGTCTCTACTTATTGATCAGGCTTCATTGTCTCCTGATGTTCACTGTTCTGTTCTCACTTCACGTCTCTACACTTTAATTATCAAACCATCGAGCTTAAGAACATGTCTGACCTCTCTGACTGCCCGTGAACACGAGTACCTGTCAGGTGTGTGTGTGTGTGTGTGTGTGTTGCACACAATAGACGGTTCCCGAACAAGGGCTGTCTGTAGTCATGACAACGTGGCAACGTGCAGCACAGAGTCTCTGAGTGTCCACACTTTATGGAGGCACGGTTCGATGAGGAAAAGACACAATAAGAATGAAAGATACAAAGACACAACATGAAGGTTGACGGTTCGCGTCTCATTCTGAGGTACCGTAGTCCGTGATGGATTTGGGCGCTCGCTGCTCCGTCTCCGTGTTCCTCTTCTTGTTCTTTGACTTCCAGGCGTGGTAGACCTTCAGCCGGCGGTGGAACTCCTCTCTGCAGGCGGCCAGCAGCTCGATGTCTGCGGGACACAAACAGGACGCGTGTTTTACAGCTGCATTCTGCCCGGTGACCCCCAGGGGGCGACTCCTCTGGTACCATAAAATGACAACTAGATTTATTATTCTAAAAATAAAATATCCCTCAATAAACATTGTAAAGCCCACAAAGCAGGGGATGCTGTAGGGCGGGGCTCCACACTGATTGACAGTCCTTCAGCAGTCACTTCCTGCTCAAACCAAGACAAACGAGGTGACGTGCCGATGACTCGCCGGCTGTAAACGGTCAGAGGTTATTGGAGCATCACACGTCTGAGCGACGAAGCGTCGACATGATTCAGCTCTTCAGCTTCTGGAGGCAGAAACCCGCAGCGAGGCAGATGTCCGCTCCGCCGCCGCATCAGCATTCAGCCATCAGCTCCTCCACCGCCAAACGCTCGTCTGCTTCACCTTCACTGTTACATCATCAGCCGCCCAACAAGGCGGGACGTGAGAGACCCCAAAGCCTCCCAAAGGGAAACACGGGACTCTGATCACGCTTCAGCCGCTTCGTCTACTCTGCAAATGTCAGTAAAAGTGAAGCAGCTCTCATCGCCGTCCGCACGCTCAGGCGTCCTCGGCGCCGGGGACGCGCCCACAGAAGCAGGCCGAGGTCACAGGAGAGGGGGGGCTCAACCTCCGAGGAGATGGATGCTAACGAGGCTAACGAGGCTAACGGATAACCTCAGAGCGGCGCTCATTTGGAAACGTCCTCGGGGGACGAGGACAAGTGACGTATTCACTTTGACAAAGCGCTCACAGCGCGAGAACCTTCCTGTCTTCATTCCACAGCGGCGACTCACCGCAGGACGTGTTGATGGCGTCCCGCAGCTCGGCGTACTTCCACTTGCTCAGCTCGTACTTCCTGGCCTCGGCGGCCGCCTTGGAGGCCTGAACCTGTGGACCTCTGAGGACGAGACAAGGAGCACGCAGAGGAGTCAGCCAACGGAGAGCAGCAGCAAGGCATTGTGGGGGAAAAAACAGCAATTTGAGGTGAATTTTAAAGTTACTTTTTGGTCTTCTAAAGGAAGTAGATGGGCGGAGTTTACACAGCAGTACGACTTCTACATCTTTACAGCAGAGTCATTTGATTTAATACCAAATGTTGGAACTAATGGATCCCGGATCAAATGAATCAAATCCAGAAAACCGGTATTTCTGTACTGGCTTTGAAGTAAACTCCGCCCACCTGGCAGTAACAGGAAGGAGGCGTTGAGGTGGAAACGAGGAGCATGAAGGAGCATGAAGGAGGAAAGGAGCGATGGAGATCATTATTGGATCAGTCCGAGGATTAAGCCGGGTCGTCTGACCCCATTTGGGTTCCACGGCAGAACGACGGGAGAGTACCCGGGGTAACCATGGCGACCATCCTCCTAATCCACCACGGCACTAAGAACCTCCGCAGGGAATCAGCTGAACATCAGTTCATTTAGATCGCGAGTATCAAGAGAGGCGGCTGAGGATCGGAGGGATTTGAGCCCGTGATCAAAGCGTCAGGTGGAGGGAGGCGACGGGTCGGTACCCACCTCGCCAGCAGCTCCGTCATCTCCTTCGCCATTTCTTCCCTAGAAAGCACGACCAGCCCGGGTTTCAAGTGTTAGATATCGGTGGTTTAACATCCAGGTATTCAAAGTACTGACTCTTACAGGAAGGCGATATATGAAGCGATGTATGAAATAGTTCATTTAAACCTCCTTTAGCATCCGTTTAAACGACTTCTGTTCAGGGATGGAAGTAAATACAGGAACAGATGTAGAAACGTGCAAGAAACACCATTTTAAAGTGGAGTTCACTTCTGGATTATGTTTCCCTTTCAAAGATATAAACCACAAAACCAGGTTCGGATTTCTGGGGCGGCTGGAACGGAGGAGACAAGAACCCCGAGGACCAATCAGGACGCTACACATTTAAAACGTTTCAATACCCTCTAGAAAGGGCGGGGCGAGGGGCGGGGCTTATGGGCGGGGCGACTAAAGATAAACCTTCAGCCTCTCGACTGGAAGCTGAAAGCAGAGATGTACGTGTGTCCCTGAAGGTGTCGGGTGCGTTCAGGTGCTGAGGGGAAGAACCTACATGGTGAGGCTCTTGAGCATTGTGGTTCCGGTGGAGCTGCAAACAGAAGAGTTTTGGGTCGTCAGCAGATGATGAAGAGAGTCTGATCAGCTGATCAGACTCGGTGGATTCCAGCAGCAAACGTTCAAACAATCAGCAGTGTGATTATACTCATCTGTTATTCTTTCCACAGGAAAGAAGCTTTGATTATTTAGTTTGAAATCCTGCATATTTAACTCTGGACATTTTTCAAAAAATGTTATATTTATTTATTTAGTAAAAAGCTGCTTTTTATGTTTTTCAGCATTCATCTTCTGATGGTGTGAGTAGAGAAGAGCTTCGGCTCATCACCTTCAGTTTCTTTTTAGATAAATGTAGGAATATTTATTTGGATTTCTTTGGGTATTTCAGTTCTCTTTAACAACCTATTCCTTATATGTTGTATATAACAATCACGTTAAAAACAACAGTTACGGTTTCGCTCTCCAGACGAAAGGAAGCAGAGCCTCCGTGAGGCCGTCGGGTTGTTACAGCGTGCAGAGGGAGGGTGTTACGGGTGGAAAGGTCAAAGGTCAGGTGGGTCGAGATCAGATCAAAAGGGTTAAATGGGCGGCTCTTACGCTGCTCTCTCTGGGGACGGTGGAAGTGAGGAGCCGTTACTGGGAGGAAGAAGAAGAAGAAGCAGCCGGTTAAACACGGGAGGGAAGACGGTTCCTTCAGCATCAACACCATGACATCATCACACCATGACATCATCACACTCGACCTCCGGAGTCATTTGATTCTATTCATGCATGTTGGTCAACAGGGTTCTTAACAGTGCGAGTGAGATTCGGAAGCATTGGAAGCAGCGTTAGAAGCCTGTAGCGGGTCAAAGGTTCAGTACCCACACCTGTGACCTTTGACCCATTACAGGCTCCTCATTCGCTCCCCCCATCCCCTCCACTTCCTCCGGTGTTACCTGCGCATTCCGGCGTCGGTCTGCACCTCCTCGGGGATGAGCTCCGACTCGCTCTGAGCGATCCTCAGCGCCAGCTCGCGGTCCCTCCTCTCCTGCTCCAGGACGGTCTGCCGGGACGCGTCCTCCTCCCGCTGCGCCTGCAGCTGCAGCTCCATCTCCGCCTGAGCAAAGCCAGAGAGCCTGAGAAGAGCGGCACCACCCGCAGGGCGTCCGAGCGCCCCGCACGCAGGAGCTCCAACACCCACCTGCATCTTCCTCTCCTCCTCCTCCCTCCTCTTCCTCTCCTCCTCGTCCTGCTTCCTCTTCAGCTCCATCTCCGCTTTCCTGGTGGAGGAAGAAGACTGATGAGAGAACTGAACACACCATCAGCCGCATTCTTCTTTTTCTCAAGTTCATTTGAGCATTTTCAAAGTTCAGATTTCAGTTTTCACCCAACGGCAGCTCGCTCACCTTTGAACCCACACAAACACCTGTGAACGTCCGTACTGTGCCTCTGAGCGGCTCCCTGCGCTCACACCCACAACCAGACCTGCTCCTCCCCGCCCCCCTCTCCCGTCCCCCCGTCCCCCGTCCCCCCGTCCCAGGGAGCGGGAGGTTAATCCTCTGCTTGCAGGATCAGTGACTTTTACCTTCTGAAGCTGTGACCTCCAGAGCGAGTGAAAGCAGAGGGTCATTAACACTCTGTCATCTCTGATGTCGTACATTAGCGGCTGGTGGGACGTGACGGAGGCAAAAGTCCCCATCAACCCTCCTCTAAGACTCAGCAGAGGGGGGCAAAAGAGGTCCTGAGCAGGAGGCTGACCTCCTCCAAACAGGGACAGGAGGGACAAAGGGACGGCCGTGATGACTGTCTTTGTGTGAGCTTCGTCTCCAGAGTTCATCCAAAAAACACTTTTAAACACAATTTATATAAAACATCCGCGTTCGTTCACAAAAACGGAATAATTCAGATTTTAATCGAAAAAAAACCCTTCAATTAAAAGAAGCATCCTTTCCTTCCACCTCGTGACCTTTGACCCCTTATGGGACGGCAGCCTCTTGGTTAGCGGCTCTACTCACAGTCGCCGGTCGTCGTCGTCCTGCTTGCGGCGCTGCTCCTCCTCCTCCCTCCTCTTCCGCTCGCGCTCCATCTCCTCCTCGATGCGTCGCAGCCGCTCGCGCTCCTCCTCCTCCTTCCTCTTCTCCTGCATGGCGGTCAGCAGCTGCTCCGAGCGGGTCACCAGGGCCCGGTACTCGTGGTCGATGTCGATCCGGCTCATGGGGGTGCGCTGGAGGAGGCCAAAGAGTCTGAAGTAACGTCTGATGGATCGATCTACTTCACTAAATGAACATCATGACCTTTGAACCATAAACTCATGTTTACAATGTTCACTGAGGGAACAAATCCAGAGAGAAGTAGAGTCATTTCCTCATAGACGTCTATGGGAGCAGAGGAGTCGCCCCCTGCTGGTCACTACAGAGAAGTAGAGTCATTTCCTCATAGACGTCTATGGGAGCAGAGGAGTCGCCCCCTGCTGGTCACTACAGAGAAGTAGAGTCATTTCCTCATAGACGTCTATGGGAGCAGAGGAGTCGCCCCCTGCTGGTCACTACAGAGAAGTAGAGTCATTTCCTCATAGACGTCTATGGGAGCAGAGGAGTCGCCCCCTGCTGGTCACTACAGAGAAGTAGAGTCATTTCCTCATAGACGTCTATGGGAGCAGAGGAGTCGCCCCCTGCTGGTCACTACAGAGAAGTAGAGTCATTTCCTCATAGACGTCTATGGGAGCAGAGGAGTCGCCCCCTGCTGGTCACTACAGAGAAGTAGAGTCATTTCCTCATAGACGTCTATGGGAGCAGAGGAGTCGCCCCCTGCTGGTCACTGCAGAGAAGTAGAGTCATTTCCTCATAGACGTCTATGGGAGCAGAGGAGTCGCCCCCTGCTGGTCACTGTGCAGCGTTTGGACGCCACAGACTCGTTTATTAAGCTCATCTGCTCTGCAAGGACTCTTTTGCTTTATCACTGACTTTTTCAAAGGGTTATTCTTAGTAAAAGGCAATTAGGAGGAAATACATCCTCAGCATTATGCCGACTCAGGTACTTTTTGGAGGATTTAATTTCTGACAAGTGAGCAACTAAAGTTGCTCTGCAAGCTGATAATCAACTTTCGGGAGCGGAAGCGGTTTCAGCGCAGCGAGGAAGGTCTGAGGATTATCTTGTGTTCACCCACACGTCAACGCGCTGACTGACTGCCAGCCACACGTGTGTGTGTGTGTGTGTGTGTGTGCGTGCGTGTGTGTGTAGAAGGATGACACGATAAATATAGATGCATATATGGGATCTGGTTTGGTGGAGCAGCAGCAGCTGTCAGTCAAAGCACTCCGGTGTGCAGTTTAATTTCATCCCATTGTCCCTCACTCACCCACTTTAACCCCCCCGGTACGTCTGAGTCACCGGGAGATCAATAAAAAGCGTGCGCATGTGTGTGCGTGCGTGCGTGTGTGCGTGTTGAGGCTCCGCCTCACCTTGATCTTGAGCATCAGCGAGTCCACCGCTGCCTCCAGGTCGTGGCTCTGCTGACTCATCTCCTTCTTCCCCTCCTTCAGCCCCGACACCACCTCGGTGAACCGGTCCATCCTCGTCTTCAGGTGACGCACCTTCACCAGCCCGTCGATCCTGACGCGCGCGCACACACACACACACACACACACACACACAGTTACAGGAAGGTACACGTTTGAGGTTCTTAAATCTGGGTTCTGGAGGATAAAACGTTCTTCAGTGAGACAGAAACCAGGATTCCTTTCATACATCAAACAGACTAATCACTTCCTCACCTGAACACCTCCACCCCCCCGCGCCCCCACACTGCCATTCATTTCCAAATAATGGAGGTAATAAGCAGAGCCGCCTGTGTGTGTGTGTGTGTGTGTCAGGCAGAAGGTGGCGGATAACGAAGAAGAGGAGGGAGGCAGCGATGCGGAGGAAGATGCAGGTAACGAGGAAGAGGAGGGAAAAAGGGAAGGAAGGAAGCTGGTAGGAAGAATATTAAGGAGAGGAAGAGGAAGACAAAACGGGGGAGAGAAAATAGAAGCAGGACGAGGAGGAGGAGGAGGAGGAAGAGCGCTCACCGAGGCTTGTGCTTCCTCCTGCAGAGCCACATGCGAACCGTCTTCTGCATCTGGATGCAGGCGCTGGTCCGATAGAGGATCTTGTTCTTCACTGGAGGAGAGCGGACAGGAAGTCAGCTGAGGTTCCATCAGGGCTCCTTCACGCCCACCCGACCTCCACATCATCATCATCGTGACCTCCAACAAGGTGGCTCCACCTTCGTGGTCGCAGCGTTCGGCCTTTTTGAAATTACAACTTTACCGTTGCAAATAGTTTTCTTTCAGGTTCCAGCTGGACTGAGATGAAAAGAGGCCGATCATCTCGTTACGGATTCACAATATTTAACGACAATAACGGAACCGGATTCCAACGAGCCGCTTCTACCTGCTGCTGTGACGTCACAAGCAGGAGTCCTCTAATGGACAGTGAAGGAACGATCAAGAGACCCGCCGGTAAGAGAAGAGGGTGAGATCGTGACGAATATGGAGAGGACCAGGACCCGACGGGCCCCCCCCGCAGAGGACCAGGACCCGACGGGCCCCCCCCGCAGAGGACCAGGACCCGACGGGCCCCCCCCGCAGAGGACCAGGACCCGACGGGCCCCCCCCGCAGAGGACCAGGACCCGACGGGCCCCCCCCGCAGAGGACCAGGACCCGACGGGCCCCCCCGCAGAGGACCAGGACCCGACGGGCCCCCAGCAGAGGACCAGGACCCGACGGGCCCCCCCGCAGAGGACCAGGACCCGACGGGCCCCCCCCGCAGAGGACCAGGACCCGACGGGCCCCCCCGCAGAGGACCAGGACCCGACGGGCCCCCAGCAGAGGACCAGGACCCGACGGGCCCCCCCGCAGAGGACCAGGACCCGACGGGCCCCCCCGCAGAGGACCAGGACCCGACGGGCCCCCCCCGCAGAGGACCAGGACCCGACGGGCCCGTAGAGGCTTACGTTTGATGACGGACAGGGAGCACCACTGGACCTTCTTCCAGCGGCTGTGGATGAGCCACTTGTTGACCTTCTTCACCAGCTCTGCCAGGTGGTCCGGGTCCGACTTCATGATCTGATCAAACTCTGCAAACTGAAACCCAGAGAGGGGGGGGTGGGTGGGTATATATAAATAAATATAAATAAATAAAGCAACGCGTCAGGTGAGACGGATGGCGTCCTGTGTCTTCTACGTACATTTAAATAACCTCCGTGAGGCACAAATTGCTTTTGGTCATAAAAGAACAGAACAGCTCAGAAAAAAACCTGAATATTTTCTGGTATAATAAAGTTGTGCATTTGACGGTAACCGTGGTAACGCCGCCGCTGGAGACGCAGAAGTGATGTCAGCAGCTTGAGGCGACTCTGACCTCCTAAATCACTAATGAAGCAGAACCGTGTGGGGGGGGGGGGGATCAGCCCGCTGGAATGAATTCAGTTAAATCCACAGTCACAGATACAGTTTGTCCTGCAGGCTGTGTACAAACCCCCCCCCCCAGAAAGCACACGTCCCACCCCGAGCTGATGCATTATTCATCTGGTGGGGGACATAAAAGAAACATTGTTGGCTCTTGTTCCTCTTAAATAAATACTCCTCTCACCTCAGCTGCCAGAAATGACTAATGTGCTGCTATTGGCTCCTCTATGGATGAGGAGGTGTATGGGGGGGGGGGGGGGGGGGGCGTCTCACCTTCCCGGGGCGGAAAAACACTCTGGTGAGGCCGAACTTGTAGTCGTTCTCGTTGAGCCCCAGAGCTTTGAACAGAGCCTGAAAAACAAGCAGGTGGATGAGCGTGGAGGCGGGGCTACGGCGAGGTCATCACCGTCAGCTGGGCGGGGCTCGGGGGCCCACCTTGACGAAGAGGCGGGGGTCCAGGCGGGTGAGCTTGGGAGGCATGTACTGCTGGTACATGTTGTAGAGCTCGTGGAAGGGGGCCCTGGAGGGGAAGCCGCCCTGCATCAGGTCCAGCACCGACACCATGCCTGCAGGGACGGAGACACGTCCCGTCACACTGTGATGGAGACACCTGAAGCCTGCGTGCGGGACTCGCTGCTGCTGCTGTGTTTGTGCCCCCCCCACACCACCTCTCCTGCTCTGTTTATTCACGGCCTGCGTGGGCGGGGGGGCAATGACAAACCACAGGATGTGCTGATGTCAAAGAAAACATTCCAAAGATAAACAGCGGGTGCAGCGCTGCTCGCAGGGTCACACGGCGGTTTACTCATCCTCAGAAGGCCTCAGCAGGCAAATAACCCGCCAGATCCTTTTCACTCATTAACTTCAGTTTGTCACAAGAAGCTGAAGAACAGAACCTGAAGGGTTTGAAAGCAGCTCCATGAATGTGGAAGGACGTTGCGTCGGGATTATTGACACGTTAATAAAGCGCGCTCACTGACCGGAGCACTGCAGCTGGGAGAGAATCTGAGCGCCTTCAAACTGGTGGCTGATCATCTTCAGGTTGGGTTTGATGCAGCGGATGAAGCTGGAGCCCTGAGGGGGAGAACGAGGGACAACGGGGGAACGGCGGTCATTACGGCGCCAGAACCCCGCAACCGAGAACCAGGGAGTCGCGTGGAAACACTGACCGTGCTGCGCAGCTTCTCCAGCAGGATGTTCAGCTGGGTCTGCAGGGGGGGGGGGGGGGGGGGGGGACAGTCAGAACGTTACACACCTCCAAGTGATGCATCTCCACGTACAGTTACAGTAATGACCTGCAGCAGCTGTCAATTCCATTTCCATCTACAGGCAGGACTGAGTCTTCCTCTGCAGCCGTGAGGAAGAGGAGTCTTTCTCTGCAGGCTCAACGGATTAAGGCTTTACATTTGATGGAGGAAACGCCAGCGAAGGCTTTTCCTGATAAGCAGAACTTTTTTTAATGAAATGTGCATCCTGGAGCTCGATAAGGATGAAGCTTGGACAACATTTTCTGAAGCCTTCGTATTCTTTTCACATCATGAATCATTCGAGTGTGAATTAAAAAGGGATTGTTAGGAAAGAAGTGCTTCTTTTAATCTCAATGAGCCATTAATATTCCATCACTCTGGTTCGCTTTAGTGAGGCTGCTGCATTATTCAACATGAGGAGCAGCTGTGTGAGTCGATGTAAACAGGAATATCGGTCAGCTGATTGGGGTCAATAACCGAGGAATCGGGAACAGATAAAGAATCCGACAACTCATTTTCATCTGTAACGGCCTCCAATGCGTCCGTGAGAGCAGCCCGCCTCCCTCCCATGGGAAGTGGGCTTTTTAAAATGTTTATCCTTTCTTAAACAAAGACGCTGCTCTGTGTCCTCTCAATGCTGAGCATCGAGGTTCTTCACCTTTACTTTTAGCTGAAGACCTTCAGGTTTAAAGTGAATGTCGGACAGGAAGCCGTCCTCCATGACACCAGTCACCCGTCCACTGAGGACAGTGATTCCATCGACTGCTGGTGTTCAAACCACATGAAGTGACACAATCACAAACAGCTTCCACTCGTATCGATCACCCCCCCACCCTGCATGTGTGCAGGGTTTGAAATGGAAACGGATGAGGGGGGCATTTGTTCCTCTGCTCTTCAGGTACTTGAATGAGCTGAAAGGGGGGGGGGTAAGAGGGGGGGGGGTGTCACCTTAAATTTGTTGCCCACGCTGATGAAGCCGAGCTTTCCCGCCTTCTGCTTCCCGTCTCGGCTGTTGTTGGAGTTCTCAAAGAGCTCTCGGACGAAGCGGTCCTTGGACTCGCTGACCAGACACTCCAGCGACATGTGCAGGGCGTCGTTGTTCTTCTCCACGAACTTGGTCTGGAAAAGGACTCATTCGTTACATCGCGGCGAGTCGACCCCGAAGGTTCCACAGGAGGACGTCTGACCAACCGTCTCGTAGCACACGGCGCCCGCAAAGTGTCGTATGATGAATCCTTCGTCATCCCTCACGTTCCTGTGGACAGACAGCTTGGACTTCCTGGGTACCTGGGGGGGGGGGGGGTGAGTAGAATGAAGTGGAAGCAGGGGTTGACTGGTCTCTGCTTGGTCTGTTTGGGGACTCACGGTGAGGCGGAAGTGGTTCTTGTGTTTGTTGTGCACCGTGTCGGTGAAGTGCTGGTCGCTGGGTTGAGGGAGTCGGTTCTCTTCGTCCAGGATGTCCAGCACGCCGACCGTCTTCGCCTCCACCAGGTCTGTGGGGGGGGGGGGGGCAGATTCAGACTCACACGCTGCATCCCTCCACCTACCGTCAAAGCATCTCCCGTCCCTCAGTCACAGGGAAACAAACGAGTCAATCAATAACTCAAATGGGGAGGGGGGGGGGGGGTCGTACCTATGCAGTCCTGATTGTCCACGTAGTGAACCTCGTTGACGCCCAGACCCTCCCGCTGGTACAGCTCCTGCTCCTGTAATGCAAACCAGAGGGTTCTTGTGAGAGTTGCTCTAATGGGGGGGGCACTAAAGCCCTCGGGGGGGGGGGGAGGGGCAGCTCTCACCTCCTTCAGGATGCGCTCGTTGAAGAACTGCTGCAGCTTCTCGTTGCAGTAGTTGATGCAGAACTGCTCGAAGCTGTTGTGCTCAAAGTACTCTGAGGAACATTATGAAACTTTATGAAGTTTTATGAAACATCATTAAACATTAAGAAGCTTCATTAAACATTATGAAGCTTTATGAAACATTATGAAGTTTTATGAAACAGAAGCATTATGAAACTTTGTTATTATCATCTTTCTTCCGATACTTAATACAAAACGATCTCAAGAAACATCAAAGCAAGAAACAGCTGTGCGACTTTGTTCGTTACGTTTGATTGATTATCTGTGTATCAGCAGGATTATGGAATATAAATAGCAACCCAACATCTGGATCCCCCATAATTAAATGTTGGTTTAATAACCATCTGAATAATTAAACATCTGGATCACCTCACATTCATCTTCATGTGATTGAAAAAACATGTTTCAACGTTGAAACATCTGGTTCATATTTTACATCCATCTTGATCCAAACTGAGGCGTGTTTTCCTTCATCTGATCATTCATAAGTTGACTTGGCAGTATTGATTGATTGATTGATTGATTCTGGTCGGCTACCCACCGAAGCCGGCGATGTCGAGCACGCCGATGAAGTTGGCGGAGGAGTGGAAGGGGAAGCACTGGTTGACCCGGGTCACCACGTGGTCGAACAGGCGGCTGTACACCGCCTTGGCCAGGGCGTCCCGCGCGTTGTTGGCCTGCTCCACTTTGAGAGGAACCCTGTGGGGTCACATGATGGGTCACATGACCGGTCACGCCAGAGGCCACAGGGCATCCTTCAGCCTCTGGGATTTATATATTCAAACCCGTGTGCGTGCGTGCGTGCGTGCGCGCGCTGTAATTGCTTCTGACCAAGTGAGGCGGCAGACACACTAAAGCCTCCCGATGCTGAAGCTCCTCTAAAGGTCGCCTGCAGGTGGATGTGACGGACGTCCTGCAGGGCAGAGGGTCGATAAAACACCCTCATGTCTCCATTTAGGAGAGTAAAAACCCTCCCAGGGACACCTGGGTAAGAAGAGCTCAGCATAAAGCTGGTCATTAACGCACATCTAGACTTTCTAGGTGAAGCAGTAGTTCTGATTATTATTTTCCCATTTATGTTTTAGAGGAAGCTCTGCTACCCGTCCCCTCGTCCCCCTGAAGGACACCAACATGCTGGAAGCCGCTCCTCCATTTTAATTCCTCCTCTCCATCGCTTCCACCATCTGCTCGTCCTGGTGCAGAGACGAGGCTTCGCCTCCTTCAGTCACATGGATGGTTTTTTGGGCTTTAAACGAAGACAGTAAACACGTTGGAAGCGGTTCTTCCCGTCAGCTTCTCATCCCTTCCACCATCTGCCACCAGCAGAGAGCCCCCGTCACCCCCTCCCCCACCCCTCCTCCCCCACCTCCATCCCCCCACCCCCCCTCCTCCCCCAGCTTCCACAGAGAACCTCTGGTTCTTTAAAGCTACTCTACTTCCTTAAACTAACCGATAAATCAGACACGTAGCCGAGGTTAGCATGTGATGCTATCAGTACCTGGCGGATGCTAACGTTTAAATAAATCATCTCAAACACATGCAAACTGCGCAGGACCAGATGTTTACATCCCTGCACCGCTTAGGAAACCGTGCTCGCGTTCAGCTGAACGGCTCAGTGATCATCAGCGCGATTTGAGATCCTTTCTGCCGCCATCAGAGCACAAAGACGCGCACACGCACACACACACACACACACACACACACACGCACACACACGCACACACACACACCATCGTCTAGTGGTGCAAAGAAACCCGCAGTGAGCGTGTGAGCCATGGAGAGTAGCTGTGTGTGTGTGTGTGTGTGTGTGTGTGTGTGTGTGTGTGTGTCCTCTCACTTGATGACGGTTCCTTTGGCCCCCCCCGCCGTGGTGAGCATCACCCTGGAGGTGAGGCTGACCCGCAGGTCCTCCTCCTCCAGGCCCAGCAGCTCGGCGCAGTGCTCCAGCGCCTGACTCGACTGGTTCTTGATGGTGCAGCCACCTGCGAGGAGAGAGGGGGGGGGGGGGGGGGGGGGGGGGGGGGGGGGGCAGAGCGTAAACAAGGCTCGAAGGAGGGTTTCACTATGAAAGCAAATACGCGAGAAAGCAAAGACGCAAGACCCTCGACCCCCCCCAAGGAGCCCTTTGGTCTCCCCCTGGGCATCTCCCCCTGGGGGGGCGTCCCCCCCCGGGGAGGCCCCCCCTGGGCCCCTGGGCGTCCCCCCCTGGGCGTCTCCTCCCCTGGGCCCCTGGGCGTCCCCCCCTGGGCGTCTCCTCCCCTGGGCGGCCGTCCCCCCCTGGGCGTCTCCTCCCCTGGGCGGCCGTCCCCCCCTGGGCGTCTCCTCCCCTGGGCGGCCGTCCCCCCCTGGGCGTCTCCTCCCCTGGGCGTCTCCTCCCCTGGGCGTCTCCTCCCCTGGGCGTCTCCTCCCCTGGGCGTCTCCTCCCCTGGGCGTCTCCCGCTCACCTGGGCGTCTCCCGCTCACCTGAGGTGCTCCCGGCCTCCTCGAAGTCCACGTTGCCGAGGTGCAGCACGCCGGCCACCACCCGGAACAGGTCGAGCTTCTCCGTGTCGTCCAGGCCGATCTTCTTCATGGCGCCCGACATCCGGTTGAAGTCGCCGTGGTCGTCCAGCAGCGGGTCCTTGAGAGGCCCCGCCTTCATGTGCTGAGGAAGAGGAGGGGTGAGAGCCTTCGTTCATTTCTCTTCCTGTGCTCCTTCCCTGTGCACCTCCTACCGTCTGTCCTCTCCCCTCATCCCTCGTTTCCTGATTCCTACAAGCTTCCCCGGTCGGACATTTAGGAGAAGCTCCAGCGAGTGTTTCCGTCTGGTGGAAACCTTCTTTGGTTTTAAATCCCATACGATGCACTAATTCCTGTTTGTAGCATTTTGCATTTTCTCTTATTTCAACGATCAGAACGTCTCAACGTGGACCTCGTCCTCCCCCTGGTGGCTGCAGGTGTGTACTGCAGCTTCATGATCCTGTACGATGATTTCCTGTACGTTTTACATTTTAATGAAGATATAGAAATGCATACGAGTTGAAGGAGACGTCCTGTGGTTTCCTGCTCGTCTACGAGATATGAGAAATTCATCGGTAACTACAGGCCGAAGAATGTTAAAACAAATCAAGCTGCAAAACTGAATCCTCCACGTTAACTATGGATCTGTGATGGGGCTCGTGTATAAACACGTCTCATTTCAGTTCAAGTTCCTCGTTATAATAATCAATAACACTGGATGGAAGACCTGTGCATAATTAATCAGCCGCTGAGGTCCCTTTCTTATTAATGTAATATATATATATATATATATATATATATATATTTATTCTGAAGCCACTTAGATATCCGTGGAGGTCATCTTCACTGGGTCGAGCATCATGATTAAATAAGGGGAACTGGAAAGCTTTGGCCCCCATTCCTCATTCTTTTCTTCGCTGCGTTCTAAACCAAGGGGACCTTCTGAAGAGCTGCCTCAGCTTTCAGAAGCTTTAAGAACCTAGTAGAAACCAAGAGGTCCCTCAGAACCTTCTTAAAGCGTCTGGTGGAGACGTACAGACAGACGGGGGTCAGACGTGAGGAGCTCCAGGCAGAGAGCAGGAAGTGAGCGGTGAAGCGTTTGTACCTCGGAGCTCTTGCGGTTCTGCAGGACCTGTTGGTCCGTCTCTTTGGAGGCGAAGAAGCGAGTGCATCCTCTGTTCAGGTACTGCAAGAGAATCAACAGATCAACATGTGTTCATTATCCACACGGTTATTCAACCGCGTTTCTGGAATAATAAAGATCTCTTCATGCTTCTGTCAATTCATTTCAATAAGTAAATGAATAATGATGATGATGATTTTAATCCAGAGTTTAAGTCATGTGATTAATGTCGATGACCTTCACTGGCCATTGTCTCCTCCTACTTTGACATGACATTGTTTTGTTCATTGAAGTAATAAACAAAAGACCTCGCTAAGCCATCTTGCCATCTTGGAGGAAGGCTCGTACCCTGAAGGTGTCCGGCGAGCTGAGGTGGAACTTCTGGCGGATGGGCTCGGGGGCTCCGGCACACAGCCGGTAGAAGATGTGGTAGTTCCTCTCCTCTTTGCTCTGCCTGCAGATCCTGGACTTCTCCAGCAGGTAGTGGGACACAAAGCCGCCCACCACGGCGTTCTGAAAGCACCCGCGGCCATTAGTGAAGCACGGCGCCTCCGAGGATCAACGGCAACACAAGAACATGGCTGACGATCAACACGACGGTCTCTGATGAAGCACCTTCTCGTTGAAGTGGATCTCCACAAACTTCCCGAAGCGGCTGCTGTTGTTGTTTCGGACCGTTTTGGCATTTCCGAAGGCCTCGAGCAGCGGGTTGGCTGGTGAGTCAGAGGAGGATAAACAACAACAACAACAACAAGAGTCAAACACAAACAATCCACTCCGAGGCTGAAGACACAGAAGCCTGCGTGCGTCTGACCTTCCACGATGCGCTCGTCGATGTCCTGCCCGCTTCCATACGAGCTGGTCAAGTACCTGAAGGAACAGCAGCTTTACATCACCTCCATCTAGTCACATGTGTTACAGCTACACCTGTCTGGATCCATAACCCGCAGTCACATGACCGCGTCCTCACCGCAGGACGAACTTGGTGTTCTCGGTCTTCCCGGCGCCGGACTCCCCCGAGACGATGATGGACTGACTCATCTTCAGCACCTTCATGTCTCTGTAGGTCTTATCAGCTGGAGGCAGAGGCAGCGGTTAGATGACCTCACACCCCCAATACCCCCCCCCCCCCCCCCATTCAGTCTGCCAGTGTGAGGGAGACATGCCCCCCCCACCCCCCCCCCCCCCCCCCCTGCTGGACACACAGGGAACTACAACTAGGGCTCGTTGATGAACTGAAGCGGATCAATGATCTGCTGGTTTTGGTCTTTCAAAGGGATTCAAGTAGAAGACTTTAAGCCGAGATGATGATATTGATTTGGGGTTTGGGAGTGAAGCGGTTAACAGTTAATCACGTTGTGTTGGAAACACTTTATAGTTTGTACAAAACTAAACGGATTAAATAAAAATTCATCGTGGTTTTCACTTTATTTCTGACAGACCAAGTTACCCCGGAACATGAGTAACATGAGACTGACTGAAGGACAGACTCACCGATGGCGTAGACGTGCGGCGGCAGCGTCCCCAGAGACCGGCCGCGGTACTTGCTGATGGTCTCTGGCGAGTAAAGCTTCGGGAGGTCATAGTACGGGTTCACTGCTATCAGGATGTTGGCTACGAACGTCTGCAGGAGGACGGAGAAAAGACCAAGAGGACAAGATGGACAAGGCGGACAAAGAACATGGTGGAGGGGGAGAAGACATTGACAAACAATAATGCAGGAGACGAACCATCAAAAGCTAAACTGTAGTTCCCAGAAGCCCCTGCTTTCAGGCCTCTGCAGACAGTTGGCTGAGAGGATTTAAATAACAGAATAATCTCCTCTAATGGGATTTAATTAAATACATCATGGATTATTAACTGGATTAGTTTTTCTCACTAAACAGTTATCTGCTGGCTTGCAAAATAAAATCTACATGATCAATTATTGAAAGTTTTAAAGTAAATATTTGATAAAACTATTAAATGGAATAATTCTGCAGTCACGTCCCGCGTCAGCCACCGGGGGCAGCAAAGTCACAATCACATTTACTTATTTTTTATTGAGTATTTAGTAATCCTGAAATGATCCGGTGTGTGTGTGTGTGTGTGTGTGTGTGTGTGTGTGTGTGTGTGTGTGTGTGTGTGTCCGTCCTTTGATCCCTTTTGTTTTCTGACAGTTATTCTTCCTTTTCCATCGCTGTAAATGTGACTCACATAAATCTTGTCTTTGCTGTATCGCACGCGGATGTTGTTGAGCAGAGTTGCTTCATTCAAGTACATCAAAGAACCTAAGAAACAACCAAGTCATCAGAGTCCCATTATGACATCATGAACATTAAACATCAACAGACGGGTTAAAGAAATGACGTATTTAACCTTTAACACACCGATGAGTCCACATGACTGATATTATGTGGTAATAACAAGAATAAAGGAGGATCACAAGAAGAAGAAATGTGTAAACTTCTCCCCACTGAGCTGGATGAGATTAAAAACATTCGATTGCAGAAGAAACTTACAGTTGTCCTCCACGTGTTTGTTGACGTCGTCCTCAGCAGGAAAGACCTGGTTCACTGGAGCCAGGAAGGTCTGCAGGAGACCAAACACACACACACACGCTCACTGCTGCATTTCTAGTGGTTATTTTTCGGCTCTTAATTTGGTGTCCGAAGGTCTCTTCATCCACTCCAATTTCATCTTATATTTAAAAAAAGGGAGCCGTGCCACTTCCTCAACCCTCAATACAACTCCCGTAGGAAAACCCGTAACAGCAAAGATAGTTGTATGCGCATGTCCCGCCCCTCCCGCTGGAAAGCCAATCATCTGCTTTTTAATAGTCAAGCCGGGAAACATTTAAGCCTATCGTCTGGTTCCGCTGACGCATGCACGCAGACGACGGCGTAACACCGGCATTCTGGAGAGAGACGTAAATGAAGGTTGGTGTCGTGACCTTATTTTGGGGCAAAGTCAAACTTTTTCAGCGATTTTTATCATATTCTACTGCTGTTTCTATACATGTGGTTTTTATGTCCCGATGACCCGTGAAAGTGCAGTTCTGACTCTCTGCCCATTGATTGAGACAGGAGGCTGGTCTTGCTAGAGCTGCCCGGAGGCGTTGCAAAGATGGCGGCGAGTGGCACGACTTGCCTAAAAGGACTTTGGTATAACCCTTAATTAGTTAAAATGACAAATAATAAAAATAGAAATAATGTAATAACAATACTCAAATATAATGGTGAAATAGCAATAATAATAATAATAATAATAATAATAATAAGTGAGACCGTTTGAACTGTGATTTACGGCACCAAGATGCATCACTGTGGATTCCGGACAGCCAGTGAACGCATCGTCACACACTGGCACGCAGTACAGGCCGACTTTGTTCAGACGTCCGAGTGACGCTGTGAAAACAACACGTCCTCCTCCAGATGTGACAGATGTGAAGATCTACTTCCCCTCCAACTGCAGCCGCCATGAGGCTTCAGGTCAAAGGTCGGATCAGGAGGGATCATGTGACCCAGAAAAGGTTTAAAGAGTCATTTTATGAGGAGCTACATAAGTAACCAATCTACACGTCACCTCATGCTTGAACATGTGTTGTGCTGTGTGTGGGTTTTACAGTACACACAATCCGACACAGATGCCTTCTGGGTAAGAGCGACTCGGTGTGTTTCCACGGCGACGGGCCCTCAGCCACACTAAAAAGCACTTGACTTTCTGCTTTATTTATTTACTCTCGTGTGGAAACCTTTAATGCTCTTCAGCCTCCTCCCGCAGGACCACGCGTCCCGCTGACCCGCAGCACGCAGCCCTCTGGAGGTCAAAGGTCGCTCACCTTGCCCTTCTGCTTGAGCGGCTCGATGCTGAGGCTGTCGGCTCCGATGTCCACGATGGTTCCCAGCTGGAAGCCGTCCGCCGGGTGTGGCGCCCACACCGGCTTCCCGTCCTCCATCGCAAATCTGCACGCTGGGGATTCTGGGAAAACGCGGCGAGCAGAGCGGTCAGAGGGCAAAACCTAAACGATAATAATTAAAAACGTTGAATATCCGATTCCAAAACACCTCCTCTTCTTGAGTTTGATTAAAACCGGGAGACAAACTCATCACCATTTGTTCCTTCAAAGTGTGGAGGTTTTAATGGGGTTAATTAAAGCAGACAGGAAGTGATGTCATCCTCAGTTACCAACAATGTGAACACGCTTGGACGAAAGAGGCAATAAAAGTGGTTAATGATTGAGTCACTTCCTCCTGCTAGTAAACAAAATCCCAGGTTTGTGCTGAGCTCAGATCTGTTGAAACGTCCTGCTCAGCACATACGTGGTCGTTTCCTGCTCAAAACAAGATGGCAGCGGCCATGAAACGCCAAACGCGAGGCTTTAAAACAGAAGGACGACCGGTTAAGAACACACATCGGTGTATTCAGCGCGCTCCATCGAGGGCGCGAACCAACCACCACCTGTTGACTGGTTTCACCATTAAACAATAAGTTGTTTGGTGAGCAAACAGTGATACAAATGGATCTCTCTTTCCTAAAACATTTATTTAAGCAGATAAAAAAAATATATGTAAATGCTGAAAATGCAGCAAATCTTCCCAACTGACCAGCTGGAAACGGGAGCTTTTGCTTAAGAGGTCGCCATATTCACACGTTAGTGCTGAAAGGATCAATACATCAACTGTAAAGACGCGATTTAAAAAGCAAAATAAAAACGGGGCGTACTGTCACTTTAAGAGGAAAAGCCTCAAACCGCTCAGCATGAAAATCTGTTCAGACCAGCAGCTTTTACTCTGAAGGTTCAAGAGGAGCCCCCCCCACACACACACACACTGTGTGCGTGTGTATATCGACCCACTCACCCTGCTCGCGACAAACAGCTGATTGTTGCAGAGGTCACGTGCTGATGCGTTCAGGCACCCTGAGGGTAGACTGACAACAGAGCAGCAGTGTGTGTGTGTGTGTGTGTGTGTGTGTGTGTGTGTGTTGGTCCTCCTGTTCCACTGCGCGGGTCACATTTCAAGCTCTACGATCAATAACACACGTTTGTTTCCCGCTCATTTTCTATCTGCTGATTCTGAAGATTTCTCATTTAATTACAGAACTGAACCTCCTCCTCTTCTTCTTCTTCTTCTTCCTCCCCCTCTTCCTCCTCTTCCTCATCTTCCTCCCAAAGTGAGCAGAGACGAGTCAAAATGTTAAACAAGGTTAAACAAGGACATTGATCGGATTTACACACACGCAACTGGAACATTTCTGCTGCAAACACACCCGCACAAAGAAAGCAACAACACACACGCCGCGTCTGCAGTCTTATTTGTCGTGTAACCAAACACCCACAATGCATCGCTTCCCTTTCTTTACAGAGCCTTGTGGTTTTCTTTGACAAAAAAACACACCTTTCTGTTACGTCGGGACCAACGAGCATGAATGTTACCCAGCATGCCACACCCAGGGCCCAAGGTGCGTTCAGGGACCGCAGGAGATTCCAATCAGCTGCTCAAACATGGGTTCGGTTTGGGTGCTTTTATTTAATGATACTGATACCGAGCTGAAGAATCCGCTGAAGTGACAATAGAACTGCGGCGGTTTAAAGATCGACGAGTCAGCAGGCGAAGGTCTCCACTACACGGAGACCCCCCGCAGACGACCCCAGAACCTTCCACACATCAGCTGACCAGCGCTCCCCTGGCCGATGACCTCATGGACCAGCTGACTCTGGGGGATCGACGTGTCGCTCACGGCCCTTTCGACGAGTTAAAAAGCATCTCCTCGTTTCCTGTCTGATGGAGGTGAATCGGCGTCTGTGACGTCACTTCCTCTGCAGAGGCTCAAACAAGGAGAGGGAGGAAGAGAGCCGGCACGGTTGAGGATCAAAGCCCCGCCCACTCAATCAGCCAGGGGCATCCTGGGAAAGATTACGTGCAGCCCAAAAGTCGGCTGAGGAAGACGAGCGGAATATACGACCATCCTAATATTAGAAAATGTTCTCAGGGGACGCAAACTCAAAATACCAGTTGCATCCCAATCGAGAGGACTTTGATTCGCGCCCACGACGGCGTCCAGAGTGGGCGGATCTTCACCTGCTCCAAGTGAAGAGATTTATTATAAAGATATGAGATTATGATCTGATTAATCAATGATGAGAACAATACAACAGGAAGAACGATCAGCCATGTTAGAAATACTTTAAAAAGTAGGACGATCAGTAATTCAGCCTTTTTAAAAAGGAGCAGTTGGCAGTGTAATTATTTTATATATATTTATATATAAACTAACACACACGTAGATTATGTGAACTGTACGACCTCGGGATCCTTTCACAGACGACCACCGTCACAACCTCCTCCCACTAAACGTTACCCAGCATGCAACGGGCTGCGTGCCATGGAGACCTTTGGCTTTCAAACAGGTCACAGGTGATAAACCCCCCCCATGTTGCCACGGTGACAGACCAACGTGTGGGAGAAGCTTCTGAAAACTATTATCAATGAAGAAGATTAGATGACTAAAAATAAACACGCAGGTTTTAAAATGGCTTTTGGACGTTTTGACTTCAAGCTTGTTTGCTGAACTACTTTTTACATATTTACATTCATTCTAGTTTTACTCGTTTTGTTTCAGAACGGAGGCTTCAGGCTGAATGTCGACGAGAACTCAAAGAGCCGCTTATTGAAATGGGAATAAAATCACATGCGGGAGAGATTCATCAACAGCTGATGAAGCGAGAGGCTTCGTTTACCCGCGTGAGCATCCATCTTATTCACAGCAGAACGTTACCAGTGAAAACACCACTGTGGTCCTCATGAACAAAGAGACGAGACCACGCGAGGCTCCACCTCCCTCAGAACCTCCATCACCACAAACCTCCATCAGGGGAGGGCGAGGGCTGCGGGCAGGTAGCCGTAGCTAGCATTAGCCCTCCTGAAGCCTGCGACTACGTCAGCTGGTGGCGTAGAGGAGGCGGTGAAACAATCATTAGAATCATAACGAAGCTAAAAAACACGTCTCATCAGAGAAAAACCGTAGATGACGTAAAATGTCAAAGACGTCTATAGATGTGTATTAATATAGATGTACAACTACACATCCGCTGACTCTCTTACACACAATAAACCTCCAGGATATTCCTTGACTGGTTTTCCCAGCAATTCTCCTCTGTGACCTCTGACCTCTAGCTGCTTCCTCCTCCGAACGAGACAATACCCTCTGATCAGAGTACAAGTACACAGAGTACTACCTCTCTCGCTCCACACAAGGAGATCTTTAATGGGTTAGTGCGCACATAAACTGCTTATCTCGTATGAGACACTTGGACTTGAGCCGTTACCCAGCATGCCGAGCACTCCTGCAGGAAGTTGCGTCTGTGCAGCCGGGAAAAGCAAAAACACAAAGTACCTTCACACACAGCTGAAAGTACTATGCTGTATGTGTGTGTGCGTGAGGCGTCCAGCTCATCGGATAAGCGTGCAGCCAGGCAGGATCACTTCCTGGCAGGACTTTGAGCGCCCAAGTTACTGAGCGTTGGGACGGACCGCCGCGGCTACAGTGAGCATCATGTGACATGGTCAATAAAAGGGCCATAAACAAGGTGGTGGGGAGTCAAAGTCCCGTCAAAAGTCAGCAGTTTGCTGACCTCCACCCAAGCAAATGAACGCTGGACACTACAATGTATTATAATAAATTCCCATAATAATAATAACAACCCAGAATTCATTTTAAACGCAGCTTCAGCCTTAAACGACACAAGGAGAGAGCTCTTATGTAATCACGCAACACAGACACACGGCACTGACACGGACACACGGCACTGACACGGACACACGGCACAGCCATGAACACGCACGTTTCCAGGATCGTCCCTCAAAGGATGAAACATCCTCTTCTTGCATCGCAACAACGTCACAATGGACAGAAACCCCCGCGGCTCTTCTTCTGATGCAAAGCAGGCCCATTGATTCTCCTTCCCAGGCTCAGCTGGGTGCGGGTGCGTGTGCGGGTGCGTGTGCGGGAGCGTAGGCCGCAGCCATGCCCGGGATGTGAGATGTGACATGTCGGTGCGCAACAACACATGAACGCAGCTTCTCAGCCTCCTGAAACGCTGTGTGTGTTGGGTGTGTGCGCGCGCACGTCCAGTCCTGGCGGACAGCGGGACGGACATCGTTCTAAAAACGGGACAATTTGGGAATCGGGTCGCTGGCCAGTCGCCTGCACGGGCCACAATCAGGGACTCGCCACTTTCTCTGGTGTGGGAGATCCTGTGGGAGAATTCGGCGTGTACATAAACCACAAAACGTCACACATTTCGGAATATTCACACTTTTAAACACCGTTTGCCTGCATGTTCTTGAAGCAGATCAAAGCCTTTGGCCGCTGTGCCGCGCAGGGAAAAGTTGGAGCTTTACTACAATAAAAAGGGCACACGGTGGATTATTTGAATGCCGAATTGTAGAATCTCACCAAACCCTTCAAACGAGTATTCAATGACGTTGTTTTACACGCGAGCCTCCATTTATCTCCACATAAACTTCAAATTGAGAAATGTTTGCAGGAGTCCGGCGTGAACTCTTCAACAAAAGCTAGACGAAAGACGAAAAACGAGACGCCGCCTGCCCCCCCGCCGAAGCCGAAGAAGCCGAAGAAGAAGCGAGTCCCGGCTACCTGCGGTGGCGCTGAGCAGCGGCTGTAGCCAGGTAGCTAGCCGCGGGCCAGGTGTCGGCGAAGACGGGCTAACCCTTCCCGTGCGGTGCGCACAGCCTCGGAAGCTAACGCCGCCGTCGGTAACGGCTCGTCGCGGTGCCGCTGCCTACCTCGCCTGGAGCTTTAAACCGTCGGTAGAGAAGGTGAGACGCAGGCTGTTCCGCTTCCTCATCCCGCACACACACTCACACGCACCTGGGTTTGTCTCCGGGTGATAAGAGGCGTCCGCTCCGGCAGCCTGGGCCACACTCTCCCCGCCCCGCAGCCTCCGACTCCCGCAGCAGTCCTGGGAAACCGGCCCGTGACGTCACGAGGAGATAAAAGAGGGAGTCGACGCAGTCTCCCTGCAGGGGGCGCTGCTGCTGCCGCCACGGGGTCACCGCCTGCGTGATCATATTTCATGATTGGTTTCTACCAGGAAGCGGGTCTATTACATCATATCAGAGCCCTCGAAGGATTATATATATATTAGAATATTATTAGAATGTCTCTGATCATATGCACATCGAACCGGGGCGTTTCTACTGCGTCATATCAGATGTTAGATTAGTGTGACTCATGCGTTCATGTGAAAACTGCATCGTTGTTTGAGCTGGAGTATTTTTACAGCGTGGTATTAGTACTTATTATAATGAATCCTTTTCATCCCCATCGGAGCGTGTTGTTAATTCACTGAGGCTTCTTCCTGGTCCTGCAGGTTTATTTAGCCGAGAACACGAGCTTTGACCCCCTGGTGGCGCTGCAGCGGACGGGGTTCCTCCTCAGGGGCCCTGGGTCGTTGGGGAGTTCTTCATTGTGTTCATGTAAACAGTAATGTGGCCTAGGAGGTCTGGGATTAACGGGGATAAAGTCAAAGACGACAACGATGGTGCTAATCTGCGTCTCTGCGTCTCTGGAAACACGTTGGCGATGATATGAGCTAACGAGTCGTAGTACAGCGGGATAAAAGTACTCTGATCTTCAAACACCAGAGTACAAACTCAAATTAAAAAATGTCATCCGCGTCTAAAGAGGTTTGATATTGTTATATTTATTAACGTACATCATATTTGTGGTGGTAGGATGTACCATTATCTATTTTTTAAAATAATTTATACTACTGTTATATAATTTAAGGTTATATAGATTATTTGCATTTTGTTTGAATGTTTAGAGTTTTCCTTTATTTCTCATATTTTGTTATATAGGAGCAACAACAAAGTACTGTGGTTGTGATGCTACAGTACCTTATGGAAATAGTACAATGATCTTCAAATGGAAAAATGTACGCCCAGGTTTTATTGTTATGATATCAGCTTTTTATTATTTGCACAATTCAAGTAATTTAACCCTTATTTTCGAATGTTTTATCAACTGATGTACGATACTATAGTACCGTAATATTTTTGTAATATATTTCTTATTGTGGCATTATATAGATCTCTTACACCCGCAAGAGAGCAAATGAGGACATTTTCTTGCTTTACAATTTAAAAATATATACACTGCAAAAAAAGATGTTTTTCTTATCAAACTATAAATTTTGGCTGCAAAACAAAAGCTTTTGCTCTCAAAAAATAACAAAACATCTGAACACTTCTCTGTTTCTGCCTTCAGCTCTTTGAGCTTCTTTTCTTTTTTGACGTCTGGAAAGCTTTTTTTTTTTTAAAAGACCAAAGTTCCCATTATACATGAGCTCGTAAAGTGGAACCTTTAATAACCAAGTAGAACGTTTACTGAAGCTGTTTATTTCTGTCGGTGACTCAGGAGACGCTGCCAAGCTTTTCTTTCTGGATTCTGTAAAGGATCAAATCCATAAAACAGTATGAATTCAAACATTTCATGTTTATAAATGAGCACTTTCATTAGACCTCATTTGCTAACTTAAACATTTCACACCACTTGTGCAGGAAAATAATATCCCAAATGTATCAGTAAATGTTTTTCTTCTTGATTACGCAAACAAAAAAGAAACAGGTTTGAGAGCAAATTTGTAAAATGTATAAACTGAGAATAAATTATTTGTTAGTTTTGCTTTTAAGAAACTAGAATTTTTAGCTGCGAAACCAAAAAACTTTGGTCTCAGAGCAAAAAACCCAAATGTTCCCAAAATGTTGTCTTTTATTAAAGGACACGGAGGGCTGCTGTGTTTCTGCATGTCCCGTTAGCGCGTAGCCCGCCGTTAGCCCACTGCTAGCCGTGCCTCAGGTCTGTTAGCTACGCATCCATGACACGTTTCATCGTTACCTGTTGCCTGTTACCTGTTTGCTACTCGCCGCCGGTGACGCCTCGGCCAACGGGCGACAACAACCTGCGGAAGCCGCTGCCGCTCACTGGTAGTGCCAAGAGGCGATCTTTAAGGGTGGAGGCCACCCAGTCGCCAAGTCCAGGGTCCTGCTCCTTCAACGCAACCAGCACGTTGAGGTCGCCGCCCCACTTCTCACACAAATCTCTGAAGAGGTCCGCGTTGAACTGCCTCAGGGTGTTCGGCTCGAGGTTAAAGTCGAGGCCTTCCAGCTCGGCCCGCGTCCTCTGCAGCAGAGGCTCAACGTAGACGTCGGCGTCTGAGGAGACGTCCACCTTGCACTTCTGGAGTGCCTTCGTGACCAGCGTCCGGATTAGGAACTCCAGCGTCTGATCCTCGACCAGTGAAGACGTCTTCTGCTTTGCAACCGGAGATGGAACAATCTCTACCTCTGAGTCCTCTTGGTCCGCATGGTAGTTGGGACCCCGATAGATCACTATCTCCACCGAGCTGTCAGAATCTGTACTGTCAGAGGGGGGTGAAGGGCCGTCTCTCTCTGCTGGCTCAGGGTCTGCTGGAACCATCCCCAGGAGTTCATGAGCAGAAATCCAACCCGAGGACTGTGGAGAGGCACCAGAGGGTCCTCCATAGATGAACACCTCCACTGTGGTCGAAGGCTCATTCACACAAAGTTCCCCTGTCAGGTTTTGGGGGTCTTGAGGCTCAAAGTCCGGGTCAGCACTCTTGACATCAGGAGTCGGGCGTCTCCCTGATGTGAATAAGTCCTTCACTTTGCGTGGTACACAAGCAAATGTCTTACTCGCCAGTTGCAGCATCTTGCGGAGTCTGGCGGGGGGAGTGGTTGGCTTCGCTTGGGCGTCTTGACCAAAAGAGGAGAACTGGAGGTTCTGATGAACCTCCTTAGAAATCAGGTCATCCAACCTCCTTGCACTCCTGCATTGGCATGAACACGTATCGCCGTTTATGGCCTCCTTTAACGCCTGGGTGACGGTGTCGCCCAGACTGGCCTTCACCTGTCCCTCCGTCATGTCAATCTTCAGCCTCCTTATGGACCTCAGGAGGTCCGCAGACAAACCAGCGATGATCTCCAGAAACAGGTCCATCATCAGCTGTTCGGTGGTAATATCTGGGCTGCCCACACTGAGCCTTTCCCTCTGATCGGCACTCATCCTTTGCAAGAAGGAATCAATGATCGGCCAAATGGACGGTTTAAAATCCGACACCTCGTCCGTCTGGGTTCCTTGCGGTTGACTCATTGTGAATTGTTATAATTATAATAATTAGTCTCTGTGTCCAACTGACCGGAATGAACCTGTCCTTAACTAATCCAGCATCAAACATTCTGATCGTAAACAAACAACTGTCACCATGGCAACGGCTCGCACATGACGTAAAAGGGGAGCGATGCCTAAAGTCGAAAGATGCCAATAAGTTACAACGAAAAAGTGATTTTCTTTTACTGATTTATTTTTCAGCATGAATTAAAGGTTTAATTTTTAAAAGGACTAAAGGATGACCGACTTTGTCAAGAGTCCCGGATGTGTGAAAGGTGCGCGGCCCGTGAGTGACCGCGGTAACGGAACGGAACTCGCAATGCACTCTGGGTACTGTCATGGCGGCTAGCGCTTGAAGTGACCGACAACGTTACACGCACGTAGAAAGTGCGGCTCATGTCGACACAACAGCACGTCATTCTTTAATAAAACAACAGCCGCGTGCTGCTGCATTTTAAGTCAACTTACCTGCGTGTCGCTTCCGGTCAGTGTTTAAAGCGGACAACGATCCTCCAATAGAAACCCCTGGTTCATTCTGCGGCGTAAGCCCCGCCCACTGCGGACAAACTCGGCTCGCAAGTTTTTGTTCTGAGACCAGCGCTATTTTTTGTTTTGCAGCTAAAAATTCTAGTTTCATCAGCAAATCCAGACAGAAATAAACTGCTTCAGTAAACGTTCTACTTGGTTATTAAAGGTTCCACTTTACGGAACAAAAGAGCCCCTTTTCTCCTGCAGAGCAGACACCCGACACCCGGCTATATTTCATTAAATGTATATGTGTAATTAGATACATAAGACGTTTTCATCACCTTGTATGTGTGTTTAAATATAAATCCATTTAATATACAGATATGGATACATTTATTTACTCTCACTGGCCCCGGTTCAACAGTGTGTTTGATTTTTTTAATTTGTAACATCTTGAAAAGTGAGATATAAATAAAGTTTTCACATTACTACTACTCGGAGGCAAATACTTCTGTACTATACAAAAGTATACAATGCACTACATACATGTATTTTTATGTATACTGAGAACTTTGGCCTTTCTTTTCCAATTTTAATTAGAAAAAAAAAAAAAGAAAAGATTCTTTAAGACTTTCCAGACCTCAAAAAAGAAAAGCCCGAAGAGCTGAAGGCAGAAACAGAAGTGTTCTCACATGTCGACTTGCTTTAATGCTGAAAAGAGATCGACACAACGAGCTGCGACCTACGACCACACGCCGCCACCTTCCTCTTCCTCCACGCGGGAGCTTCGAGAACAAATGTCAGCAGCTTGGTTTGTTTGAAACGTTTCCGTCGGGTACACACCGAGGCGCCATAAAGAACTCAAACGATGTCAGAGGGCAACGCGTCTCTGCACCCGGAGGGAAGAAAAATAACTTAAACAGGAAGTTAAAGGCAGCGGGAAAAACTCCGGCGCTATTCACGGGTCACGCTTTGCTCCGTACAAAGTTTAAAGGCGTGTTCTGGGTGAGGGGGGGGGGGGGGGGCAGCGGCCCACAGTCACCTCTCAAGGGATGATGGGTAAGTGTGCCGGCCAGACAGTCTCTTCTATCTCAGGCTCTCCGGGAGAGCTGGGCGGAGCCTGTACAAGCTCCTCCTCCTTCTTGTCCACTTCCTGTTGCTCCTTGATCTTCAAGATGAGCTCCCGGATCTCTTCGCGCTTCGTCTTCATCCGTTGCTGCGGAAACCAGTCGGACAAGTTCACCGGCAGATGAAAGCTGGGAATGGGGTTCTGTATGAAGGGGGGTGAGGGGGGGCGGGGGGGTTGTTAGCAGTGAACTGAACTAATAACAGTGATGGTGACGATGGTGGTGAGTGGTCACCTGGAAGAAGCTCTCCACGTACTGCAGCACGTAAACCCCACAGTCGCTGAAGTTGTCCTGCTGAGGAACCCGGGGGCTCGAGCCCTTCATCACCTCCTTCCCGAAGCTCCGCTGGTTCCCTTTACGCACCTCCCACTCCACCTCCAGGTACCTACGACAAGGACGGACGCAGGCGTTGGTCACCGGCGATGCGTTCAAGGGCCACAGGAGAGACGGCCGCTATGTGTGAATGAACTGCGCTCACTCTCTGAGTGTCTTCACCACGGTGGAGCGGGCCGGCCCGCGCAGGGAGTCCATGATGAGGACACACGGCCTGAAGCACAGAAACAACAGTCAGCTTCTCTGCAGCCCCCGCATAGGGCCTGACCCCTGACCCCTGACCCCCCCCCCGTGCACCAACTCACTGTCTGCAGGGGCTCGGCTTGGCGGCCGACACGGGCGCGTCCGGGCCCACCGCGTCTTCCGCCAGCATTCCATCCTCGCTGACCTCGTCCTGGAGACAGACAGGAAGTGAAGGTGACCACGGGCGTACAGACTACTTCCTGTGGGTGAAGGGGCGTTGGGGGGGGGGGGGGGGTACCTGCAAGGAGCTCTGGTCGTCAGAGAAGGCGTCGTCGTCTCCCTTGGTTGAACCGTAACAAACGCTGATTCTCTGCAGCTCACCTGGGAAAACGTTTACCGTATTATAAGCACTACTATACTAGTAGGCTGGTAGTACATAGTACTAATACTATAGTACTAGTACAAAGCTGTGTGTGTCCCATAACGTCTCACATTGTGTGTAAATGTGCTGGATGTGAGTTTGTGGACGTATGATGTCATAGTCATGTAGGGACACCCACTCATCTGTTCCGCCGGCCTCCCGTCCCTCGGGTCTGCGGCCTCCTTGGCGGGGGGGTCGGTGTCCTCGGAGCAGCTGTCCGGGGACAGAGGACGACAGTGCTCGGGGAGGGTCTCCTCTGAGGGGGGGTCGCAGGGCGGAGCGGCGCCGTGGTAGAGCGGGTTCTGCTCGTAGGCCGGACCCTCGAGACCCGGGAAGCAGATGACGGCGAGGTACCAGTGAGCTCTGAGGGGGGGGGGGGGGGGGGTCTAAATGAACCGAATGTACTGGACTCAAACGGGTTCCTTCATCAGATGTTCAGAACAACAGACTCACGACTCGTTGATGGGGACAAAGATGAAGTCCTTCTGGAAGAGGTCCACGTGGCGCGTCCACGTCTTCACGCGGTTGTGCTTCCTCTTCTGGATTCTGGAGAAGTGAAGACACAGTGTGAGGCTGCGGCCCTGAAGCCACGCGGGGGGGTCTGATGTCTGGGGGGGGACTCACGGCAGGTTGGTGGTGTCGGGGGCGTTCCTCCGCTCCCTCTGGTTCAGCCTCTTGTAGAAGAAGGAGCTGAACACGTGGATCCTCTGAGCGTCCTCCTTTTTCAACTTCTCCAGAACTAAATACCTAAAACAGCGAGAAGAGGTCATTCGTGTCTCTGGGACGGACGCTCGTCCTTTTACCCCCCAGCGCTTACTTCAGATAAAAGTCTATGATGACGTCGTTGAGGAACTCCCCCTCGTTGAGGCAGTGCAGGTCTTCATTGGTCACCGACATTCCGCCTTTGGCCGGAGGAGGAGGGTACACCATCAGCCTGGAGGACACATTAAAGAGGACACCATCAGCCTGGAGGACACATTAAAGAGGACACCATCAGCGTGGAGGACACATTAAAGAGGACACATCAGCGTGGAGGACACATTAAAGAGGACACCATCAGCCTGGAGGACACATTAAAGAGGACACCATCAGCCTGGAGGACACATTAAAGAGGACACCATCAGCCTGGAGGACACATTAAAGAGGACACCATCAGCCTGGAGGACACATTAAAGATCAGCCTGGAGGACACTTGCGGGAGGAGACAGAGACTCACTTGACTATCGGCCCGCAGAAGGTCGGCTGGAGGTCGGTCATGTCCTCGTCATCCTCGTTGTCTTCGAGGAAGCCGCCGGCGTGCTGTCGGGTGGACATGCGCGTGCGCGCGTGCATGGCGACGGGGCTGGAGGCGGCGGCCTGCGTCGCCTTGGTAACCAGGGAGCCCTGCGGGGGCCTGTGGGGGCTTTGAGCGGGTTTCTCCTGCAGAGACAAAACAAAGATGCTTTGTTCTCTTTTAAAGTTCTGTGTGTCAGCGAGCCAGAAAGAAGCTCCACAGATTATATATATATATATATATATATATATATATATATATATATATATATATATATATATATATAATCTCAGAATGAGCTCTAACGGTTAACTAGTTGAAAGCCGTGTTGCTGGGTTGAGACCTTGTCCTCCTTCTGCTCCAGCGCCTTGTTGAAGTTCACCAGGCGGATGTTGGCCTCCTCGAAGGGCAGCTTGGCGGGGAAGCCGCTGAGGCCGTTGGTCCGGCCGATCTCCCCCAGGATTTTCTCCAGGATGGTCTGCTCCTTCACCACCAGCCCGTTCTCGAAGATCAGCACGATGAACTTCTCGTCCGACTCTGACGGGGAAACAAATGATGGAGTTAAAGCTGCGTCTTCTCCTCTCAGGGGATGAAGATAAACATTTGGAGAACTTCTGGAGCCCTGCGTGTTACTCACTGTCCCCGGCGCAGTCGTACCAATGGCCCCCCCTGTCCTCCGACATGTCCAGCTGCGCTCGCAGGCGGACGCACTCGGCTTCCGTCGTCTGGAAGAACAAGACGGGGAGCTTCCGCGCGCTGCACCACTCGCAGCTGATCAGCTCCGAGGCTCGCAGGCAGATGTTCTCCACCGCGTTGCGCTCAGAGTCTGAAGACGAGACGCAAAGAATTATTGTCCCTCTGGCGTCTTTGTCTTCCAGTAATGACCGAGGAGACTTCTTCAGTCAGTCTGTCTGTCTGTCTGTCTGTCTGAGTCACCACGTCTCACAATAACAAGCTGACCAACCATCTTTAATGAGGGTTTTAGTGTCACTGGCTGCTTTACCTTTAGTTTCCAGCTGGATCTGGTCGATGGAAAACTGGAACGAGAGAACAAGGAATGTTCAGTCTTCAGGCATCATAACTTACTCCACTTTTATATATAGGATTTTAATTAAAAACAAATGCAGGGATTTGAAACATTAGACAAGCCTTCATCATTCACAAAAATAAAACCAAGTTAAAGGCTTTTGGAGGAAGTACTGAGCGGCGATTATGGCAGCCATTTTGTTTGTTCCCATCAGTTCTTCAGTGTAAACATGTACTGTGTTGAACCTCCATTATCATAAATACGAGGTTCTCTCACCACGACGGGCTTGACCACCATCCGGCGCAGCGTTCCCACCCGCACGCTGCGACACTCCAGGATGATGCTGTCGCACTCGATGGGCGTCAACTCGGGCTTCTTCGGCCTCGGAGAAAACGGCTCGGGGGGTTGATTCCCAAACTGCGAGAGCAGAGAAGAACAAACGGGAAGTGGATGTTACGACGGCGTTCTTTAGGTATCCATCCGTCCTACTTCATCTGAGCTCAGGGAAACGTCAAGATCAATTCATCTGAGACCAACAGTCATGTGACCATAAAGCAGAGCAGTCAGGAAGTGGACACAGATGTGTGAGGTCCCGCCTCTTCTCGCCACCACGCGCTCACCTGGTCCTTCATCCGGGCTCTCCGCGGTATCGTGATCTTCAAGTTGACATCGTCGAAGAACTCGCCACAAGGCTCCTCCTGCTCTCCGGCGCTCTTCACCGCCGCCTCCACGCGGCCTCCGGAGGGCGCCGGGGAGGAGTGGGCGGAGTCGGCGGGTCGAGGGGAGACGCTGTCCAGTCGGTTCACGCTTCCTGTGCTGCCGTTATCGGCCTCGTCGTCACTGGACAAGACGACTGAGACGGCGAGAGACGTTCTAATGGGATCAAACCAACGTCATGTGATCAAAACATCAATGGGAGAAAAGGTCCACTCACTGGGGTCGTCGAGTTGGGCCCGCTGGGCCCCCCTCTTCCCTTTGGCCGGGTTGCGGGCTCCGTAGCAGCCGGACGTCCCGGCCAGCAAGGGGGGGCGGGCCCCCGCCGTCCTCAGGGGGGACACTCTGAGGGGGGACACCCTCAGGGGCAGGGTTTCCCCCCGGGGGCCCCGCATGGTGGCAGCCGGCCGGTAGAACTTCTGCTGTCGGCCGTCCGGGCCGGAGGGCGGCAGGGAGCGGATGGGAGGGCGGGGGGTCGGGGAGGACAGCGCCCCCTGCTGGAAGGAGTCTGCTCTGCAGCTCCGACACGCACCTCCCTCCTCGCTGGGCTGGCTGCACTTCAGGCACAGCGCGGGGTAGAGGGGGGGGCGGGGCGGCTGGGGAGGAACAACATGGGGGGGGGGGGTCGAGAATAAGCAATAAGCACCTCCTTATTGACGCGCTATAGACGCCTCCTTATTAACGCGCTATAGACGCCTCCTCATTAACGCGCTATAGACGCCTCCTCATTAACGCGCTACAGACGACGCCTCCTCATTAACGCGCTACAGACGACGCCTCCTCATTAACGCGCTACAGACGACGCCTCCTCATTAACGCGCTACAGAAGCCTCCTCATTAACGCGCTACAGACGCCTCCTCATTAACGCGCTACAGACGCCTCCTCATTAACGCGCTATAGACGCCTCCTCATTAACGCGCTATAGACGCCTCCTCATTAACGCGCTATAGACGCCTCCTCATTAACGCGCTATAGACGCCTCATTGACGCGCTATAGACGCCTCATTGACGCGCTATAGACGACGCCTCATTGACGCGCTATAGACGACGCCTCATTGACGCGCTATAGACGACGCCTCTTATTAACGCGCTACAGACGACGCCTCCTCATTAACGCGCTATAGACGCCTCCTCATTAACGCGCTATAGACGCCGCCTCATTGACGCGCTATAGACGCCTCATTGACGCGCTATAGACGCCTCCTCATTAACGCGCTATAGACGACGCCTCATTGACGCGCTATAGACGCCTCCTCATTAACGCGCTATAGACGCCGCCTCATTGACGCGCTATAGACGCCTCATTGACGCGCTATAGACGCCTCCTCATTAACGCGCTATAGACGACGCCTCATTGACGCGCTATAGACGCCTCTTCATTAACGCGCTACAGACGACGCCTCCTCATTAACGCGCTATAGACGCCTCCTCATTAACGCGCTATAGACGCCTCCTCATCAACGCGCTATAGACGCCGCCTCATTAACGCGCTATAGACGCCTCCTCATTAACGCGCTATAGACGCCTCCTCATCAACGCGCTATAGACGCCTCCTCCCCGAGGCGCGTACCTCGGCTGCTGTGACGTGCGGCGGGAAAGCGCAGCAGTCGTCCAGCGGCTTCCTCTTCTGCAGGATGCGGCGCTTTACACTCAGTGGCTCCTCCTCTGAAAAGATGAACAAACAATCGACTTATTGATCAGTAATCCAACTTCTCAGTGAGTTTTAAATGTGTTTATTTCATGTGTTTGAAATAAACACATGAGATGAGCATTTGCCAGATGAGCATTTGCTGTAAATATAAAGACGTATTTACCAAAGCTGATGATCAATAAGGTTATTAGCAACATGTGGCGCTCTGAGCAGCTCAGGAAGCTGAAGCACTGCACGCTGCTCTCCGTTTATCCACTTATCCGTGCTTCTATCATTTCTTGTCAACTATTCGGAAGTCTAGAGACATTTTAGTGAGTAAATCAAACTGATTTTGAACTCCAGGACGCTGTAAGTTTTCTTTCCCTCACGTTTCATATCTTCTAAAACAAAAAAAGCACTACAAGTCAAGGTCTCACACACACACACACACACACACACACACACACACCTGAGTTCTCTGGACAGGTGAGGACGATCCTGTCCACCTCCTCCGCTTGCTGCAAAGTAGAGAAGTCTTTTCTACCAGAGAGGAAAAAAGAAAAGCCGCATTAAACCGTGTTTTGTACATATATCTTCTGCTACACTGAGAGCTTCAATGACTCTGATTCATCAGGTATCGCAGTTTGAAATGTGTTTCTTTTTTTATGGATAACTAAACAAATAAACATCATGTCAACACAGATGGATTAATTAAATAGAGGAATTGCACTTCTGCAATTTGCATTCTCTCATGTGACCACCAGGGGCGACTCTTACCTTTCCTTCAGATCAAGGCTGCTTGGAGATAAAAGAGAAACGTCTCACTGAGGCGACTCAGACTACAACCACAGAACCCTCGTCCCATTCGCTCGCATCCAACACTTCCTGTTTACGTCCCGAGCAACGCTAGGCTTCCTGCTGGGACTTCCTGTTTGGTCTCACCTTTGGACCGGCTTCCGAGCGGCGGACGGCATCTGTGCGTGCTGGAAGTGTCGGCCCTGCAGGACGATGCCCTGCGGCGGCGCCGGACTGATGATGAAGTAGTTGGTTCTGTTGGTGTTGGGGGGGGGCGCTGCTACCGAGAGAGGCACCTCGCTGCGGGACGACGGGGAGGGGGGGTACACACAAATAAAGAGTCGTTATTATTAACACATTATTTAGGGTTCACTTCGATTCCATTAAAGCACTTTCATAACATTTTCCTGGGATGTTCGACCATTCCGTTCACGGAAATTATGATGAACAAAAAAGATGATTTTCATCATCTATATAAATACTTTTTGCATCCATTTCGATCCCAAATATTCCAGTAACAATAAATAAATACAATAAATACAATTCTACAGTGTAGAAAGTAATTTCAAGTATTAAAACAAATTCTCAGGTTTAAAAATATATGAAATTAATTTCCAAACTGATTTTCTATATCTCTATTCTAATAATGCTTAAGTAATAAAATAGTTGTGTACCTGAGTCTTTTGGGCACCAGCTTGTTCAGAGGCCTCATGTGGTTATTGGACCGGTTCTCATACGTTCTCAAAGGGTCCGAGGAGGTAAAGTGTCTCAGACTGGGAGACTGAGGAGGAGGGCGCACACACACACACACACATTATTTTATTCTGTTTTAGTGTTAAACGATGGATGAAGAAAGACAGAAACTGATATTAAAAGTCACTCTTCTAATTTGCATACATCTTTAAAACATAAATGTGATCATTTGAAGAATCCAGGTTCAACATGTTACGAGATGCTCTTTATAGCTTTAACAGAGAGCAAAACAACAGCAGCCCCGAGGCCCCCCAGGAGCCAATCAGAGCGCCGCTGGAAGACCACATGACCAGCGGAGACCAGACCAGAGAAGAAGTAGACGAAGAGGAGGGTTCACCTTTTTCTCCTCGGGGGGGGCAGGCTGCTGCCGCTCCATCTTCTCCACGCTGACTACGCTCACCCTGAGAGGACACACAAACAACACACACACACACACACACACACACAGAGGACACACAGACAACACACACACACACACACACACACAGAGGACACACAGACAACACACACACACACACACACACACACACACACAGAGGACACACAAACAACACACACAAGTGTTCAGTGTGTCCGATGGTATTTAAACTGCTTCATCACGGCTGTGTGTGTGTGTGTGTGTGTGTGTGTGTGTGTGTGTGTGTGTGTGTGTGGGGGGGGGGGGGCGGGGGGGGCCTTACTCATGACTCCTGTCCTCCTCACTGTCCCCAGAGAAAGACAAGCTCCAGTTGTAGCCTCCGTCCCGCCGGGCCTCGGACCGCTCCAGGGCTACAACGGGACACGGACGGTTTGAGGACAGCAAGTCAGAGATGCCGTTTGTCAAAAGTCCACTTGAAAGCACAATAGGTGATATTCTGCGTTTGTAACAGTTTTACACGGTTTGAAGTAATGGGAGGGTTAGCTTCTGTTTCGCTTGCATACATGTCTCACACAGGTCCTAACAGCAGGACACTGTCCCACACGCAGCGTCTCGCACTCAGAACCGACAGACGGGTGAAATGTGGACGCGTCCTCCCGTTGGACGTATTCTCCGCGGCTGTGAGCCCGGCCGGTGGACATCAGTCAGAACCTCGTCCTGCACGTCAACCCTTTGGGGAATGTCTTCTACGATGTCCAAGTCTCGTCTCCTATTAGTCCACGTCGTTCGGCTGCTGGTGTTTGACAACAATCAGCACGTTTTTTGCTTTATATCTTTACTTATTTTAAGTCTTTCATAGCCTGCTTTGTGAGGGAGGAACATGACGAGGATGCATGTCATCCCCTCATCTCCTTTGCTAAAGGAGGTAAGAAAGGAAGCATTGAAGCAGCTTTCTAAGCAAATACTCATTGGTCACATTCTCTCTTAGAAATAGTGGCATCAGCGGGGTAAATTAGGTATAGTTGTATTCAACAGCACCCTAAAGAGGGGGGGCTCTGCCTGCGTGACACGGCCACTGAGCAAGGCAGTGACGGCATATTTAAGGCATATTTAAGACGCGGTTCTCCCGGGTTGAGGCTGCGGATTCTTCCCATTTGATGCATTTGTTTGCAGGTGCGAGGCCTCGGAGCTCCCCTGAGGTTCGCAGGCTGCCCGTCAATGATTAGCCGGCTAGCATTGGAGATAAGGCGCTAGCATGCTAGCTAGGTGCGCTGGTCGTCTCATAACCGGTGATAACACGCGTTAATGCGTCTACGTCAGTTGTTTGGACGTGAATTGGCTAAAAGCCGAGGAGAAGAGGCAGGAAGGCCTTTCGCTGCTCATCCAGCCCCCACACTGCAGAACCAGCTAACGTCAGCGCTAACGCTGCTAGCATAACGTTTAAAAGACAACAAGATTCAGTTCCAAATCCACCGCACCGCTACCGATTCGTTTTGACCCCCCCTCCCCCGGATGAAGGCACCCTTCCACCCCCCCAAAACACGGCACTGTCACCGGGCTGCCATGGCTCCCCTCGGCCGGCTGAGGATGTTGTAGCGACCCAACATCAAGAGGCTAACGTTAGCCTCTTTACCTACAACACATTGCTCATGACCGTTAAAGCCCCCCCGTAAAGAAATCGCCTCAGCAAGCAGGAATCCCGGGCACTGTGTGTGTGTTAGCTCCGGGGGGGTTGGAGGTAAAACAGATGGCAGCCCACCGGAGCGGGAGGATCAGAGCTTACCATCGAGGAAAAAGCTTCGATTGTGGGCCATGTTCATTCCATGGTCCTCCTCGGAAGATCAGCGGCGCTCATCGGAGACCCGCGGCGGCGTATCGGCTCTATGTAGCGGACAGAATGCAGCTGCGCTCCGCCAGGGAGGGAGGGGGAAGCTAGCGTGCGGACATACGTCACCACCGGAAATCAACTAATGTGCCTTCAGAATAAAATGTAGCTTTTTATTGCGTGACAAGATTTTAGTGAATGGCATAAATCCCAAATCTGTTGATTATTCTATACACATAGAGTGCGTAACTAGTCATCCTAAACGGCATATAAATCCTATACAGGTAAATTAACTATATATTGAAGGTCACTACCGGAAGTTCCTGTCCTAACTTCGTTGCGTTCGGTTCCCTCGTAACCTCCGTGCACGAGCCTACTGTGTGTGTGCCAACTTTTTTATTCCGATTTGCACATGTACACATGTTTTTATTTTCTGCAGTAATATTAAATAAATAAGAACTCGATATGCCAATTATAAAAAAGTTTAAGAAATATATATATGTATATACATGTTTGTAATTATGAGACAACGGGATGACAAATATTACAAGAGTCAAACCAACACCTTTCAATAAATTCCCTTTTTAAGATGTCAAATTATTCTAAATCCAAATGGAAACATGTTATATTCAACATGTATGTATTATTTAGTATAATTGATACAAATGCGTGAAACCTCACAGGATCCTGCGATAATCAGAGATATCTTATTGACGAGGTAACAAAGAGAAAAGCAGGTAGTGAACAACAACCTGTAGGTGGCGCTGTTCTAATTGTAGGACAAAGGTCATGTTTTTAAAAGGGTCGTTGACGCCACAGCGTCTTCTCTGGTACGGCCACTAGGGGGCGACCAAACTGAGAAGTCTTTTCTTTTAAAAAAACTTAGTTGATTGTAATTATGAGAAAAGTTAGACACGTTTGCTTTTACTCACAGCTGAGATGCAAATAAAATGTACACAATTCATGAATGATATGATATGTATAGTTATTTAAAAATATCATTTTTATTATTAGATTCATCAGATTGCATCATTTGTCCATGAAAAAAAGCAAAATGCGTATTTGGTTCTAATTGTGTGACAATCAGGTTATTTAGCGCTGTTATGCAACAATAGAATAAGATAAAGGGACAATGAGCAAGAAGGGATATTATTTATCTCAATATCTAAAGTGAATCCCACGAGTGTCCTGATACGAGATGAGAGAATTCTGCAATAATCCTTCATTTATTATACTTATTCTAACCAGGAGAATGACGAGGAGGAGGAGGAGCAAGAGGAGAGGAGGGAAGGATGAGGAGGAGGAAAAGGAGGAGCAGGGGCTCAGCTGTCAGCTGTGTTAAAGCCTCCCTCAGTTTAGCTTCTGACGGGTCTGAGAGCTGCTGTTAAATTTAGAGCTTCACTGTGTGAGAGGACCGAGCTTCACACCTCCAACTCTGACAAGAGGAGGAGCAGAAGGAGGAGGAGGAGGAGGAGGAGAGAAGAAGAAGGGTAAGAGGGAGAAGAGGAAGAGGTCGAAGAAGGAGAGGGAGAAGAGGAGACCTCACGGACTAATTGATGTCGTGACGGACTGTGCCTGAACAGGATCGGCAGCTGACCTTTGACCCGCTGAGACCAGGTCAGACGAGCCGCTTCATTTCAAGATCAATTAACCAATGATTTAAAGCGCTTTAGTTACACGAGGAGCAACTACAGGCCGCATGTCAAATAACTTCAATTCAAAGTTTCACAAATCTATAAATAAAGCAAATGGGTTACTATTTAAATATGATAATAAATAAACAGAGATGATGTCAGCGCTGAGGGGGTTTGTTGATTCAAATAATTCAATAAAGTAAAGTATTAAATTAAAAGAATACCAAATATGACATCTGACAACAGCTTGTAGAATTGATGTATTTAGTTTCAAGATAATATTTGGTGAGATAAACATAAAATGTGTTTGTATCAGCAGAATGTACCGGTCAGTGTTATTTTAAAAATACTTCCTTCTGGAGATGGAAAGTACTCAAGTAAAGTAAGAGTACCTAGTAGGAAAAAGATGATACAGAATAGTTACACGTATTCACCTATAAATATGAACTGCATCACGTTACAGACTAATTATGAAGTCATGTTCTCCTCCTGAAGCAACTATATTTATATTAATCCAAATAACAAGGGGTTCATCCTGTGGGACCAAACACATGGAAGACAGAAATATAAAATCAAATAAAAAGCTTGAATATAAACTAAAAGAATTAAAATATTTGAAAAGAAAAGTTATACATATATATATGTACAGACTTTATGTAGACTAAAAGTTAAATTGAATAAAAATATTAAAAAATAGACTAGAAAGAATATAAGGAAGAAAAAAAAATGTGCTCATGTTGTTTTTTGGGAGGACAGATTATAAAAAGCTGCACGTTTAACCGTTTTAGACTTTGATTACTGGGGACGAGTCTGTGAGGGAATCGAACCTGTGACATCAGGACAGTGAAACATTCCATTTACGCTCAATCCGAACAGTAAACACCACCTCGCCCGTGTTATTGTACCCAGCATGCTTTGCTGCCCGCATCTCCTGGGACCTTTTCTCCCCATTAATAGCTTCTTTTCCTCCATTGTTTTCACCACGAGTCATTTAGAATCCTCCTTTGGGGGGGGGGGGGGGGGTCGTTTCCCAGCAACCAACTTCATTCATTCAAAGATACTTTCATTTTAAGTTGAAACGTAATGCGTGATGTTGAGATCAAACAAACTGAGTTTCCACGTGAACGTGTTGTCACGCATTTAAATAACAGGCACATGAGGATAAGATTGCTCTCCTGATTGGCTGCTGGCCTGATGGGGGGGGGAGGCAGTCTCTTCGTGAGTCATTTCTCACGTCAACGAAGCCGACCGCGAACCTCGTGGGATTCATCAGCACTTATCAAACTTTAAAATTACGCAAAACCAGCAGCGGCCTGTTGCTCTCATGATATGCCCCCCCCCCCCCTCGGTGCTTATGGGGGAGGTGACTTCATGCTCCATCCATCTGAGAGGCCTGTCGGGGTGACGTCAGCTTTCCGGATGAGAGGACTCGTCTCACAGGGAATATGAATATAAAGAGAGATAAGTGTTATTCAGACGCTTCTGTCGAGGCTGCAGAAGGAAGCGTGTCTGACTCAATGAGTCACGGTGAAAGAAGTCAGAGCCCACAAACAAAGATGGCAGAATTCTACAAAAAATCAAAGAGCGCTGACGATGATGAAGAATGATGAATGTCTCCCGACACTGTAACACCAAACACTGAGCGTCAAACACGTCAGATAATAAAGATGGTAAAACTGTCTGGGAAGGTAACTTGAGCCTCGGCTGTCAGGGTCACTACATCAAGCGCACCCGCTGGAAAGAATGTTGTTATTAGGATGTAAAGTTAAATACACATTCATGCTCCCAGGAGGATGGATACACTTTGCACACATGAGTTCATGGTCTCAGTCTCCAGTTTCACGTCTCATGTATTTTGGTTTTGGCTCAGTCGTCCCTCTTCTGCTCCCTTATATGTTCACCCTCTGTGAGTCCCAGGTAAGAATATAATAAGAATATCTTTAAGCTATTTAAAAGGAACATAGTGCATGAAGAGATCTTTGATTGTGATTTAAAAGAATACCAGTTAGCAAAGACTATTTAGATTTTACACTACATATCATATCAATACAAATCCAAAGTGAAACCGGTCTGACAATGTGGAAAAAGTATGTTTTATTTTGACTGCAATGTCAAAACATTCAAATTCAATGTTAATTTAGGCCAGAATACAACTAAGTCAAAGAATCATATAATCTTACTGTAATTAGCAATTTACACCTTTTAAATACTATTCAGGTCGAAATCTGAAACTGGGATTTGAAACTTTACATAAAGAAGTAAACATCAACGCTGGAGTTATAATTACACTGACATCTTGTCGTTGGAGGAGTTAGCAACCTGTTGCAACGCCAACAGGACACACGTCTAACGACGCAGCGACAACGACTACAGAGGTCAGAGGTCCGACGGGATTTTCAGTTCGACGTCAGCTGAAAAGGAAAACAGGGAAACATGAACCCCGGCGGATGTTTAGTTGCTGCTTGTGTGTTTTTGTCATCGCAGGGGTTGAACCCGTGTGACCTTTAGGTGACAACTGTCGAGGCCTTGGACGAGCTAGCGCTGCTAAACAGGCGGCGGCTATTTATTTACAACAACCGCTGCGGTGCAGACGTGAGACAGGAAAATAGAGATAGCGGATCATTAAGTGATAGTCCTCCCAACCCAACACCCCCCCCCATGTTGGACGCTGAACAACAAATGGGGAGACACTAAAAATACCGCTTTATAAAACGGCCCCAAACAAACAGCGGCACGGCTCGGCGAAGGACAGGCGATGAAAATGTTCTAAGTACCGCCACATGCTAACTGTTTGAGCCGCTGCGTGAAAACATGCTAACATGCTGCGTTAGCAATGCTGTATATCAAAGCTGAGTGACGGCAGTATGGCGTTAGCATGTTAGTTGATACGCGGCATATGAGCAGGGTCCACACCAATGCTAGCGAGATAGCATGTCAACACTAATACAGACTTATTATCTAGATGTATTCATAAACACTACAGACTAATAATCTGGTTCCAACACGTATCCGTGAGTGGGAGACCTGTAGAAATGTGATTTATGTATAACTTTATTGACTCGTTATAATAAAGGCATTGGGGTCACATTGCCCCCAATTGACGTAATAAATGTCAGGCCTGTGGTTGTGACGTGGGACGGGGGCGTCTTGCCGTCTATTAATAACAGGCCTCGGTAGCGCGGTTGCTACGGCTTCACTGCCAGGATTCTCTCCGGTTGAGTCACGGCCTGCTTAAAGCTCAGTCCTGACCCGGTACCAGCGGACCAGCTGTCCATTTCATCATTGTTTGTTTGTCTTCTACGAGCTAAATCAAGTGTGAGCTAGTGGCAGGTGGCATTGAAGTGGTTAAAGTGCTTCTAACTGGTCCTGGATCAGCTCGGTAGAGAAGCTACCAAGAGACACAAAGTAGAGAAGGGATCAGAAAACATGCACGTTGGATTGTGGGCTCGTGAGGATTTGGTCTTTTCTTACTGTTTCCTCTCTACTCGCAGGTAGAAGATGCGATCCAGGAGCTGCACGGTGGAGGGTCCTGATAACGGACACATCCAGCCCGCCGAAGGCTTCGCCAAGCAGGCTGAGGAGGAGGAGGAGGAGGAGGAGGAGAACAAAGCGGAGCTCACCGTGAGGAGGATGAAGGTGCAGCTGGAGGAGAAGGGCGAGAGGACGCCAAAAGCTCGGAAACCCAGCGAGAGCAGGAAGCTGACAAAGAGCGACCTGCTGCACCTGCTGGGCATCATGGAGGGAGAGGTTCAGGTACGCACGAGTCCCAACATGAACCACAGACATTACAGCCCTTTGCATTAAGAGGACCGGCCGTCTCTCCTCAGGCCAGGGAGGACATCATCGGCCTGCTGAAGTCGGACCGCAGCGGCCCGGAGGCCCTGCAGGCCCGGTACGCCTCGGCCGCCCCCACCAAGCCCCTGCAGGCGCTGCAGAGGGACGGCCTGCTCGGCCCGAAGGGACGCGGCGCCGCCGACGTGTACGAGAAGCCGATGGCCGAGGTCAGAGCGCCACTTTAATACGTCCTGCTCGTTACACGCTTCGTGGTCCCTCAAGCCGCGGCTCACGTCATGTGCCCCCCCCCCCCCATCAGTTGGACCGTCTGCAGGACAAACAGAAGGAGACGTACAGACGGATGTTGGAGCAGCTGCTGCTGGCGGAGAAATGCCACCGCCGCACCGTGTCGGAGCTCGACAACGAGAAGCGGAAACATGGAGACTTCATGAACAAGAGCGACGACTTCACCGAGCTGCTGGAGCAGGAGAGGGAGAGGTGAGGCCCCCGGGGGCCCGCCGGCCACCGGGACGCACACAGCCACTTATCTCACAGTTATCACAGTTATCTAAAGACCAAACATCGCTGCACACGAGATTCCCTGCTGCAGAAGCAGAGGGGGGATCCAGGTGTTAGTCATGGCCGCTGAAGCTTGAGTCATGGCCGCTGAAGCCGTCAGCTTTGGACTCCTTAACGTGCTCACGTTAAGGAGTAAAAGGTGCTGGAGATGAGAAGATAACAATGTGAAATGTTGAAACAGATCAGTTCCAGCTTTGGTAGATTCTTCAGCGGGGGGGGGCGTCTCCCGTCCCCACCACATTCCTGTTGGCTGCTGTCAGCGTGATGTCATCAGTGACTGAGTGCAGGATGATGTCATTCCCAGCAGACGCCCTGTTTGAATAACAAAGCTAATACGACCACACAGGGAACGTTAGTTATGAACCAGCTGTTATTTTCATTTTTATGAAACTAAGCTGTAGTTTCATTATAGTTTACACCACTCAGCATTTAGAAACTAGACATTTGTTTTTGTTCTCCTATAGCAGACTTTTTTATTTCTATGATTCTAAGATAATGAAGGTAATGAAGGTCAGATGTAGCTTTGACTTTATGTTGAACGCAAGGAGCCTTATTTGGCTCTTAGACCCAACGAATATCACAGGACCACAACGAGATAACCATGTTCATCTGCAGTCCTGGTCGCTTCATGAATGAAACAGCCGGGTGAAACCAACGAGTCTTAAAGCCGCATCCTCTGTCGTGACCAGCAGGGGGCGACTCCTGTCACATGCCATCGACATGCTTCATTCACTCTGTGTCTAATATCTAAGCCATCAAACCCAAGCAGTCAGCGTGAGAGGGGCTCCGCTCCAGAAGCATCTGGAGACGTGATGGAATCTGTCGACTCTCTGGGCTTTGCAGTGTTACCCGGTTTCCATGGAAACGGTGACGGCTGCGAGGCTCAAAGTTGCAGAGATCTGAAACCTCTGTGTGTGTGTGTGTGTGTGTGTGAGCACGTGAGCGTGCACGAGTCTGACAGGCACGCTGCAGCAGCCTCCCGCAGAGATCAGTTAAACATCGACCAGCTGCCATCTGGACTCTAACTCTGCTGTTTTGTCCCATTTTGCTGCACGAGAAGGTGAATGCAGAAGCCTTCAGGACGGGTTCAGCAGCAGATGCTTCTCTATCTCCAGCAGACACCAGAGCCTAATGCAAACGCTAATGTGTTCTTGTGTCTTCTCAGACTCAAGAGGCTGTTGGAGCAGGAGAAGGCCCACCAGGCGCGTAAGGACAAGGACCACAGCAGGAGGCTGGAGAAGGTCCGGGCGGAGCTGCTTAAGCTCAAGTCCTTCGCCTTGATGTTGGTGGACGAGCGGCAGCTCCACATCGAACAGATCCACCAGCAGAGCCAGAAGGTCCAGGACCTCGCTCACAAGCTGCAGGAGAAAGAGCAGCGTTTGGCGGAGGTCAGCCACACCGCCACGGAGGACGTCCAGAAGGTCCTCGCGCTGGAGGCCGAGCTGGAGCTCAGGGCGGCCAGGTTTGCGCAGGAACACGAGGAGACGACGGCCAAACTGGCCGAGGAAGAGTCCCAGAGCCGACAGCTGAGGCTGAAGCTGGTGGGCTTGGAGCACCAGATCGAAGAGCTGGAGGAGAACAACAAGTCGCTGCACAAGGCCGAGGAAGACCTGCAGGAGCTGAGGCGGAAGATCAGCGAAGGGGAGTGCGGGGATTCGTCTCTGGCAACCGAGCTGGAGAATCTGCGCAAGAGAGTGCTGGAGATGGAGTGCAAGGATGAGGAGATAACCAAGACGGAGACTCAGTGCAGGGAGCTGAGGAAAAGGCTGCAGGGGGAGGAGAACCACAGCAAGGAGATGAGGCTGGAGGTGGACAGACTGCAGAAGAGGATGTCTCAACTGGAGAAACTGGAGCGGTCGTCCACTAGGAGCAAATCACAGTGCTCTCAACTTCACACAGACCTGGAGAGAGAGAAACAGGCTGTGAAGGATCTGGCCGGCAAGCTGGAGATAGCGAAAACTCGGTTGAAGGACTTGGAGAGCTCGGAGGCCAAGTTCGAGAAAGCAGAGAGGGTCCTCAAAGACGACCTGATGAAGCTGAAGTCCTTCACGGTTCTTCTAGTCGATGAGAGGAAGAACATGGCGGAGAGACTTAAACAGGAAGAACAGAAAAGTGATGATTTGAGTAGGATGCTCAAAGCGGAGCAGGGCAAGGTCACAGAGGTCACAGAGAAGCTGATTGAGGAGAGCAAGAAACTCCTCAAGTTCAAATCTGAAATGGAGATTAGAGTCACGACACTCGGCAAAGAGAAAGATGAGTTGAAGGCCAAACTTGTGAGTGAAAAGGAAAATTGTGAGGAGCTGAATTCCAAGCTCGGTGGTATGAGAATAAGAATGGATGGCCTGGAGGAGACCAAGAGGGAGATGCAGAGGAAGTGGTCCACTGAGGACAACAGAAGACCAGATGGAGACGACAAAGTGGGAGAGCTCACGCTGGAAATCGAAAGACTCCGGAGCCGGCTCACACAGCTCGAGGTGTTGGAAGGAGATCTGATGAAGACAGAGGATGAGTATGATCTACTGGAGAAGAAATTCAGAAGGGAGCAGGACAAAGCCAACAGCCTCTCGAAGCAGCTGGAAGAGATGAAAGGTCAGATCGCCAGGAACAAAGCCGTAGAGAAGGGCGAGGTCACGAGTCCAGAGGCGGAGCTCAGGACTCGCTGCAAGATGGAGGAGGCCAAAAGCAGGGAGCTGCAGGCGGACGTCCAGGCCCTAAAGGAGAAGATCCACGAGCTGATGAACAAGGAGGACCAGCTGTGCCAGCTGCAGGCGGACTACTCCGTCCTCCAGCAGAGGCTCCTGCGGGAGGAAGAGAAGAAGATCAGCATGAGCCACGACTTCGCCAACCTCACCACGGAGCTGGAGGCCACCAGGCGGTACAGCCGCGCGCTGAGGCCCAGCGTGGGCGGCAAGAGGATGCTGGACGTCCCGGTCACCTCCACCGCCGTGCAGACCGACCTGATGGCGAGCGAGGCGGCCGAGGACGAGACGGCGGCGGGCTTCATCCAGAAATCCGTCCTGGAGGAAAATCACTTGATGAGCAACCTCAGACAGCGGGGTCTTAAGAAGCCGGCGGTTCTCGAGCGGTACCCTCCGGCTGCGGCGGAACTCGGCGTAAAGAAATCCTGGATTCCTGGGATGAAGAAGAAGGAGGCGGTCACGCTCGCACAGACCGGGCCCGACAGGACCGGAGGCGCGTCCTCGTCCCGCGCGCCGGAGACGACCCGGTCCGGCCAACCGCTGCACATCCGCGTGACCCCGGACCACCGGAACAGCACCGCCACCCTGGAGATCACCAGCCCCCGGGCCGAGGACTTCTTCTCCAGCACCACCATCATCCCCACCCTCGGCCTTCAGAAGCCTCGCATCACCATCGTCCCCAAGCCCGCAAACAGGGCGGCGGGAGGCGGAGCCTGCCAGCCGGCGGGGGTTCTCGACCGCGGCAAATCCCCGGTCACCATAACCGCCATCTCCAGGGCCAAGACTCTGGACCGGAGCCCCGGCCCGCCGGTGTCCATCATCGCGGTCGAAGGTCACATCAAGGCGGGCGCGGAGAAGCAGCCGACGCCTTTCAGGAAGTACAACGGCAACATCGTCACCACGGAGGACAACAAGATCCACATCCACCTGGGCCGCCAGTTCCAGAGGCCCTCCGAGGGCGGCGGCGGGCCGCTGTCGGCGCTCAGGGCCTCGGAGACCCTCAGGGAGTCGTCGACGGGGACGGTGCTCCGCTCGCCGCGCCAACCCTGCGCGCCGACGGCGAGCAAAATGTCGAGCAGCATCACCATCACGCCGGTCGCCTCGCCGACCTCCAGGCCCGCGCAGTCAGCGGTGAGACCTTCACTGCTTTCTTTCCGAGTTGTGACTCTTTTAGGCTGCAGCTGCTTTTCAAATGTTTCGGAGGGAAGTGAAGGGGCGTGTCCTAGGTGGCGGTCCTTAAGTTAACTGTTAGCGTAACCATGCTAACAGAGCAGCTAACCTTTCCCTCCTGTAAGTCGAGGCGTCTCTTCTCTCTGAAGTAACCGTGTGCTGTTACTTTGTTCTTCAGCCCGGTTCGGAGGCGCCGCACGCCGCTCGGGGCGCCGCCACGCGCATCCCCGGGTGCAAAGGTACGAGGCCGAGCAGCAGGGCGGAGACCAGGTCAGAGTCCATGAGGATCGAGCTGCGGAGGTCGACGGCGTGCTCAACATCAGTTTTATGAAGTTCGCCTTCAGTTTGAAACTGAGGGTTTTCTTTTCTTCTTTTTGTTTCTCGTCACTTTATATTCCCGGAGGAAGCATCTCCTGTATTTGATTAACTTCCTCTGTTGATCTAACTTCGCTGCTGTTGTCGTCTTTAAAACCCTCCAGCGCTTAAGTTCGTTCTCCACCAGCAGCTTTGGGAGGTTTCCAGTCACTGTGAATTGTTCGTCTCAAACGTTATCATGTTTTTGACAGGCACTTAAATAATAAAAGCTATTTAGCCACATGTTTCGTAGTGTTCATTTGTTCACGGTGTGATTGCGAGCTTTGTGTGAAGGAATGACATTAAGCGGCTCATTTTTATAGCTTGTGTTTCTGGTGGTGTGATCTTCGGCACATGGTTCTATAAATCACGATCAAGGACTAATGGTAATGACCAGGGACATTTTAATCATAATTTGCACTCCAGAGAATAAGTGAGAAATGCTGCATTGTGGGGGTTTCGGTGAACTAACTTTGCAGAAACTAGCTCTGATTCATGAACAATTGTTTGCTTGAGACGCTGCTGATTCTCGAGACCACAATGGGGCTGTAATTCTCTACGCGCCATGGAATGACGATCATTATCACAATCAGCTTTATCGGCCTTGTATGCGGCCTTGTAGCTCTCAACATACAAACACAGCTTCAAGTATTCGTAAAAACTGTGTGTAAAGACAGTAAAAAAGGTGGTTTCACAATGCATTTCAAATCAATCCTTTGAAAGTGAATTGAAAATAGCAAAGAAATGTAAATGGCATGTTGGTTTTGTGTATTTGATGGTATAATAAATTTCTGAATGATAACTTGATAATTTGAAGATTTGAGCTTTGTTTTCTTTGGAAAACCCCAAAATAAAACCAATTGAAGGGACATGTTCTGTCTTTTGTTGGACAAAACTTGGATGAGTGGATGAGTCTGACATAAAACATAAACAACTCCCAGTCTATTTGAATATTTTGTTTAAAACATTTGTCAATGCCTCCAGAAATATCAACAGGACTGAATATCTAGAAAGGTACATTTAAAGGTCAATTTATCGAGCAAGGGATGGAATTTATATTTAAAATATTTTCACACATCCTTTTTCATGGATCATCGGTTGATTTGTTAGATTTCCGAAATTCCCCGCAGCACCTGAAGGCAGCACCCCCCGCCCCCTCGTCACTAAATCAGTGACGTCATCGCGCCGCTTCCTTGTTTTGCTAACTTCCTGGCGGAGCGGCCGCTGCTAAACTAACTGGCCCTTTGGTGATACACGTCGGCCGGTGAGAGTTAGCGACAACAACAACAACGACACAAACAACAAAAACAACAACAACAACAACAAAGACGACCACGGCGCTCTCACGCGGGGCGGAACAATGATGGCGTCCAGCTACAACGCCAAAGACGAGGACGGACACATCACCGTGACCGGGCCCGGCGGCGCGGCGCTGCGCAGCAAGAAGCCCGAGAACACCGCGTTCAAGCAGCAGCGGCTCCCCGCATGGCAGCCCATCCTCACCGCGGGCACCGTGCTGCCCGCCTTCTTCATCATCGGGCTCCTCTTCATCCCCATCGGCATCGGCCTGTTCGTGACGTCAAACAACATCAAGGAGTTTGAGGTGAGTGAGGCATTCCACTTTAATCTGGACGCTTTCTTTAGTTTGTGACATGAACATTTCCTGCTAACTTCATCAGTGCAACGGAAACACAAAGTGCCCGTCGTTGGAATGAGGATTTAAGAATATATATATATATATATATATATATATATATATATATATATATATATATATAATTACTGTTGACTGTAACCAAACGACATTGAGATCGGCAATGAGATCGGCAATACTAGATCGGCATTGATCTAGTAACTAAATCAATGGCATCGACCCCCCAGTGTTCTATCCTTGTATGTGTCATGGCTGCGACCTCGTTACGATGAAGAAATGCCTGTATCCTCTCGTATGTGACCGTTATTGATTGCAGATCGATTACACGGGGACAGACGAGTCGAGTCCCTGCTTCAACTGCTCCCAGAACTTCAGCTGGAACAGCACGAGGCCGTGCACGTGCACGGTGCCCTTCCACCTGCCGCAGCCGTACGAGGTACCGCGAGCATCACGTGGCACGAAGCAAGGGCCGTGTATCGCATCACTCGTATTCACTCTCACACCTTAAACCAACAGAGCAACGTCTACGTGTACTACGGCCTCTCCAACTTCTACCAGAACCACCGCCGCTACGTGAAGTCCAGAGACGACAGCCAGCTCAACGGAAACCTCAAGTCTCTGCTGGTAGGGGCGAGGTCACGGACGCGTGTGTGAGGTCACAGGCCGCTCACTGCGGCCATGACGTAACCTTTAGTGTCCTCCTCCTCCTCCGTCACAGGAGCCCAGTAAGGAGTGCGAGCCGTACGCCTACCATAACAACAAGCCCATAGCGCCGTGCGGCGCCATCGCCAACAGCATGTTCAACGGTGAGCCTCTGGCTCCGCCCACCATGGCCCGCCGCCTGCGGCTAAAGTGTTTCTAACCACGCCTACTCTGTTGTTGGCGGGCAGACACGCTGGAGCTGTTCTACAACCACCCCAACGGCACCAGGCTGCAGATCCTCCTCGGCACCACCGGCATCGCCTGGTGGACCGACAAGCACGTCAAGTTCGGGAACCCCGGCGCCGTCGACTCGAACCTCACGGCCGTCTTTCAAGGTGCCGGCGGCTGCTGGTGGTTGGCTTTGAGCGCGGCGCAGGCTGTTCTCCCGCTCCTCATCCTCGGGCCTCCTCTGTTTCAGGGACGACGAAGCCGCTGAACTGGCGCCGACCCGTCTACGAGCTGGACTCGGATCAGAGCAACAACGGCTTCGTCAACGAGGACTTCATCGTGTGGATGCGGACCGCCGCCCTGCCCACCTTCCGCAAGCTCTACCGCATCATCGGCAAGAGCAGCCAGATGGTGCCGACGCTGCCGCAAGGCAACTACACCCTGGAGGTGGTGTACAGTATCCTTCATGTCCCGGGAAAACAGTCGCTTTCATCCCGACTAACGGAACTAACGGAGTGGCTCCAACAAGCACGCCCCTTAAACCGGCATGTAAACGTTATTTGTCTTTGCTTTGTCGTTGGCAGCTCGACTTTGTCGTTATTTAGATTTTTTTAGTGTCATTTTGATCCAAAAACAAGCCTTAAACCGGTTGAAACCAGATTACCCCGTCCGCAGCTTCGAGGGCCGTAAGCGGATGATCTTGAGCACCATCTCCTGGATGGGGGGCAAGAACCCGTTCCTGGGCATCGCCTACATCACCATTGGCTCCGTCTGCTTCTTCCTGGGCGTCGTGCTGCTCGTCATCCACCACAAGTGTGGCAACCGGAACAACGGCGCCGACATCTCCAACTGAGGCGTCGGCAGCGCCTCGTTAATTAATAATAACATGATAATAACAGCTGAGGACACGTTTACGCCCCACAGTCACACACACTACTGATCTGAGGCCGTTGCTTCTTCCTGCACCGATCCGATACCTAAACTAAAATAAATATATATGTGAATATTATAGTTCTAGTGAACAGCTGGTGGTATGGTCGCTATTGTTGTTGTCTCCACAGAAACCAGGTGTTTGATGTTGCATCCTGCAGATGTAATCTATCTATATATACATAGACATACATGTGTGTGTGTGTGTGTGTGTGTGTGTGTGTGTGTGTGTGTGTGTGTGTGTGTGTGTGTGTGTGTGTGTGTAATTCTGACAGCCTCTTTCATGAGGGTTTTGTCTCTGAGCTGGTCAAAGTGAGCAGGAGAGTTGCATGCTGGGTAGCCGAGGTGTAAATGTGACTCTCGAGCTCGTCTTTGTGTCGTCTGGCCGCCTTCAAAGTAAAAGCAAGCCTCCGCAGAGTAAAAAGCATCATTCTCATTTATCTGAGTGAGTGTTCGGTGTTCTGCGGGAGTCTGAGCTGGAGATGTGCACATTGTCGTGGCTTTAGTTGTTACATGCAAAAAGAACAACACGGCGTCATGTGACTCGTAGGTCAGTGTGTGTTTAACGTCTTAGGTCCTGCTATGATATTCTGCGTGATGAAGATGCTGCGTCTTTTCAATGTGCACAGTGAAAATGTTTGTTTTTTTATTCCTCCAGAATAGTTGTCTGCAATCCAATGAACCACTTTCTTTTTATACTCCATCTGTGTTGTTGCTTTAAATAAATAAATAAATGTTCATTCAAATTGAACTGTGTTTTTTGACTGAGGCGTTATATTATTTTAGTTTCTTGCTTTGCTTTATCAGCATAATGCCAATTTCATAATTTACTTAACGTGAGATAATTTATTGATTCCCCATTATGTAGTAAGTTTTATCCCATAAACAGAACTGGAAAAGTAATCATATTTAACCTAAAGTAACACTAGTAATAAAAGGGTTGGAACACATTCAACACAATACTTATGCTTGAGTTTATTTGTATTACTTTATAGATTAATACATAATGGTGCATTTCTTTCCAGTGTTTTACTAAAGTTAAATAAAAACATTAAACAAGAACACTGCCAGGACGACACAGAACCATACAACATGTAAAATATAGAGATAAAACAAAGGAAGTTAAAAGAGCAGTAAAATATGCAAAAGATAGAGTAGAACCGAATAGAATCGTTAAAAATAAAAGCTGTAATTTCTCTTGTAGACCGGTGGTGGCGGCAGAGCGCGCAGCACAGATACAGCCGCCACAATCAGCGAAGAAGAGGACGAAGCCGAAAGCGGAAGCAGTTACCTTGTGTCCTTGTGTGAGAGGCGACCGCGGACGGACTATAAAGATGAACAGACACATATTTGTGAGTTTCTTCGTCTGTTAAACTTTGCGTGTATCCAGCGCAAATAGCAATGGACTAATAACGTAGATGTGCAACCTAAACATGGCGGTAGAACAGCAAAGTGCGGCTACTTTGAGCTAGCTACAACCCGGGCTGAGGGTCAAAGCCGGGGGACGCCGGCGCCGGAAGAGTTAGCATAACGCTTAGCTTCCATGCTAGTTCTCTAAAGTAATCTCTCCTGTTTAATGGTTAATCTGCATATAGCGTTATGTAAAAGTACACCTAACGTAACTATTTAAAGGAGGTTTCGTTGCGTCAAGCCCGCGTACTCTCTTGCGTACTGACGTCATGGCCCCTGTTGTTCCCAGGCTCTTCACCAGGTGGCGCGGAGGACCTTCTCCAGCTGCGCGCGCAGGCAGGTCGAGAACAAAGTGCCGAAGAACCAGAAGATGTTCCAGGTAAAATCACCTGATCTAAAATGCACACAAACGGCTCTACGAGGCTACTTTAACATAAAACCAGACGAGTGACCTGAGATGTAACAACTCACTTTTGCTTCTAACTAATGTTAAATACTGATATAAATATTGTACTTGATAACTCACTATTTGTTGATTTATTTTATTGAGGAATGATTAACTGATTATTTTGATGATCTTGTAATTTTTCATGTATTATGGTGTTTTTTTATTAATGTGAATACTTCAGTAAAATGAGGCTGTGAGGTAGAATGAAGTCTGATGCTGCTCTTGTTTTTAGAATCAATAACTTTTGATAATGAGATTAAGTCACACATTTAAAGAGTTAGTTTTGGACTAACTCGCTCAAACGTCTTTATGCTCGCTGGCCGTCTTCACTGAGCAACAACTGTTTTTTGTGAGGAGGGAGACGAGGGGGATCTGTCCTAACGTCCTGGAGGTGTTTGTCTCCTGCAGGAGGACAACGGGCTGCCCATTCACCTAAAAGGAGGCCCGGGGGACGCCATCCTGTACAGAACAACCATGGTGCTCACCATCCTGGGTGAGAACACGAGAGCCTTTTTGGGGCCTATAAATGTATCTATATAGATTATAAAAACTATGCTGAAGACGTATTACTTCTACTTGAGCTCAGAATATTTAATCTACCACTTTACTGGAGCTGCTCATTATCCTGATTCTTTTGTTTAAAATCTAATGAGCACAATTTGTAAGATTGTGGTGACTAAAATGATTTTCAGTGAATACTGAAGCATTTTAAATTATTTTAGTAAGAAATATTTTTGGACTGTAAAAAAGAAACACTATTCATTAACCAACAAGACTTCGAACAACTCGTTTAAGATATGATTAATACATTTGGTTTTAATAGTAATGGTTAATGATCTTTTTTCTTCCAGGCGCTGGATTCGTCGTCTACGAGCTGGTGAAGGCGGCGTTCCCTCAGAAGAAATAGCTCCGCCTCCTCAGCGGTTTAATTCCACTTCAACTTGAATCCGTCGGCCAGCTGCTTTATATTGTGTAAAAAAGATGAACATTACCCTCCGTGTGTCTCCTGTCATGAGATATTGTGTCACGTTCACGGGATCAATATTTATTTCTTGCGCTCTGTCTGATGACCTGAGGATCAATTAAATAAAAACCTCTCATGACCAAAACGTGTCTGAACGCTTCATTTGTTAACATACGTGTTTCCAAATCCATAGACTTCAGTTGCATCACGTGACACGTTTCTTTCTTTTAGTGATTTAATATTTATTTTTAAAGCTAAAGTCAAACAGTGAATGAAACCTAATACAGGAATATGACTGAACTGATGCAGTAATACCAATAAAGCCTCACTTACAAAGGACTGCTGGGTTGTTGGGGGGCGTGGCTTACTGAAAGGGGTTTCTATTATTCTGTCCACCCATGAACTCTAAAGGGCGTCCCGCTTGTCTGACGCAGATTGAAAGGAAACGGAACAAACCTGTCTAAACGTGAGTGCAACATGTTTTCATATAGACCTTTCCTGCCTTTCCGCCACCAGGGGGCGACGTTTACAAAGAGAAAACCGGCCTCCATGCGGCGCGTTTTGTGCATCGATTGGTCCACGTTCCGATCGGTGCTGCAGAGTCTTCTTCTCATGTGTTGTGTTCTAATTGTGCTCTGCAGCCGGGCCCTCGGGCTCCGGCTCTGCCGAGGGCCCCCTGGTGGCCCTCGGTGGCCCTCGGCCACCAGGGGGCGCCGCAGTCAGAGTTCAACCATCCAGACTTTCAGCCTCACATTACAGACAGTTCAGGAAATTTGATAAAACTAATCATCGATTTTGTCACTTTGATGACACACAAAGGCCCCTGATGTCGTGTGTGTGTGTGTGTGTGTGTGTGTGTGTGTGTGTGTGAGCTAAGCTAAGCTAAGCCAGCTGGCTGAGTAGCTGCTGGAGCAGATGCTGCTGACTCCTTGTCTCCGCTCGTCTCCTCTTTTTATCGCCATAAATCAGAAGCTTCGTGCAGCTGCTGCTTCTGTGCGACACCGGAATGATTCATTCAAACAGAAGAAGAGCCGGAAAAGACTTGTGGCTTTTTAGGTTCGCCAGACTGTGTCATATTTTCCCATTGATCCCCCTCCCGACCCCCCCCACCCGGGTTCTGTCTCCTTGTGGCCAGACGCACAGAAGCGCCTCCATCACCGGAAAGGAATGCGCACAACTATGTAAAAGTTTCCGACTGTGCACGCGCGCGCGTGTGTTTGCGCGCCTCGGAGGTTCCGCGTCGTTTTGGGGGATGTCGTCAGAGAGGGAGCAGCCCCCCCCCGTTAAGTAGCGGGTCGCTCGGAGAGGCTTCCCACTTGGAAAGTGGCTCCAACAGAGACAAAAGGCAGCAGCTCCGCGGACCTCCAGCGGACCTCCAGCGGACCTTCTCACGCGTGCACCCTGATCTCTGGAGACACAACCGAAGACTTCCGGCTCCTCAGGTCAGGTTCATTTGTTCATTTCCTGATGTTTCGGGGTCGCGTGGACACGTGACCTCATCAGCAGTGTGAAGATGCTGCACTTTGGTTTGAGTCACGTTTCTCTCAGGAGGAAAACATAATCTAACACAGAAAGAGAGGAGACAACTTCAACCAGTTGGTTCTCCATGATTTAAAGTCCTCTTTATTCGTTGTTTGAAGCTCCTAAGTTTATGACTTTTAGACTTTATTGGTTAATGTGAATTCTACAATAGAACTTTTCTTTAATGCGGGTTGGAAATCGTTCCCGATGGGTTCCACGGGGCAGGTCTCCTCGGAGGTCTGGTGAAGCCCCGAGGCTGCCACGGGGCAGATGTTTGCAGATGTTTAAGGAGCAAGAGAGCGAGAGAGAGAGAGGGAGGGGGAGAGGAGAGAGGGAAGGGGGGGGGGGGGGAGAGGGGAAAGCGTCTAACCGCCTCCTCCGTTCCGCCTCGCAGCTTCTTCCATGAGCCGCTGAGCCGCAGAGCTGAAGATGAAGAGCGGAGCGTCTCCGGCGCTCCTGGCGCTGCTGCTGGCCTCCTGCGTGGCCTCCTCCGGGGCCCAGGGCCAAGGTAAGGCCGCTCCGCTGCTCCTCCTGCTCCTCCTGCTCCTCCTCTCCGTCTCCCAACACATCTCGCTCCTCTTTTCTCTGCTCACTACAGTTTGAATAAAGAAAGGATCACTCAGAGAAAACCTCAGCGTGTGTTTTGTGAACTGGTTTGAAAGTGGTTTATCGCTCTCGATTGATGACGTCGTGTCGCTCGCTCCAGCAGCAAAGAGGAATGAATTTACCAGAGGAGCTTTTTAGATTCAAATAGAGATGTGACTTACACAAGACGTCCTGAAGGGAAAGATACCGTGAAAGGGGGGGGCCGATGGGGGGTAGGTGGAGGCCTCCCTCCACCCAGGAGTTGTTTGATCCCTTTTACACCAGGGGGCACCATTGCTGGAGAACCTATCCATCGCTGTCGATGAAGAAAAGAAACACCCAGAAGGCAGCAGGCCAAGTTTCCTCCCCACGCCTTTTTCTCCCGATGCAACAGACAGACAAAATATGAGTTTTACATTATTTTCCAGAGGTTAGCCGAGGAGAGGATCCGCTCCTCCGCTGTCTCAGCATAAAAAGACAGTAAAAACTCACCAGGAGGACAGGCTTTCCTTTTGCTCGCTTCAGGGAGAGTGTCTGACCCCCTGTGACCCTTTCAATGTTCCGGGACGGGACGGGGGGGGGGGGGGGTATATATTCTACAGCTTGGAATAGATAAAAAGGCTCGAAGAAAAAGCCTCTGCTCTCTAAACTGTCAAATTTTACAATGAAAGCAGATTAGAGCCCAGATCTCAAAGAACAGATCCACTGGAGAGTGTGTGTGTCTGTGTGTGTGTGAGTGGGTGTTTGTATGTATGTGTGTGTGTGTGTGTGGGGGGGGGGGGGGGGTTAAGAGCCTTTCGGGTAGTTTTTGTCCCATTTGGAAACAGAAGCAGCAGCCTCGCCCGCCACGGCCCCCAGAATTGACTCACCAGGTTGGTGGTTCCTCCATTTTTTCCCGTCACCCTCTCGGGTTAAGCCTGGACCGGGTCAGCCGACCCAGAGTCCTCGCTTCACGACAATATTTCACAATGATATTCTTCACTCCCACTACTAACAGATGGTTGGCGGTCTAGAAAAAACAATACTGTAATGTTTGGAACGCTACATACACGATTATCAGCGTACGTTTGGTTTTATTGTGACTTCTATCGGCGCGGCCTGAGGAGAATCTGTGCAGTAAAAGATCAGCGTTCCTCCAGCATGAAGAGTCAGGACTAGATTTAGGTGTCCACCTGTTCCATGTTAGTTGAGATTTTAGTTTAGGGAAGAATTCAATCTCAATGCAAGTGTTGTTTCTGTGTTTTATATGATTAAGCAATCGACAGAATATATTTGACTAGAAATACATAATGTCCCAATCAGCCAATTCATCAATATTCAATATTAAAGATTCATCCTTTCTAGAATTACTGTCGGAATATTTACCTTCATTCATCTAGTTGACATACTTTCAATGTGTTTAATAGTGGTACATTTAGTTTTTTTAAACGCTTAATGGAAAAATATGTAGATTATAGCAAGCTAGGTCTTTCGGAAGGCGACCTTTTACTTAATGATTATTAATTATTAATGATCTCATTATCGACCCCAACCTGAAGAATATCATTTTCAAATATTACAAAATAATAATCTGTAGCCTGTTGTGTACATGGAAACGTTTTTGTCTGTTGCCCCAAGTTGTTGAAAACAACTTTTCATGTACACGTGATGCATGATTTCCTACGTGTCTAGTTGGATAAATTAGACTTTAACCTGTGTGCACTTTGTTATCATCCACTCCAACGGTTCTTAAATTACCACGGATCCTAAAAGGATTCTGGGAATTTTTAACAGGAGCAAAATGAGAGGAAAGATTCTCTGATTGAATATTTGAAAAACACAAATTTGGTAAGTAATTTAAGAACCTCTGGTGCAGATGTTTGGAAACGTGAACAGAAAAAAGATGTACACGTGACCTCACCGGCATCGTGTATTCTTTTATGAGGTTTGCAATGGCGACTATGGAAGTTATTGGTCCGATTTTTCCCATTGTATAATCAATACTGGAGAGTTTCATTAGATCTGTGTTGTTGATGTTTGTCAATTCAACATCATGAGTTGGATTGAGGTCATGGACAGTCTGCAGGAAGTCTGCTGGTCCATGTTCTACGTTGTGGGCGGAAAAACCATCTTTGCTATCCATGTTTTGCTAACTGGCTATTTTTTCCAGAATTTAAAATGTTCTTCCACATTAACAGCCAAATAGATTATTTGATGAGAAAGGAAATAATAAAAATGTCTCAGTTGTTTGTATGTCTCAGTACATTTATATTGATCTGAATTCTACATGAATTAATTTAAAAGTTTTGAACTTTTACAAACAATTTTCAAATTGTCTATTTATAAAACTGTCAGATGCAAAACGTGGCTACCTGATGGAGCTAACGTTAGCTTGTATTACCCTTAACCCTTAATAACAAATAAAGGTGTAATAATTACCTACATTATGCTAGCTGACAGAGTTGACGCTAGCTTATTTTCTTACTTTTAATAACTATCAGGTGTAATCATTATCTACATTATGCTAGCTGACAGAGTTGACGCTAGCTTATATTCTTACTTTTAATAACTATCAGGTGTAATCATTATCTACATTATGCTAGCAGACAGAGTTCACATTAGCTTATATTCTTACTTTTAATAACTGTCAGGTATAATCATTACCTGCCTTGCGCTAGCTGACAGAGTTGACGTTAGCTTACATGCTTTTAATGTCAGATGTCATTATTATCTACAGTATGCTATCTAACATTGGCTTGTATTTTTACCTGTAATAACTGTCAGGCAACTGTGTACTGTAGAAAAGTGCTAAATATTTTCCAAAATCAGTTAGTTAACAAGCTAAGCTATCAAAAAAAGTGTCAAATTGTATGTGTGAAGGACATAGCCATTAACCAACTGGACAGATGCTCAATTGATTGCATTAAGGTGTGATGGCTTTTAATACCTCAACTGGATGAACAAACAGTTCAATAACCAATAATAACTGAATATGACCAAATCAACTTTTGGAATCTGAACAGTTTCAGTTCAATCTGAGTATCTGGAATATTGTTTGACTGTTTAATGGCCAGTCTGAGAGCACAGAACTTGAGATTGAGATGGCCTTTCTTTGCCTCTGGAGATCTGGTCTCACCCAAAATTCCCTCACTTTCATCCGCCCTGTTTGTGTTTCCTTCCAAACCGTAGGAAGGTAACGTGTTGTTTTCTTGTGTTTGTTGTCTCAGTGTGTTGTTGCTTGAGTCTTTGACTGTGGCCGCTGGCCACACAAGCTCAAACAGGAGGTCATTTATCCCCCCCCCTCTTCAAAATGGCTTCCACCGAATCTGTATTTTCTTTGTCTGTGTTGTGTTCGTTGCAGCTGTGAACTTGTCCCAACTTCCCCTTGGAAGTGTTGACGGTTTTACCTTTTGCACATTTCAATACCTCCGCCTCCTAAAGCGCAGCATTAACCGTTTTCACTTTTTCTCTCCACAGTCGACCCGCCGACAAATTTGAGATTTAAGATTTTAAATGAGAACACGGTGCAAATGGTGTGGAGCAAACCCCAGTCGAGCATAGATGGCTACAGAATACAAGTTACCTCAGACACAGGTGGGTGCTCATTAAACCGGCAAGTTATGTCCTGCCAGGCACGAACCTTTTAAGTGTCATAAACTCGCTTAGACATCGCTCTGCCCAGCAAGACTCAACACTCCCCCCAATTATTTGAAGATCTCTGCAGACACATGTTTGGCTCCGGGTGCTCTAATGACATTTAAGAAGAAGAAAAAAAAAAGAACACGAGAAAAACATTATCACTGCCATGGAAAAAATGTCAGTATTGATTTAGCTCAAAGAGGGAAGGTGTCACATCCATCTGAGTTCATTAAACAGCTGAAATAGCTTTGAAAAGAAGTCCAGCTACCTCAACACTTAAGCCAGTGGGGGGGTTTCATGGTTGGACAGTTCTCAATTCTGCCATTTGAAATCATACTTTATTCCACACATAGGAAAGTCGTCAAGTGGAAGAATAGAATAGAAGAACAGAATATATACACACCCGGAAACAGCTTCCACATATTAAACGTTAGGAGGCAGAACTACCGTTAGCTAGGATATCTGCGTTCCACGGTACCTGTTAGCCTGCATCCTGTTAGCCAACTAGCTAACTGACGGAAGTTATGGTCTCTTGCATGGTTAATAACTTCCAGTTGTAACTTTGATATAAATTAGCTCACTAAACTTGCATATTTAACATGACATGAAATAGCTATGTTTGGTAAACTTGCTCATTGAAGACCCGTTTCAACCTTTTCTTAAGTTAATAATGTACTTAGTTTGTAAAAATGTATTGGACTTTTCATATTAATCCTGTAAGTCGGAGCAATGAGCATTGGGAATATCTCTACCAGTAGAATCAACATGACAACGAATTAAAATTAAAACCGAGTATTTGATTTGAAGTCATTTAATGGAGGAATTGTGTATTTAAGGGTTAACATTTGTAGTAATACGGAAAGATTTCATGAAATGAATCAAACTGTTGCTGCGGCTCTTCCAGTCCTCCGGTTCTTCTGAAGCCTTGTTTTCACTTTCGGAGAAATGAAGTCATGCCATAGTTTCCTAATAGCTTCCCTCTGAATTTTTTTTTTTACATTCTTGTAGACGAACCAACGAAAGAATTTACTCTGCCAGCATCTGCGACGAAGACCTCGATCCCTGACCTGAGTCCAGATGTGCATTATGCCGTAACGATATCTGCGTACGCCGGATCAGAGGAAAGTCTGGCGGTCCACGGCCAGCTCACACGTGAGTCACGGAGTCCACTCGGGTCTGATAACCACATCCAGACGCTGGAGAGGTCTCATGTAGCCTGTGCACCTCGTTCAATGTTCAATGAATCATCTGGTCTTCATTATTTTAGTTTGGGTAATAACTGTGCTATAGAATAACTAGCAGCATTAAGAACATAGCTGTTCTTCTTGAGTACCTGATCACATGTCATTTTTTTAAAACTTGGAAAACGTGGAAACTAGTTGATTAACACCACAATATCCATCAAGTATTCTACTCAGAATGAATGAAGCAAGTATTCAGCTTTGCAAACATTTAGATGCAATACACTGATTTCAAACGTTCACAGGACAGGCCAATCGGGACAAAGTCTGTGTGGAGGCCCAAAAAATGTCAATGGTTGAATTGAAGAAAGTGACCATCTTGTATATGTTATGTTTCACAAAATAATTGACTCTTTGAAGGAACGACTCCTTACAAAGAAAAATGCTTCAACCTGATAACAGATGATGAAGATCATGTAAAAGCTCCAGAACAGCTACAAAATGGACCAAATGTAAACGTATTCATAAATTGTAAAAGAACTGAGGAGCCCAGCTAACATGATGACATGATGGTGCTGTTGTCTTTCAGTCGAGTCCAGTGGCGACACCAGAGGAGCTTCCAGGAAACCAGACCCGTCACCTTCCATCAGTGAGTCGCTCCTGTTGCTTTCAAACTCCCAGTGCCATGCCTCCTCCTCCACCAACCGCACCAACCGCACCAACCGCACCAACAGCACCAACAGCACCAACAGCACCAACAGCACCAACCACACCAACCCCACCAACCACACCAACCCCACCACCAGCACCAACCGCACCAACCGCACTAACCGCACCAACCCCACCAACTGCACCAACAGCACCAACCCCACCAACCTCACCAACACACTAACCCCACCAACAGCACCAACCCCACCAACAGCACCAACCCCACCAACCCCACCAACCTCACCAACACACTAACCCCACCGACAGCACCAACCCCACCAACAGCACCAACCCCACCAACCTCACCAACCTCACCAACACACTAACCCCACCAACAGCACCAACCCCACCAACAGCACCAACCCCACCAACCCCACCAACCTCACTAACCCCACCAACAGCACCAACCCCACCAACAGCACCAACCCCACCAACAGCACCAACCCACCAACAGCACCAACCCCACCAACCCACACCAACCACCCACCACCAGCACCAACCGCACCAACCGCACTAACCGCACCAACCCCACCAACCGCACCAACAGCACCAACCCCACCAACCTCACCAACACACTAACCCCACCAACAGCACCAACCCCACCAACCCCACCAACCTCACCAACACACTAACCCCACCGACAGCACCAACCCCACCAACAGCACCAACCCCACCAACCTCACCAACCTCACCAACACACTAACCCCACCAACAGCACCAACCCCACCAACAGCACCAACCCCACCAACCTCACCAACCACACTAACCCCACCAACAGCACCAACCCCACCAACCCCACCAACAGCACCAACCCCACCAACCCCACCAACACACTAACCCCACAAACACACTAACCCCACCAACAGCACCAACCCCACCAACCCCACCAACCACACCAACCCCACCACCAGCACCAACCGCACCAACCACACCAACCACACCAACCCCACCAACCACACCAACCCCACCAACCGCACCAACAGCACCAACCACACTCCTCTCGTTGAGAATTTAGATTAAATGCTTTTCGTTTGCTGCCATGTTAAAATATAGATTTTAAGTGACTTTTAAGTGAATTTTAACTATTGTTTTGTGTTAAATTGACCTTTTGTGCTTCTTCTGATTCTTTCCTTTGTCTTTTACCCAGAATGCTCCTCCAGCGCCGTGGCCGACGTGGTGTTCTTGGTGGACGGCTCCTGGAGCGTCGGGAGGCCAAACTTCAAATACGTGCGCGGCTTCCTCTCGGCGGCGGCTGGCGCCTTCCAGGTGGGGGCGGACCGGACCCGGGTGGGCGTGGTCCAGTACGGCAGCGACCCGCGGACCGAGTTTCCCCTCAATCGCCACGCCACCCGACCCGAGCTGCTCCGCGCCATCGGCTCGCTGCCCTACAAGGGGGGAGACACCAAGACAGGTGGGTGGTGCCTCCACCTCGACACCTAATCTATCAATAATTCTTACAGCTGTTATTCTTCTGTACATTTTCTGTCCATTAAGTGAACTTCATGGACATAAATATTCATGTACAGAGAAGAGAAAACTGGATAAATACACAACAAAAGAAATCCAAGCATTCGTTGTGATACAAAATACTGAAGCATTGCAATATTTTTATATAACATTTTTTTAATGTATGTTTCAGCACCACTATTTTCTTTGCATTTTAGATTGAGACAAAAGTGTTTTTTTCTTCGGTTTTTCTAAATGAAAATATTTTACTACTGTTTATTCAGCAGTTTATTGTTTTCTTTCCATCAAAACTTCACTTACTTCATCAAAACTGCTCATTAATTAGTGAAGAAGAGTTGCACCTTCATCGTTAAGTCCACTGACGTCTCGTTGCGTCCGCAGGCGACGCTCTGGACTACGTCCTGAAGAACAGCTTCACCGAGGAGGCCGGGGCCCGGAAGGACTTCCCCAAAGTTCTGGTGATCATCACGGACGGCAAGTCGGAGGATCCGGTGGAGACCTCCGCCCGCCAGCTCCGCAGCGCCGGGGTGGAGATCTTTGTGCTCGGTATGCAGCCACGAGCGGTTCACCACGCTTCCCAAATAGTCGGTATAGGTCGTAGGAGGCTGGAAACATCTGGTGGTCTTATTTCTATAGACATTTTATCCACATAAACCTTTTATGTGTAGAATAATTCATGTCTTTACTTTAGAGGATGTGATTTATAAATACGTAGATCAGTCATCTTTCCTCATGTGTTCATCACGAAGTGTTACAGACACTTTTACAATGTGGGATTGTAAAACTCGGACCGCTTTCATAATTACTGACCGCGACTTTCCAGCAAAAAGCAGAAAAAAGATTTAACGAGGTTTTGCTCCACTTTGTCCTCATAGCTCAGAAATGTCCTCAAACTCAGCAGGAAGTCACTCAATCCGCCCTCCCCCCCCTCTCCTCCACCTCTTTTCTTTTCTCCGGCCCGCTCCAGGCGTCCAGCAGGCGGACGACGAGGAGATGAAGCTGATGGCATCGGCGCCTCACGGAAGTCACGTCTTCACCGCGGCCAACTTCGACCAGATCAGGAGCGTGCAGAAGCAGCTGGTCGCTCAGCTGTGCGCCGGCGTGGACGAGCAGCTCTCGGCCATCGTCAGCGGGGAAGAAGGTAACGGGGCGGGAACACGCCGCTTCTCACAGAGCCGTGGTTCTTGTCTCCGCGGGCCGCTGACTCCTGACCTCCTTTGCAGTCGTGGAGCCTCCCTCCAACCTCCAGGTCCTCGAGGTGGCCTCCAAGTCCGTGCGGCTGACCTGGGACGCCCCCATCGGGGAGTACTCTGGGTACGTGGTGAAGACGGTCCCCATGATGGCCGGCGCCAAGCGGCAGGAGCTCCACGTAGGTCCGGCCCAGAGCTCGGTGGTGGTCAGGGACCTTTCTCCAGACACACAGTACCAGATCAGCGTGTGGGCCCTGAGGGGCCTGTTGGCCAGCGAGCCCCTCGCCGCCATGCAGAAGACCCAAGCAGTGAAAGCGTTAATGGGTGGGTACCGAGAGGCCTTCAGAGGAATGATTCAGCCTCCTCTCACAGCTCATTAGCTTACACATTCTTCTTCTGGGATTATTGGCGTGGACGAGGTGGAGTAACGCCCCGCGTCGTGCTTCCTCCTCCTCCTCAGAGTGCTCTCTCGGCGTGGACGTCCAGGCCGACGTGGTCCTCCTGGTCGACGGCTCCTACAGCATCGGCCTGGTGAACTTCGCTAAAGTGCGAGCCTTCCTGGAGGTGCTGGTCACCACCTTCGACATCGGGCGAGACAAGGTCCAGATCAGCCTGGTCCAGTACAGCAGGGACCCCCACACCGAGTTCTACCTCAACACCCACCACGACCGCGCCGCTGTGGTGAAGGCCGTGAGGAGCTTCCCGTACCGCGGCGGCTCCACCAACACCGGCAGGGCCATGACCTACGTGAGGGAGAAAGTCTTCCAGACCGCCAGGGGGGCGCGGCCCAACGTGCCCCGCGTCACCATCCTCATCACCGACGGGAAGTCGTCCGACGCCTTCCAGGAGCCGGCCACCAAACTGAGGCGCGCCGACGTGGAGATCTTCGCCGTGGGCGTGAAGGACGCCGTGCGGACGGAGCTGGAGGCCATCGCCAACGAGCCCGCCGACACCCACGTGTACACGGTGGAGGACTTCGACGCCTTCCAGAGGATCTCCAAGGAGCTCACGCAATCCATCTGCCTGAGGATCGAGCAGGAGATCAGCGTCATCCAGCAGAGGCGTGAGTACGGCGCGCGTTCACACCCGCCACCGTCCACCAGGTGCATTCTGGTTCCTCCTGGGCCAAGCTGTGTGTGTAGATGGTTCCTCTGTGGGAGGAGCTTATCTGCTTATACATCACTCGTATCCACCCTGGTGTCATTTAGGAGCGAGCTAGCTTGACTTGTGGTTTCACCCCCTGAAACGCACTCCGTGGGAATCTGCTCACATTAATAAATATGTTATAAACGATCATCATTACTGGACGTCTTTGAACGCCTGGTGGATTATTGATTGGTTTGATGTTGAAGTTTTATCTCATAAACTCAATCATTGTAATCAGTATCAGCGTGTGCGGATCCCTTTGTGGTTTGATTATAGCAGCGGCTCTGAAAGGAGCCTTTTTCTCATTATAAGTGCTACAGAGTCAGTAAACATCCGTAAATAATGTCTGGTGGTTTGTGGAGGAAGACATTTACGCACGTGTTGGTTTCATTTGATCGAAGTGGCATTCAGATGTTGAATGAGAACTAAACTAAAGTAGAAAGTATGGAGAGGAATGTCATTCTGCAGAGTTTCTAAAGTTTAAAAGCCTTTATTTTAGTGTGGAGGTTTTATTGTGCAGCACCTCGTGATGTGCGCTCCTCAGTAACCTGCCCCCCCCCCTCCAGGCCTGACCCAGCCGAGGGCGCTGACCTTCTCGGAGGTCGGCCCCAGAAGCTTCCGGGCCGCCTGGCAGATCGACGCCCCCAACGTGGAGTCCTTCCTGGTCCAGTTCAAGCCGGCGGGCGGCGAGGACGAACAATTCGTGTCCATGTCCGTCCCCGGGGACGAGCTCACCACCGTCCTCCCCAACCTCGTCCCGATCACCCGCTACGAGGTCAACGTCCACGCGCAGTACGACAAAGGGCGGAGCTTGCCCCTGACCGGCTTCGAGACCACTTTGGAAGGTACGTGGGGGCCGAGCGGTCGCTTCCATCGGGGGCTAACGCTAATGCTAACGGGCCGCTCTGCGTTGCAGAACTGGGCTCCGTGAGCTCCCTGAGGGTCTCCGAGGAGGCCGCGCAGAGCTTCAGGGTGTCGTGGCGGCCGGCGCCGGGAGACGTCGCTCGCTACCGGCTGACCTACCAACCCGTGGGGGGCGAAGGCTCCAGGCTCGAGACCGACACCGCGGGACCAGAGACCACCATCGTGCTGCAGGAGCTGCGGCCTCTGACCACCTACCGGGTGACCGTCACCGCCGAGTACGAGTCGGGCGCCGGGCGGCCGCAGCAGACAGAGGGAACCACCAAAGAAGGTAACTCCTTGTTATGCGTCTCGTAACCTCTCAAAAGTCAAAGCTTTGACTGTCAAACCTGAGCCAAACAAACGATATCCTGTCTCCGTGGCAACGGGGTCGCAGCGTACCGCGCTTTTCCCTCCAGCCGCTCGATTTCTCCTCTGCTCCCAGAATGCACCAGCTGCCTCTCGGGTGGCCCGTTGCGCCTGCGGAGCTGTGCCTTTAACGCTGCAGCAACTCCAGGCTTTTTCCTCATGAATTTTGTTTTTCGCTGGCGGCTTCGAGTCCTGCGGCCAGCTGGGAAATCTGATTTCTTCTTCTTTATTTTCTGACAACTAAATGGAGGGAAAAACTCAGAGGGACATTTCACTTGAACGCCAACACATTCATCAGCCTGGCAGATGCAACAGTGAAACATGAGTCACCTCTTTATTTGAGCTGCTATGTTTTTAAAGGGGAATTGTGTAAACTTGCCCTACTTCCACTAATGCGCGTCCTGGTAGCCGCCCAGCACACGGAGCTCAGCATGCAGCTCCAGGACGTCCCGTCAGGGACGTAAGTCCTCATGTTGGGCTCGCCCTCTGCTTCTTTGAGAAAGACGTGTTGTTTGTGCCATCAGTCAGATATCCAAAGACTTTATTCATTTGTTTGCTGCATGAGATTTACACACATTCAATCTGTGCTGTTTTACTTTTTACACACTTTTCAAGGAATCAATCAAATGAGTTATTGCTGAATTAATCAATCAATAAAAATAATCAGAAACCTGTTTACTAATAAATGCAGTTAGATATCCTGATAAGATAATCAATGAATTGCTTATTTAATCTGCAGTTTTTAAAGCTTTTCTGACCATGTCCCCGGCCTCCCAGTCAGAGGCTCCCCCCGCAACCTCAGGGTTTTCGACGAGACCGTGTCCTCCATGAAGGCCTCGTGGGAGGCGGCGCCGGGCAGCGTGCTCGGGTACCGCGTGGCGTACAGACCCTCCGCCGGCGGCCCCAGGAACGAGGTGTCAGTGAAGGGCGACGCCGCGGTCGCCCTCCTCACGAACCTGCAGCCCGGGACCCAGTACGACGTCGCCGTCAGCGCGCAGTACTCGTCCGGCCCAGGCGGCGCCCTGGAGGGGCGGGGCTCCACGCTGGAAGGTGAGCCGGCTACTTTATTGTTGCATTCATTGCAAGATGGACACGCAGACGATGTTTGTGTCACCCAGGGTTCATCTCTTATAGCTGCATTCATTTGGTACAAAACATTCATTTAGTCAGTCGAAAATAACGACCTCGGCTAATGTTTGAGGTCCTCTCTGAAACCGGCTGGGTCTAAATCCTGGAAGGAGACCAAGTTTATTTATGGATAATATCCAGATAAAAGGCTTTGAGGCGTCGGCGGTGTGTGATGTCACACAGTGCATGTAGCGCCGTTAGCCGGTTAGCGAGTCAAACCGCTGACTCTGTGGACGCGTCATGGTGGCGGCTTGTGATTGGTCCGTTTGAGAGCCCAGAGCGCCTCTCACGTTTCCCTGAAAGTAGGTCGAGGACGTCATGCCTTGGGTTCACACAGATGGTCTGCGAGGCGTCAGGGGGCGTGGCCTGTGCTGACTCCGCGGGGCCGCTGGTTTCTTTCCCGGTGCTGGCAGCCGCTTCCGTCGCGTCCTACAGGAAGAGCTCGGCCTCATGTTTACCACCAAGTGGGAGCTAAGATGGAAAAGTCTTCTTCCTGCCAAATATCTGCAGGGTTACGCTTTCTGTGATTCATCAAAGTTAATCCAGACGGCTGCTCAAACTACCGTAAGAAGAGTTTTGATTCAGTCTGAATGCGTTCGGAGGACCAGGTATTACGTCCAACGAGAACCTGTCCACAGCTGATATATGTGTATATATTATACATTATATATGTATGAAGGCTCTGCAGCTGCCTTCACATTTGGACAAAACCCCCAAAACGTTTAACCAGGACCTCCTGCCTGTAGGACCAGCATGACGGGAGGTTCCTGTGGGATGGAGAACCTCTGCAGAGTGTTGGAGCTCTTCAGCAGCCAGATCTTTATTCAAAGGATCCCTCGAAGAGGACGTGTAAATGTTCTGGCCTGATAGTCATGGGACGTGTCTCTTGGGCCTGTGTAAGCATCTGGAGGATGGAGCTGCAGAGATTAAACTGTTTGGAGATTAAGCGTCTCTTGAGCTGTCACAGGAAGGAGATGAAGAACCGGCCAACATGTTACTTATACACCTTCCATCCTCATTTATGGACCATCATTTCCTAAACGAGCATCGCGCTGAACTGAAGAAGACCTGAAAGACTTGAAGCTAGTTGAAGCTGGAGAGAACTGGAGGTTTTTTAACTCACGTTTCTGTCCTGCCACACAAACTGTTACTTAACGCCCTGAATTCTTTCTTCTGGAGCTTTTAATTAAGTTTGAGGTTCTACTCTCTCATTCTGTCTTCTAAACCTCTACACCCAAACACGAGCATCTGAGCTCGGCCGTGATGGAAAAACAGTGAATCACTAAGAGGAGACGTGAAGAGAGAGAAACATGTTGTGGAAGCAGCAGTTCTGTGTTCGTCTGCTAGAACATTCCACCCGCCGTCTGCTCCACTTCTCCTCCGCTCCAAAACACTAATGACACTGATGCTCATCTTCAAAGGACGTGCAGACCCGCCAAATTAAAAGCCTGTCTACAAGTTACCAGAAGCACTGGACGCTGAACCCAGCAGTGTGTCCACATCTCCTCCTCCACCCAGCGAGCTCCTCCACTTTCACCAATGTTCCTTTTCAGCACAGACACTTTTTTTTAAATGCGTGAAATGGTTTTTGATTCTTCTCCAAACCGGGAACCATTTTTTTCAACTTTTAACATTTGGAGCGGTTTGTTTTTTTCCTCTTTTGAGGCTGCTCCTTCTCCTCGTCCTGCTCCTCCTTCCACTCCTCCTGCCGCTCCTTCTCCTCTTCCTGCGCTTTCCCTCCTGCTCCTCTTCCTGCTCGTCCTGTGAGTGTTAAAATGCACCTGTCTGCTCTTGTTTTTTAGAGGTGGGACCCCCCAAGGACCTGGTCACCAGCGACGTCACCGACTCCAGCTTCGCGGTGTCCTGGACGGCGGCGCCCGGCGCCGTGCAGGCCTACCGGGTCCAGTGGCGCTCTCTTTTTTCCGGGGAGGCCGGAGACAAAACCCTGCCGGGGGACGTGACCGACACACTGTTGGACGGCCTGAACCCCGAGACGCTCTACCACGTCTCCGTGGTCGCCGCCTACGAGCGAGGAGGCAGCGAGCCGCTGGCTGGACAGGAAACCACCGATGGTGAGAGGGGGGGTTTAAAGAAATGAACCATAGCCGCGTTCCCACCGCAATTACCAGGAACTTTTGTCCCAGGAACTTTTTTTTGCCCCAGACCGGTTGCTACTGCGTTCACACCGGGGTCTAAAATACCGGGCGGATTATATAAATGAGTCTGGTGACGTTGAACTGCGTGTGACTGCTCCTCCCAGTCTAAAAAAAGCTGCGCTGCGCTGCCATCAGCAGCTGCTGTTTTAGAGGGGCGAATCATAATTGTTCACCTGGCACCTACTTAAAAAGGAGCTAGCCTAGCTAGCTAACCGCCGACATAATACGCTAACGTTAACGATGCACTAACGCTACGTTAGCATCATCACTAACGCTACGTTAGCACATCATGTCGGCGTGAGCTCCACCAATCAGCATGTGCAGTGCAAAAGTTACACCCCCGAAAGTTCTCTGAGAAAGTACCACCTCGCCAGCAGGGACTTTAGGAGGGGGAAATATTTACCCGGAATTTGGTTCGGGTAAATGTCCAAAACAAACGAGTACTGAGAAGCACTTCCACTTCCTGTTTACAACATACGACACGCTTATGACATGTTTATGACATGCTTATAACATGCTTATGATGTGTTTATGACATGCTTATAGCATGCTTATGAGCTACATAACGACTGCTGAAGGGAGATGAAGGGAAACGAGAGAACGATTACTGTTTTAAGAGGTTATGATGGAAAATAACTAAATGTTTACGGCTGTTCGGTAGCCCCCAAATACAGGAGCATAAACCTGATCCACAGAGGTTTATAACGTTTTATAATTAGAATTAAATCTCTGGTTTTAAAACATGTGTTTCTACTTTCAGCCTCGGCCGCCGGCAAACAGTTGACGGTGAAGGACGAGACGGAGCGGTCCATGAGGGTCTCCTGGACGCCGGCGCCGGGCAAGCTGCTCCACTACCGGCTCAAGTACTTCCCCGTCGGCGGAGGCAAAGAAACGACCCTGAAGATCCCCAGGACGAGCAGCTCCACCCTGATGGGGCGCCTGCAGCCCACCACCACCTACAACATCTCCGTCCACCCCATCTACAAGGGCAGGGAAGGCAAAGCAAGGCAAGGAGTAGGAACCACACGTACGTTGCCCATAATTCAACCCTCTGACTGACGCGACTCTGCCCCCCCACACCTCAGAACGCCTCCTTATGAGGTCACATGGCCGTCATGTGACTGGCCCGTCAGGCCGGATGTGGAGTTTAAGTCTTAAATGTTCCTCCTGGTTTAAAACGGTTTCCATGAAGTACTTACAGGACAAACAGATGACGAATAATAATGCTTCAATGTTATATAATAATCGAGTATTTAAAACCTAAATCTGTCAACCAATATCAGTCCTGATTATAACGAGGAAATATTCAATAATCATTTTTTGTAATCCTTTTGCATAACATTGTTTTTGCTTCATGCATTATTGATAACTGCTACTGTATATCTACGATATGTCAGTAAGTTGATGCTTTGGGTTGAACACGGTGGCGCCCCTAGTGGACGCCAGGAGAAGCACTTTTACTATATAGCGAAGCACGAGGGTTAGCGTTGTGTTTCTTCCGAGCTGCAGGTTTCTCTTCCTGTGACTGACTCGGACTTTAAGCAACTCTGAGATCAGGATCACTGAGGTTTCTAACTCACGACTCGGGGCTCAGGCTTCAGTGTCGTGGACTAAAGAGGACCTGTGAGAACCTCCAGCGTGACTCTGCTTGGTGCTGGATGTTCAGGCTCTGTCCTGAAGTTGTGGCCCGGGTTTCTTTCCGTTTCAGTGTCGCCCTACAAGGCCCCCAGGAACCTCCAGACCTCGGAGCCCACCAAGACCAGTTTCAGGGTCTCCTGGGATCCGGCACCCGGAGAGGTCCGAGGCTACAAAGTGACCTTCCACCCCGACGGGAACGACATCGACCTCGGGGAGCTGCTGGTCGGGCCCTACGACAACACGGTGGTTCTGGAGGAGCTCAGGTGAGAAGAGATGATTACAGACGTTTGTTCACGTTCCTTAATTCAGTGTTTCTTACTTCTTATTATAACTTATTACTGAGACATACGGCTCTTTGTGTGCATGTATTACGTTTAAAACATAGCAATGGTAGTAATGAGGGGGGGAGTCTACTCTCTGGATTAATGAGGAGGGTGGAGTCTACTTTTTGGAGTAATGAGGAGGGTGGAGTCTACTCTCTGGATTAATGAGGAGGGTGGAGTCTCCTCTTTGGAGTAATGAGGAGGGTGGAGTCTCCTCTTTGGAGTAATGAGGAGGGTGGAGTATCCTCTTTGGAGTAATGAGGAGGGTGGAGTATCCTCTCTGGAGTAATGAGGAGGGTGGAGTCTACTCTCTGGATTAATGAGGAGGGTGGAGTCTCCTCTTTGGAGTAATGAGGAGGGTGGAGTCTCCTCTTTGGAGTAATGAGGAGGGTGGAGTATCCTCTTTGGAGTAATGAGGAGGGTGGAGTCTACTCTCTGGAGTAATGAGGAGGGTGGAGTCTACTCTCTGGATTAATGAGGAGGGTGGAGTCTACTCTCTGGATTAATGAGGAGGGTGGAGTCTACTCTCTGGATTAATGAGGAGGGTGGAGTCTCCTCTCTGGAGTAATGAGGAGGGTGCAGTCTACTCTCTGCAGCATTGAAAGTCTTGTTGATCACTTCCTGTCTCGCGTCCCTCCGTCATGCAGGGCGGGCACAAAGTACTCGGTGGCCGTGTCCGGGATGTTCGACGGGGGGGAGAGCAGGCCTCTGGCTGGAGAGGAGAAGACCACCTTCACAGAAGCCCCCGAGCCGCCATCTGTCGACCCCTCAGGTGAAAGCCGATAGCTCCTGCCACACGGAGAACCAGGCAGCGTCTGGTCCGACGGGTTTCTGGGGGAGGAGGGTTGAGTTACGGTTTGAGCCCCCCCTGCAACGCCACCTCCAAAAAATCACGCGTTCAATCTGGCGACCCGTAATTCAAATGTCTCAGCCTTACTGTCCTGTAAACAAAGACATTAAGTTACTACTGAACATTTGTGCCTTCTAGAAGCAGATTCAAAGAACTTAAAGCATCCATGAATATGAGATTATTACTCGTCCTCCTCATCACTAGAGGTTTATGGCTCGCAGGTTCATGCCAATACTAACAAATCTGAGCGCGCCCACTTGCAGTGGGCCAACTAGACGCAAAGGAGCAGGTCTGGACGTCTGGCTGGAATGAGGAGCACATCCACGATGCTCATAGAAAGGCTCATGGAGGCTCAGGTCCAGACTCTCGGGCCCCCTCGCTGAAGGTCCTTAACGGATCGGTTTTAAACAAAGGTCCACTTGTTTGCTCATTTCGTTGCGTCTCCTCACGTTGTTGAACAAGTGGACCTCCGTATGTTGCAAACATTCAAAGAGAAGCTTCCACGTGCATTCCTGACAAAAGAAACAAGACGATCCCACAAACCACAACCAGGGCCTCGAGCATCTGCTCCTGCCGAGACACATGTGAACGTTTTCTATTTCTTAATTGATTGTCTAACCTGTTCTCCATTTCAAACACAGGGGGCCCCAAAAATAGATAAATAGAGGAGGAGGGGCGGCCATGTTTGTTTTCTCCAGGGGCCCGGAGCCAGAATGTCCAGCGGGGGCTTCGTATAAATCACAGAAGACGTCTCTGCTCATCCAGCAACAGCTGTTCCACAACGTGTCAATTATTGCTGCCGCTGTTGTTGTTGTTGTTTTTTTTGTCGTGTAAACAGAAACATGCTGTAAGAAATGTCTTCCTCCTGTGATTCTGTCTCTGCCGTTTCCCCTCTCACACACACACACACACACACACACACACACACATCGGGCGCTCTCTTGTGTGGTGGCGTGCCAGGCCTCTGACCCCCCCCCCCCCTCTGTGCAGAGGTCCAGTGTAGGACCACAGCGAGGGCCGACCTGGTGCTGCTGGTGGACGGCTCGTGGAGCATCGGCCGCATCAACTTCAAAACCATCCGCAGCTTCATCAGCCGCATGGTCAGCGTGTTCGACGTGGGGCCCGACCGCGTGCAGATCGGTAACCGACCCCCCCGACGCCCCCGTGTACTTCCAGTACTACTTTCCAGCATCCTCAAAGTACTGAGCAGTACTGCAACGTTGCTTTACTAGTACATGAAGTACTATGAAGTACTGCTGTTCAAAGAGATTCAATAGTACTACTAACTTTATTTGTCAAAAAGTACTTTGATCCGGTTTCACGATTAGATATAATATGTACAAATACAATATGACAGTTTACATAAACAAAAACGTCCTAATAATAAAGGAAGGAAGACATGCATCTTATTTACTAAAATAAAGATGAACCTTCTGGGGTCCCGGGTCTCCTCTGCAGGTCTCGCTCAGTACAGCGGAGACCCCAAAACCGAGTGGCACCTGAACGCCCACCGGACCAAAGCCTCCCTGCTGGAGGCCATCGCCAACCTGCCCTACAAAGGAGGCAACACCATGACAGGTGGGTCGGGCCTGGTCCTCTATGGGTCCTCTCCCATAGAGACCCCATATGGGGTCTCCATATGGGGTCTCCATATGGGGTCTCTATCGGTCCTCTATGGGTTCTCTATGGGTTCTCTATGGGGGAACCCTTCAGTGAAACCCTCTGCTCCTCTCAGGCATGGCCATGAACTTCATCCTCCAGAACAACTTCCAACCCAACGTGGGGATGCGGGACGACGCCCGGAAGATCGGCATCCTGATCACGGACGGGAAGTCGCAGGACGACATTGTCTCCACCTCGCAGAAGCTGAGAGACAGCGACATCGAGCTCTACTGCCATCGGTGCGTCATGCGGATGTTTGACGCACGCTGTATTTTCTCCTCCTTCAGGAAATGAAGACTTGACCTGTGAGCTTTGATTCCTCAGGTGTGAAGAACGCCGATGAGAACGAGCTGAGGTCCATCGCCTCCGACCCCGACAACATCCACATGTACAACGTCAAGGACTTCAAGTTCATGGTGGACATCGTGGACGAACTCACCACCAACCTGTGCAACAGCGTCAAAGGCCCAGGTAGGAACACTCAGCACGGAGACATTTAAGAGACAGTCACAGTGCTGGGGTCTCTGCAGAGGACAGCTGTCCCTTTAAGACGTGTTCCAGATGTGTGCAAGCTGGCGTTTCATCCTCTGTTCCCTTTGACTCACACACTCTATGTGAGGACGTATGTGCGCCTGAGTCCTTCAAACCAGTTAAATGTAAATCTCTGAAAAACACCAGAGGAATCACTTTGCGTGATGAAACTAACAGCTGCAGAAAAGCACCAATGGCAGAACAAAGCGTCCTGGTCCACAAATCAGCCTGGATCATGCTGGCAGTTTGAGGGACGTTGTGAAATACAGAACGTTTGAGTCCAGACAGGAGCCGCAGAGACGTTCTGCTGATTTGTGTGTCGGGGTCACGGTGTGAAACGCTCTGACGTGTCGCCGTCGTTCCTTCCCAGGGGGGGAGCTGGAGGCGCCCACCGACCTGGTGACCTCGGACGTGACCCACAGCTCCTTCCGGGCCACCTGGACGGCGCCCGGCGGGCCCGTGGACACGTACCGCGTCACCTACGCCCCGGTGGCGGGAGGACCCACCCAGCAGGTGAGACGAGCGTCGGAACCAGGAGATGAGGATTCTACTCAGCTGGACCTCCATGAATCCACTGGGGAGGGTTCATGGAGTCCGTCCGGAGGAGGCGGGGGTCTTTGGCTGGGAAGTTTCTGCGTTTGAATGCTTCCTCACAGAGCGGACGGCGGCCATCTTGGCTCTAAGTGACCTCCCCAGTTTGCTCCTCCAGCAACATGGTGCAGTTTGTTTGGGTGGAAGAGGGTCATGTATGATTGCTAGTGGGTCCATGAGCATCGGGAGCATCTTCAATCGGCTAAATAAGAGGGGGGGGGTTCCTCGTCTTCTCCTGCGGGCTCAGCCGCCGCCGTACGAGATTCCTGGATCTTTATCATTGTTTGTGACGATTCGAGGCGTGAAAGCGGCTTCTCTGCGTTTCAGCTGCTGGTCCAGGGCTCCGTGACCAGCGCGCTGCTGCAGGGCCTGAGGCCTCTGACGGCGTACGCGCTCAGCGTCCACGCCGTGGTGGGCGGGCAGAGCAGCGAGCCCCTCAGCGGCGTCGAGACCACCTGTAAGTGAAAATAAAGGATTTCAAACTTCTGTAAAGGCCTCCGGAACCAGGGAACCAGTGTGAAAAAATATTTATGAATAATGAAAAAGATAAATATAATTAATAATATAATAACAAATGACAAATGGAAGACGTAATTGTTTGTTTGCCACATATCTTACTCTCTGCAAGGAATCCAGGAAAAGAAAATGTTTTTTGACGGAGCCAGCGGGATAATACGTTAAAACAAGTACATAAAAATCTAAATCTAAATCTTCAAAGAGATAACGGAAAATGTTTTGGCTTGTCGCTTCCTTTCCTTTTTGAATGTGCACTAGCTTCCTCCAATGAGCCCCCCTCCCCCCCTCATAAAGCCCCAAGTGATGAGTATTAGACGCTCTGTGGTTTGTTTTAAACTCAACCAACCTAAACACACACTTAACACTGCGTTCAGGTCACGACGGCCTCCGTCTGGAGTCCATCAGTGTGACTCACAGAGATAAAAGCCTCATGTTTACGGGGGGGGGGGGGGTCCTGCAGATCAAGTTCCTCCTTGTGAAAACTCCTCCTTTAAAATTTGGTAAATTATAAACTGGTCTTCCACTACATTTAATAGGTTGAAGTGGTATTAAAAAGCCTCCAACAGTCTTCACCTTCATCGTTGCTCTCGGCCGCTCCTGTGATGCGTCATGTGACTCCGAAGCGCCGCAGTGTTTTTCTGCTCTCAGTGCCGCTGCCGGCCGTGACCGACATGAAGGTGTTCGACGAGACCTCGGCCTCCATGAAGGTCAGCTGGGCCCGAGTGGGCGGAGCCAGCGGCTACATGCTGGTGTACAGGTCCACCAACGCCACCGCGCCCCAGCTGGAGAACGAGGTAAAGTGGAGCCAATCGGCGGGGTTCTCTCTCTTCTGACCACCAGGGGGCGACTCCTCTGCTGCTGCTGAGTACATGGAAAGATTCCAATGATGCAGGAAATCATTTTATTGCCATTACTTTACAATTCTAATAAGCGTGGGGAAAGGCAGTCTGTCTGTTCCTTCATCCCAGGCCACGCCCACTCACACAGGGTGCGTCCATATATGGAGACATGCGTCACACCTGCTTGAACTCCTTACTGCAGGGGAACGTCTGCCTTTGTAGAGCTAAACAAGCTGCAACGAACATGCAATATAGCCACAACAGTCCTATACCACTCTTTCCATGATGATCATTTAGTCAGTTATGGTCCAAGTAGATGCTTTTGGGCGGGGCTACACGCTGATTGACAGGTCTGCAGACAGGTCTTTACGACCTCTCTACTTCCAGACTGATAAAATAATCCGTCCGTCCCTCTTCAGATTCGTGTTGGCGATGTGACCGAGGTGGAGCTGGTGCAGCTGCTGTCCGACACGCAGTACTCCATCGCTCTGTACGCGCTGCACGGAGAAGCCACCAGCGAGCCTCTGCAGAGACGAGGAGTCACCTGTAAGTCGGGCTTCAACTCCTCTGAATCTCTGTTTAGCAGCAAAGTCACTTCAGACACATATTGTCCCCCTGTCCTCCTGCAGTGCCGGTTCTTCCTGGCGGAGTCCTGAGGATCAGCGAGGTCACTCACAGCACCATGAGGCTGTACTGGGACGCCGCCCCCGGCGCCGTCCGCAAGTACATCATCACCTACAAGCCGGGGGAAGGCGACCTGAAGGAGGTAACAAACACCCATGATAGAAAGGCTCATGTGTTCCCAAGCTGACACAACATGAATCTGCTGCTTCCTGTCGGTTTGAACTCAACTAGAAACAACGAGCGATGAGACGCGTGAATCGTCTCCTGGTACCTTGGTTGTTGTGCTGCAAACCGCATCATGAGTGACTCGTTACTACAGCGTGTCCCTTCAAAATAAACTCCACAGGAAGTTCAGTTCATGCGATGTTCTCTAGCGTTAGCGAGAATGGAAAGAATGGTTGGGGGGGTCAGAAGAGAAGCCGAACCTCCAGACAAAACGCCGGTTGTGGTTGTTTTTCCGAAGTTTTGAAAAAATGTTCCAGAAGAACCAGATGTGTTTTTATCGTCACAGCGAACGCAAGCCGAGTCCGTTGAATCTGCACATTCATCCATGGACGCGCGCCAAGTGAGCCAACAGTTCGGCCACTAAGGACTCCAGGAAGAAGAGAGAGACGCCCCCCCTCCTCCCCCGCAGTCTGGGATGAATTGGCAGCCGGAGGAAGAAGTTTCCAGGAAGCTGTGAAGGATGACACCATCCTGCTCTTAAGGATTAGCGCTGAAGACGTCCTGTCCCTGGGGGACACGCCCGCGCTCTGGATTTATGCATGAGACATTTTTTACTTCTGTGGAAAGATCTGTCGGGGGGGACGAGACGCAGCGTCTTCATATGGCAAACACTCGCCATCGACATAACAAATGCAAACAAGTGGTTAGCATACTTTACGTAGCATTAATTCCTGTTCCTCAAACTTTCCATGTTGCTCACAGAGGAGCCGGACGACTGGTGTTCAAACGGTTTCACTTCCATCCGTTTCATTCCAGTTTCATCAGCAGGAAAGACGACGTCTTAAGAGTCACATCAATTGCAGAGGTTCATTTTTCCCACCAAGAACTTTGGTGTCCATGAAAATGACATGTGAAATGAACATTTGTGCCCTGCAGACGGAGGTCGACGGCGACGTCACCAGGCTGGACCTGTCCGGCCTCATCTCCCAGACCGAGTACGACGTGGCCGTCACGCCCTTCTACGACGACGGGCCCGCCGCCCCCATGCTCGGGGCCGCCATCACAGGTCTGCGTTTCCTCCACAGCTTCCTCTGACACACATTCAGGGGTCCGAATGCACCACACATTCATTTATTGCCCCCAAAGAGATCATTACAAGATGACACATGGTCGCTCCTCGCTCTTCTCACCTCGTTGCCGTCCGTGAGCAGATGTCGTTCCGGCTCCCAAAGACCTGGAGTTCTCTGAGGTGACCCAGACCTCCTTCAGGGCCTCCTGGCAGCACGGGGCCCCCGACGTGGCCCTTTACCGCATCGGCTGGACCAAGAAGGGGGAGCAGGAGCCTCAGTTTGTGAGTCTAGTATCATCACAGTTGATTATTAACGTTGTTTTGTCTGGTTGTACCTGCTAATCATTCTTATCATCTGTAGCACCGTTCAGTGCTAACCGCCTTCCTCCTCCTCCTCCCCCTCCCCCTCCTCCTCCCCCTCCCCCTACTCCTCTCGCCCGTCCAAGGCCATCTTGAACAGAGACGAGACCTCCACCGTTCTGCCCAACCTGGACCCCGACACCGAGTACTTCGTCACCGTCACGGCCATCTACCCCGACGAGTCGGAGAGCGAGGACCTGATGGGGAGCGAGCGCACACGTAAGCTCCCTAACGCCCCCCCTCCCCCTCAGCCCATTGTACAGTCACGGGTGCGGCTCCCTTTGAAATAACAATGTTTGTTTTTCTCGACGTCTCTCTCTAGTGTTAAAGGCCCCAGATGGTATGTGATACGAGAGTCAGTGTGTTGTGACCATGAGGAACTCTTCTTCCTCCTCCTCTTCCTCCTTCCTTACTGTGTGTTCCACCATCAGTCCTTCTGTTCGCTACCCCCCCATCCTAACATGTCCGTTGTCACGGTAACGCCATCCCCCCCGTTAATGAGGCTGCATGCCGCCTCGCCGTGCGGTCGGAGGCTCAGGAGACGTCACGTCTCACCTCCACCCTCCTCCTTCCTCCTCCACCCTCCTCCTCCTGTTTCCTGCCTCCACCCTTTCAGCCAGATTGAGAGTGTCTCCGTCCCGCCATCTTCATCCTCACCATCAGCGCCATCACCATCATCATCCTCCTCATCCTCATCCTCCTCACCACCGCCTCCATGGCTAAACCCCCCACAGCTGCCCCGCCCCCCCGCTCCGCCTCACCGGGTTCCTCCCTGTGTCCTCAGTGCCGGCGCAGCCTCCCCGCAACCTGAGGATTTTCAACGCCACCACGACCACGCTGGCGGTGAAGTGGGACTCCGCCCCCGGCGCCGTCCAGAACTACAAGATCAGCTTCAAGCCGCTGGCTGGAGGCGAGCCGCTCTCTGTGAGTGAAGAACATGTTGTTTTATCATACGAAGTATTGGTTTTATTTAAATATGAAACATGACAACACGCACACGCATGATCTGCTTCCAGCGCTCTGGAACGTGACCCCGTCAACGCGCACAGGGACGATGCCTCTTTAGGGGGGGATAAAATGGATCATTTGACTTAAAAGTTTAAGTTCTTCACTAAAGTACAAAGCAACAAATAGTTTAATGTATATTCATGCCAATGTATCAGCTGTAATCTTGAAGGACACATAAAGTTCTCATTAATAATAATAATAATAATGGACACTTTGTGGAGTTACAAATCTTTTTATTGTATCTCTTGAGGTGTTATGACAGCGTTTGGCGCAATCAGAGTGGGGGGGGCAGGGGAATGGGGGGGGGTGTCTGATGGATGGAGTGCCCCCCCCCTCACTCCCACAGCTGCATAACTACTGTTTAACATGAAGGCAAAGAGGAGGAGGTCTTCCTGTAACCCCCCAGGACTGAATCCCCCCGGACACCCACAGAGATGAAAACATCTGTATTCATGACTTCGTCACCTCATTGTGTCCTCAGTGGGAACCAATGGGAGCTGAGAGACAGACAGGAAGTGAGGCGGTAATAATATTCATACATATATATATATATATATATATACTTGTACATCGATGTGACTCGTGTGAGGGAGGGAGTGTGATGTCACGTCGGGATTAAAAGACATCGTCCTGCAAACAAAATGTCACAAGTTTGAGCCACTAAACATCCACCCGAGTACCCGACGTAGCGGCGTAGCTGTGACGTGTCTCCTCGCAGACTGTTTACAGCCTCCACCAGTGTGTTTACACCATCACATTCCTTCCAAAGGCGTCTGAGAGAAATATCTGACATACTTGTGTCTCGATAGAATCATCTCGTCCTCTCTGCAGAGACACCAGTTAGTTTGCGTTATTGTGCGACTGACACTTTTAAACACACAGTCTTTAAGTACTCGTTGGCAATCGCACGTATTATTTTAACAATGGTGTGTTCATGTGTTCATCAGCAGTATTTCACCGATGCTCGGTAACTAGCAGCTGAACTGGTGCAGTCGCAGCAGGAAGTAGCTTAACGTGGAGTTTTAAGTGAACTAATCTTCTGTTTGTATGTTTGTACCTTTTATTCGACGCTGTCGTCACGTGACTCGTTTCCTGTAACCACAGACGCAGGTCGGAGGGAAGAAGACCAGCGTCGTCCTGCAGAAGCTGGAGCCCGACACCAAGTACTTCGTCAGCGTGGCGGCCGTCTACCCGACAGGGGTCCAGCGGGACATCAGCGGGGAGGGGCAGACCAGTAAGAGACCAGTTTGTCACTGGAAGCTGGATTCCAGTGACAAAGAAGGGAATTAGAAAAAAAGAAGTAAAGAACCAAATGGCGACGGTGATATTTAATGAGCTTTTTTCAGAACTAGAAAAACAGATGTGTTGAAGTGAAACAAGTAAATCCGTAAATGCACCAAAATGTACCCACTCTATGCTGACGGCTCGCCTGCCCCCCCACCCCCCCGTCCCCGTCCCCACTTAGAGCCTATGGGTGGAGTGAGGAACCTGCAGGTGTTGAACCCCACCATGACCACGCTCAACGTGCGCTGGGAGCCCGCTGAGGGCCGAGTAAAGGAGTACAGGGTCGTCTACCTGCCGGCCGCCGGAGGAGCCGAGAGCATGGTAGGACGGGTAGGACCTGCAGGATGGGTTGGACTGGTAGGACTGGTAGGACGTGTGGTACTGGTAGGACCGGTAAAACCGGTTGGTACTGGTGGGACTGGTAGGACTGGTAGGCACCGCTCTCAGGGGTCCTGAACTGTCCTCTCCTCGTTGCTGGTGCCAGGAGACGGTGTCGGCAGGAACCAGCAGCACCGTCCTGAGAGGCCTGCAGCCCGACACGCTGTACTCCGTGTCTCTGGTGCCGGTGTACGCCATCGGGGACGGGAAGACGATGTCTGAGAACGGAAAGACACGTAAGAGACAACGCTAGAGTCGAAAGCTGCTTTCAAAATACAATTCTTACAGCATCTCCAAGGTCTCAACTCCAAAACGTTCCACATCTGAGGATATTAAATCTCACGTAAAACCTTCACAGCCCTTATTCCAGAATGAGGATGATTTTTATGGGCTTTGGTCAAATGTTTTAACTTTTATTCATGTTATTCTTTGTTGAGATGAGTTAATCAGTGGAACTAAAACTGAATCCAAACACGACGTCTTTGATGCTGATGATGATGATGATGATGATGATGATGATGATGATGATGAGCGCCCTGTTAGCTCTACTCTGAAACCGTAAAACAGATGTAACCTGTTCAAGCCTACGACTAACCCCACCCCTCCTCCTGCCCAGGGCCCTTGGGGGGGGTGAAGAGCCTGCGGGTGTCGGACCCCACCATGACCTCCCTGGCCGTGACCTGGGAGCCGGCGGACGGAGCCGTGCGCCTCTACAAGGTCTTCTTCAAGCCGGCGGCCGGCGGCCGAGAGGAGATGGTGAGGACTAGAGCGCAGAGTGACCTTCATGTGACCCTCGTGTGACCCTCATGTGACCCTCGTGTGACCTCTGTCCACAGGAGCAGGTCCCGGTGGGAACCACCAGCATCATCCTGAGGAACCTGAAGCCCGACACGCCGTACACGGTGTCCGTGCTGCCGGTGTACCCGGCCCGCGAGGGGAGGCGCCAGTCGGAGAACGGGAAGACGCGTGAGTCGCCCTTTTTGCTCGAATGATGTTATTGGGGGTTTTCCCTTTCGTCACCTGCCCTCTGCCCCCCGGCAGTGCCTCTGAGCGGAGTGGGCGACATGAGGGTGATCGACCCGACCATCACCACGCTCACCGTCACCTGGAACCCCGCCGACGGCAACGTGCAGGGCTACAAGGTGGTCTACACTCCTGCAGACGGAGGGCTGGAGATCGTGGTGAGGTCCTCCTCCCAGAAGAGGCTTTCTATCTACATAGATAGCACATATGTACAATAAGAGGGAACGTAGGGAGGCGTACAGCAGGTGTGTAACAGCCGCAGTCACTAAAAGGCTTTCGGCCCGCTTGAGTCCTCCGCAAGCACCAAAGGATCAAAGCGCTCCGTTCTCCTTGACCGATTATCCCATAATGCATCACAGCGCCTCCTAAATCTTTCTTGCCGGAGAGCAGTCGATATTTCTATTTATGACTTTATTTCACAAAATCAAAGTATTAGAAAAAATGGAGAAAAGAAGTCACATAAGATGTTTTTTATTCCCAATTAATCAAATGAATAAAGTTGCCCTTTTGTCTTTCCGGCTGCTGGAGGTCAAAGGTCGGGGCTCTAAACTCGGCTTCTCGCTAAAGAGTCGTTCCGTGTTTTTTCTTCTATTCTTTTTCCAGGAACAAGTGTCCGAGAGCACCACCCGAACAGTCCTGGACAAGCTGCTGCCGGACACCCGCTACACCGTCACCGTGGTGCCCGTCTACGCGGAGGGAGACGGGCCCAGTCTGACCGACGTGGGGAAGACCAGTGAGTATCCGTGGCCACTGGGGGCGTTATTCCAGTTGAAGAGGCTCCACCACGGTCACATGACCTCACGTTAGGCTATGAACAAACTCCACCACGGTCACATGACCTTGCGTTAGGCTACAAGGCGCTGAGTCCGTCTCCCTGTTTCCGTGTCTCCGCTCAGAGCCGCTGGGTTTCGCCAGGAACCTGCAGGTCACCGATCCCACCAGCAGCACCCTGAACGTCCGCTGGGAGCCCGCCGAGGGGAACGTACGCGAGTACATCGTTAGCTGGGCGCCCGCCGCCGGAGGAGAGCAGGACGTGGTGAGACTGAGTCTCCATCACCAGGCTGGTTGGACGAGACGAGCTGGTTTCTGGTGGAAAACAAAGGCGCATTAAGTGGGAAGCCAGTTTGCAAGTTCCAGATGTTGGATTTCTACCAGACGCATCATCCATGCCTCATTAGTATCTGTTTTTGCTTTTATGACTGTCTGGAATGTGAAATTAAATGTTATTTTAGCTTCCTTAACGCTCTGTCCCTCACAAACTGACCAGTACTTGTCTTTTGTACCTGCATCTGTCTTTCATTTGGGTTTCTCTGAGCCTCTGTTGTTTACCAGTAACTTTACCGTAACTTTACCAGTAACTTTACCATAAGTTTACCGTAAGTTTACCAGCAACATACCAGTAACTTTACTGTAACTTTACCGTAACTTTACCGTAACTTACAAGTAACTTTACCGTAACTGTACTTGTAAGTTCACCAGTAACTTTACCGTACCTTTACAGTAACTTTACCGTAACTTTACCGTAACTTTACTTGTAAGTTCACCAGTAACTTTACCAGTAACTTTACCGTAACTTTACCGTAACTTTACCAGTAACTTTACCGTACCTTTACAGTAACTTTACCGTAACTTTACAGTAACTTTATCGTAACTTTACCAGTAACTTTACCGTAACTTTACCGTAACTTTACCAGTAACTTTACAGTAACTTTACAGTAACTTTACCGTAACTTTACTTGTAAGTTCACCAGTAACTTTACCAGTAACTTTACCGTAACTTTACCGTAACTTTACCAGTAACTTTACCAGTAACTTTACAGTAACTTTACAGTAACTTTACCTGTAACTTCACCAGTAACTTACTAGTAACTATACCCGTGACCTTACCGATGTTGTGAGACGAGATGATTGGATGGTCTCTCGAGCAGATTAAGGAGCAGCTTCTACTGTTGTTTCTTCTGCTCCACCAGGACCAGGTTTCTGGAACCAGCAGCTCCACCGTCCTGAAGAACCTGCAGCCCGGCACCGAGTACAGCGTCACCGTGGTGCCGGTCTACGAGGAGATGGAGGGGCTGTCGCAGTCGAAGAACGGGAAGACGAGTGAGTGGATTGTGTGTAGCTGGAGAGGAACTCAGTAAACCACGTCTTATGAAGGCTTTTCAGAATAAAAGCACAGACTGTGCATCCTGCTGAGCAGCTTTGGGTGCTGCCTGTTTCTGGTGAACACATGGTCACTAAAACGTAAACCGATTAACCAGTCAATTCAAATCCCCTTCAGATCCTCTGGGGGGGGTGAGGAACCTGCAGGTGATCGACCCGACCACCAGCACTCTGACGGCCCGCTGGGACGCCGCGGTGGGCAACGTCCGCACCTACAAGGTCTACTACGCCGCCGAGCCGGGAGGAGAGCAGCGCATGGTAGGGAGGCTTCCACTAGCACCGAGCACTTAGGAGGCCACATCCAGGACCCTGATTCCCTCGTTGCTCCCAACAGGAGGAGGTGTCGGGAGGCACCACCAGCACCACCCTGAGGAACCTGGAGTCGGACACCACGTACAGCGTGGCCGTGGTTCCCGTCTACCCGGACGTGGAGGGCATCCGGCAGGCGGAGACGGGAAAGACGAGTGAGTCCTCACCGTGTCTTCAATTAGGAGAGGGATGTCGATCATGTCCTTGGCATTTGATTGGATCGCTGCAGGTGGGCGGGCTCAGAGTCCTGGTTATTGGCTTTTACAGGGAAATAACTTGATTGCATTTTTCTTCTCTTGCATACTTTGTAAGAAAGTTGCACAATGTGACCGAGGGGATGCGATCGTTTTGATTTCATGTCGATTTGAAGACGTTAATGTGTTTGTGGTTGGGGAAGCGGTGAGGTCACCTGGCACATGCTGAGGCTGCTATTTGATTGATCTCAGCGGAGGGAAACGTGGATGCAGTTAAGGGAATGAAATGAAAATCGAGTCTACCTTTGTGCATTCGAGGAGCATCCGCCATCCAGTGACCTCATGTTTTATGCAACCATGAAACTCCTATTGTTCCTTTCATGCCGTGGAGGTTTTCCTGATTTATTTCTGTATTGCATCTTTGTTTTTGTTACAAAACATAGAGATGAGAGGAAAAAGAGTTGATCCCACAACTCGGTTCCATGGCCGCTTTTTCAGTGTGAGACATTTAGCTGATTAGAACAGCGAGGATGAGAGAGGAAGGTTCGTCTGTCAGACACCTTCTCCTCCTCACTGCAGCAGCTTACCTGGTCAAGAGGAGCAGAAGTTACTCTTTAGACCTCCTCTGAGCTTTTGTCTTGAAACAGGAGGCAGTGATTTATTCAGTTATTCATTTAACGGCGTAGATCCTTCATCAGCAGCAAACAGCATGAGCACAGTAACGCACCTCAGGGGGAAGAGCTACACTCTCATGCCAGAGTACTGAAGGGACGGGAAGTCCATCAGAACACCAGAACACCTGCCGGTCATCCACACAGCGACAGCGCAGCGTTCGTTAATCTAACAAACGAGGGTAACGAGAGCCAGAACGTGTCTTAACTCTGATGAATGAGGACACAACCCACCCATCCGGTTCGTCCAGCTGGATAAAACAAACGCTCCGGGTGTCCTTGTTCCCGTCTGTCTTTCAGAGCCGCTGGGTGGAGTGAGGAACCTCCAGGTGACCGACCCCACCACCAACTCTCTGAGGGTGCGCTGGGAGGCGGCCGAGGGCGACGTCAGGCAGTACCAGATCCACTACGTGCCCACCGCAGGGGGGGCCGGCGGCGCGGTGGGTCTGCTGATTAAAGAACAGACACGCTACTCTTTCATAGAAGGCATTCAAACGAATAGACACAAGATGAAATCATTGAGTGAAGAGTTCGTCACGTTAGTACCGTCTGCTCACGGTGGGACTCTGCTCTCCTCAGACTCAGGTGTCTGGGATGTCCACCAACACGGTGCTGAGGGACCTGCGTCCGGACACCGAGTACAACGTCACGCTGGTGCCCGTCTACTCCGACGTGGAGGGGAGACGCACGTCGGAGAGCGGGAAGACAAGTGAGTTCCAGCTGTGAGCACATCTGGACGTCGTCCCCTTCCTCAACTCGTAGATGACGGCGCTGGAGGTGCTGTGATTGAACTCGCTGTCCCACTAATGAAAGCTTCCTGCCAGGGCCTCTGGGCGGAGTGAAGGACCTGCAGGTGACCGACCCCACCACCAGCTCCCTCAAGGTGCGCTGGCAGCCGGCGGAGGGCAACGTCCGCCAGTACCGCCTCTTCTACGTCCCTTCAGCAGGAGGCGCAGAGGACATGGTGAGACAGAAGACCTCCTGTGCTTCATCAGGGGCTGCTCAGCCCGAGACAGCACAGGATAGCCACCATATGATGACTATGACAGGATACATTAAGATAAGAAGCAACAATACAATAGGATAGAGACCTGTCAATCAGCATGTAGCCCCGCCCTAAAGCGTCCCCCACTTTACTTGTGTTGTGTGTGAGCAGGAGCAGGTTTCAGGCGGCACCACCAACACCGTCCTGAGGAACCTGCTGTCGGACACGCCCTACACCGTGACCGTGGTGCCCGTCTACCCCGAGGGAGAAGGTCTGCGCCAGTCCGACGACGGGAAGACACGTAGGTCCTCTCCCCGCGGCGTCCTCAGCGGGACCACGTCCACCCAGTCAACACTTCCTCCAACCCTTAGACATGAATATCTAAAGTTAGCCAAGTTAAACGAGCCCTACTGGACTCATTGAGACGGACAAGAAGACGCTTTAACAGCGTCTTTAAGAGGTACTGCAAAGAAGGAACCTAGAACATCTGCTGTTGAGGACGTGTAAGCGACTACCAGAAAGCGTCTCATTCCGGTGCATCTGGTCGATCTGCTGTTCGGCTGAGCTTTCAGGCGAAAAGGGGAGAAGTTGTGTTTTTCTTCTTTACGTTTAACCGCCTCCTTCTGTGGGGAAGCTGAGGTCAAAGGTCACACTTTTACGGAGCAGCTGCCAGTGGAAACGGAGCAGTCATTTATCACAAATGTTCGGGGCTTTCTCCTTTTCTGTATCTTTCTGACAGCAGAAAAACGTCTTTATAGACAAACAGTGGAAAAACCACAGAAATCTGCAGAAAGAGCCAAACGTCCTAAATCACAAATCCCCCGACGAGCAGAGGGAACAACGAGGCGCTGAGGAGCTCAGAGCCAGACAGTGTGGAGCGCACGAGTCCTGCTGAGCGCCGGCGGAGGAATGCTGGGTGGTTTGACCTCCCGCTGTGCGTGCGTGCGTGTGTGTGCGTGTGTGTGTGTGCGTGTGTGTGCGTGCGTGCGTGCGTGTGTGTGTGTGTGTGTGTGTGTGCGTGTGTGTGTGTGTTTGTGTGTGTGTGTGTGCGTGTGTGTGTGTGTGCGTGTGTGTGTGTGTGTGTGTGTGTGTGTGTGTGTGTGTTGGTGTCATCTCTGCCCAGACGGCGTGGCGTGCCGAGTCAGCAGAAATGCATCTTGGGTTGGTTTCCTTGGATTCCACAGTGGGCGAGCAGTAGCCTGAGACGCCGTTTGAATGTTTGGGGTCTTCAGTACCTCATGTTTCACATGACGTGATTGGTGCTCTGATGACTTTAGTGTTTGTGTTTATGGATCTGATAAACAGAGTTGTCACCCAAATAGATGGAGCCGCTCCTCTTTGGGTTCCTCAAATGAATCTTGTGTCGTCATGCGTCGTGGCCTCAAACCTTCCTTGAATGAAACGACTCATAATTGTGATAATACTAATAGCTATGACTCATCTCTTTGTGTGCAGAGGCTAAAAGCCAACAAACATGACATTAAAGCAGATAGAAACATGTGACACTTCTCTCATTAAATTATGACTTTTGGACTTTACATCGTTATGGAAGTGTCTAATTCTACAAATATGATAATTCTAATAATAATATGAGTGTTGCCTGATCACAACGTCTGATGGGTACCAGCATCTCTCCCTCCCACCAGGACTCACTGGTCTCACTGTCTCACAAACTCAGGCACTGACGATTCCTTAATGTCTCCGAAGGGTCAAAGGTCCCTCGGTTGGATGCAAGGGAGACATTTAGACATGTGGCCTCTGTTTTCCAGAGAGGGGGCGGGAGGGGGGAGGTACAGAGGAGGGCTAGTCCTGATTGAGGAGGAGGCTCCGTTTAAATCCACCTTCTGCATCCAAATACCAGGGCGACGCGCACATCTGGTTTGCTTTAAAAGGGAAGTTAAGGCCTTTGCATGAAGCTGCCTCTCTGCACACATTCTCCACACTGGGAGACGCAGACTTGCGTTTGAGTTTAGTGGCCTTCACCTTGCCATGAACGGCGCTTTTCCTGCGAAGAGCAAGATGTTCTTTGAAAGCTTATCTGAAATGTTTCAATGACCTAAAAAGGCCTCAGTCTGCAGAATGGAACTCTGTTTAGCACAGGAATGTAATCACACGGCGGTGGAACGGGAGCCGCTTGGAACAAAGCCTTTGTTTGGTGGTCTGGTTGCTCAGTAGGAGAAAGTCAACAACACCCCCCCCCCCTCTCACTTCCATCTCTCCACCTCTGTGACCCCTGCAGTCCCACGCACGCCTCCAAGGAACATCCGGGTGTACAACCCCAGCGCCAGCAGCCTGAACGTGCGCTGGGAGCCGGCCTCGGGTCAGGTCCAGCAGTACCGGGTGGCCTACTCCTCCCTGAGGGGGGTCAGACCCGCCGAGTCGGTGAGCCCCCCCCCCCTCTCTCTCTCTAATCTTTTTGTTTTGTTCTCAAATGATAAACCGTATTTACATTTACTTGTTTGCGGTCGACATACAGATGACGTTACATCAGTAGTAGACAAGAGAAGTCATCAGTAAAAAAACACTTATCTACACAACCGCACGTTGCCAATATTACAGCTGACTTTGGAGCCGTTACAGATCAGTGAATAAGCTGTGAGCAGATCAATCAAGTAGACGTCTAAACAAAGTAAAACACCAGCCGCCCTCGAGCCCAGTGATTAGCCAGATTATTTCATTCACTGAACTTGACCTGATCTGAACCCTGGAGAGTGTTTTCAGAGGGCCTTGACCTTACCAGAAGAACCCTCTCACAGCCCCAGCTGTGCCAGAACGCCGGGTCCAAAAAGCCTCCGAGATATGTACGCTAACCAAAACACCAGCGGCCCTCGATGGGGGTGGACTGGAGTTCAACTGGCAGATGCAGCTTCCCATGATGTAACGCCTGCGGCTCCATGAGCATCCCGCTGACAGCAGTCCTTGCTGTGAGGGCTTAGCTAGCGGGTCCTGCTGACAGCCGCTTCCTCGCAGAATCTGTTTATCCGTCGGTCCACTTACTGAACGAGTGATGTGCTCGGCCGCCTGACCTCCCAGGCCTTGTGTTAGTGTTTGAGGAGAAGGCCTGGCAGCAGAAGGCTCCTATGATAGCACGGGATGAGCAGTGAGGTCATTATGTACGTTATCAGTGCCAAGCGTCGCTGTGATGATGTCTACTATAGATATACTGTATACATATATATTGTTTTCATCCTCCTGGTTTCTTTACCACAAAGGTCATGGTTCCAGGAAACGTCAACAACGCCTTCCTGGACAACCTGATCCCAGACACTCCCTACTCAGTCAGCGTCTCGGCTGTGTATGCCGACGGAGAGGGATCGGCAATCAGGGACAACGGCAAGACACGTAAGAGCAGCAAGAATGTCTCATGGACCGCGTACATGCAGTGTGCTGCCTCAAGCTAGCACTGCGTACATGCAGTGTGCTGCGTCAAGCTAACACTGCGTACATGCAGTGTGCTGCCTCAAGCTAGCACTGCGTACATGCAGTGTGCTGCGTCAAGCTAACACCGCGTACATGCAGTGTGCTGCGTCAAGCTAACACCGCGTACATGCAGTGTGCTGCGTCAAGCTAACACCGCGTACATGCAGTGTGCTGCCTCGAGCTAGCACTGCGTACATGCAGTGTGCTGCGTCAAGCTAACACTGCGTACATGCAGTGTGCTGCGTCAAGCTAACACTGCGTACATGCAGTGTGCTGCGTCAAGCTAGCACTGCGTACATGCAGTGTGCTGCGTCAAGCTAGCACTGCTCCACGTGGAGTGCAGTACCTCCCAGTGGCCACATGGTGTTTAAGCATGTGTTGTTGTGTTTGTGTTGCAGTGCCGCGCGCCGGGCCCAGGAACATGCGCGTGTTAAATCCCACTACCAGCACCCTCACCGTCGGCTGGGACCACGCCGAGGGACCCGTGAGGCAGTACAGGATCGCCTACGCCCCCCTGACCGGAGACCCCATCACCGAGTTTGTAAGTAGGCTGCTGAAGACGACGTATTGTTTTCTAGGCGGCTCTGCCTTTAAACAAAGGGAAATCACAAAGAGAGGCGATGAATCTCACGCTCTTTCATCCACTCAAGCCTTTTATGTTCATCTCATTGTTTTAACTTTCTTCCTCTGGATGAACTCTTACTCCTCCCTTTGGCGTGATGTTCCAAACAACGCAGTGAAGTCACTCTTCAGGATTCCCTCGACCCGTCCAGGTTACAAATCCCCGATTACGGAGAATAATTACAGGCTCTGTTAAACAAACACGTCAATTAGGGCCGTAACAACATTATTAATAGTCCTGGGTAACGAGCGTAGGCGGCCCAGCTGTCCCTCCCCCCCCCCCACTTGTTAGCAAAGCACCTGTTCTGCATGAGTCAGCTAACTGCAGCCGAGGGACAGCGATGAAAGGAGTTCTCATTGTCACTTATTACAGTTTAGCATCTGTGGTTTGTGCTTGTGCGCAGACTCCATTTCTCATTTGGTGACACCCACATCTCTCTGGACTCTGGACTGTTGATGAATGGGATGTTTATGCATCGCGGTTACATACGCATACATACCTCACTGAATCATAAGGGCTAATAAGAAGGAAGCAGAATATGAATACGATCTGTCTGAGAAATGTGTCCACACCAGAAGCGTCCATCACAAAGACGCTTGATGGTGTCAATGTTAAAAGAGACACCAAACAAAGCAAACTGATGATGCACAGAAACATTGAACCGCGTGGATGAAGCCAACGGGAGTAACGGTCGCCATGTTGCTGTCGGCTGTGACGTCAGAGGGAAGAGCGACGAAGAGCGTCTCCATGGCGACCGAGGGATCAGCTTGCTCCCAGGTCCTCCTGAGTAAACATCTGTTTTCCTCCTGATTCCTTCCAGACGCTGGTTCCAGGGAACAGGAACAACGCCATGCTGCAGAATCTGCTCCCCGACACCCCGTACAACATCACGGTGGAGGCCGTCTACGCCGAGGGCCCCGGGGGGTCCCTCAATGGCAACGGACGCACAGGTGAGGCCGAGTCAACAGCTTCTAGTTTGTAATTAATGCCTTATTATCTCTAAATCATGACGTATTGTCTCGTATTGACGGGCCTCCTCTCCCCCTCAGTGGGGATGCTGAGTCCCAGGAGCCTCCGAGTCTCAGACGAGTGGTACACCAGGTTCAGAGTGGCCTGGGACCCCGTGTCGGCCCCTGTTCAGGGATACAGACTCACCTACACCCCCGCAGGTGAGACCACCCTGTAAAAAACAGCCCCCCCACTTGACTCACTGGTCTAACAGCTGTCAGTGGACGAGTGCGTCCGCAGTAGTCAGGAGGCGTCTGCGGGAGACGAAGGTGTTTGGATTTGATCCAGAGCTCGTTTCCGTGTTGAATTGAAGGTTTCTGGGAGACGTGAGCTCGATGTCCTGACTGTTCTGCCCATTGTTGTCTTTCCAGGCACTTACCAGCCCGTGGACTTCTTCGTTGGGGACGTGACCTCCTACACTCTGCACAACCTGCAGCCCGGGACGACCTACGACCTCAAGGTGGCGGCTCAGTACGTTGGCGGGATGAGCGGCCCGCTGGCCGGGCAGGGAACGACCCGTAAGTACCGGGGTATCGAAAGGCCACTCCGACAAGCTCCAACTACATTTTTACTTTTTATCCTGTAAAAGTTACATTTTAAGTGGTTACTTGACTTGAGGCACCAACGTTTCCATTTCCATTTGTTGAATTTGTTTGATTGGTTGAAATGTGTAACTCCGCCCCCTGCAGTCTACCTCAACGTGACCCACATCGAGACGCACAACATCGACCACGACAGGTTCTGCATCAAGTGGGCTCCTCACCGAGCCGCCACGTCGTACCGCATCAAGCTCCTCCCCCTCGACCGTGAGTCTGCTCCGATCATCGTCATCAATGTTCATCATTATTATCGATTCAGTACCACTACGTTCACCTCAGTCCTCATTGGTCCACCCAAGCTTGAGGTTCCCATCGTTCCATAAAGTATGAAAACTAGCAGACAATTCACAACACTCGATCCCAACTTCGAGAAGCTGGAACCAGCAAATGCTGAAGTCCTGAAGATGTGGTGACATGAAAGGGAATGTTGTATCGTATCGAAGTCATCATTTTGGCATCGGGACAATCCTAGCGGGACGTCAGCGGGACGTCAGCGGGACGTCAGCGGGACGTCAGCGGGACGTCAGCGGGCGCTGGCGTGGCTCGAAAGCGTCCGACCCCCGAGGCTTTAATGGGGACTACATCCTGTCAGATTACTTTGAGTCCCATCTGGTTCCTCAAGCAGCCATCACAGGACGGCGCTGAGGCTGCAGGTGACTCAGCGGAGAGGATCGTGTCTCCTGAGGATGTGGGGTCATGTGACTCACCTGGCATGAGTGAGGAGTTCAAAGGTCACGCGTCTACATTCAGCATTTATTAAAACTTAAACATGCACAAACATTCTTTTTAACTGAATAGGTCTTAGAGGTAAATGCTGCAGGGAGACACGCAGATTCCAGAAGGACGTGAAAGGAATGAAGTGGACCAGGTCTCAGTTCATGTGAGCACCTGGGGCCTCTTCTTCCCTGCACTCGACTCCACGCGGCCATCAGAATACAAAGCGTCTGACGGATGACCTGCACCTCTCAAAGTCTGAGGAAGGCAGGCTGGCAGAGCAGGAGGGAACGCAGCGTGTCTGTGTGTGAAATGCTGATTTAAGAGAGTAAAGATCTGCTGTTCCTCCCTCAGCCTCCAGCAAAGGGCAGCATGAGATCACCATCCCCGCCGGCCTCCCCCAGTACTGCTTCGACGGACTCTCCCCCGACGCCCTGTACACCGCCAGCGTCTTTGTCCAGACCCCCAACCTGGAGGGCCCGGGGGTCAGTGCCAAGGAGAGGACACGTGAGTCCTTCTTCATCACACACATCTGCACTCTGTGACAGGAAGCTGTCCTCTAGACTAAACAGTGATTTAAGGAGTCTCACAAAGAAACAGAATAACACAAACTGAAGGAGTAGATCCTGAGAGGTTAAATCTTTCTAATAATAATAATAAAATACATTTTCCTGAATGGAGTCTGGTGTCTCTGAAGAGAACATCGAGCTGTAACCCTGACGGAAGCAACGAGCATCGCCCGAATGTCACGATATGAGTCGTGGCGTCTCACTCCAACGAGTGACATTACCTCTGCGAGGCGATGACCTCATCACACCACATGCTGTTAATGACATCACAAACACGCTGACGGACCTTTTTGTGCTTCTCGCAGTGGTGAAGCCGACTCCGGTTCCAACGCTCCCGCCGACCCCGCCCCCCCCCACCCACCGTGCCGCCGGCGTGGTCAAGTAAGTTTCTCCCAGCACCCACAATCCTTTGCTGCCGATCCCAGATGAAGTAAAGCTGCCGTGTTTATATGGTAGTATAGTTATCTTCCGTTTCTAGAGACACACTGGCTCTTTTTTAACGCATTTGTCGTCAAAGAGATCATCAAGTGACTCCAAGCTGGTTGTCCCCTTAGAGGACAGGTTCCCTCAGGGGACACAGAGCGAGTGTCTCTGTGGAGTCAGTGAGGTCGAAGACCCGGATCCCCCCAGGTCCGGATCCGGGTCTCCTCCTTCAAGCTCTCAGTCATTACGCAGAGCTTTTCAAACCTTCTGCCAAATGTTCCTCAGCTGCTGCTGCAGGTGCTGCAGGTGGTGCAGGTGGTGATGGAGGTGATGGTGGTGCAGGTGCAGGTGGTGCAGGTGGTGGTGATGGAGGTGATGGTGGTGCAGGTGCAGGTGGTGGTGGACCCCTCACTCTCTCTCTCTCTCTCTCTCTCTCTCTCTCCCCCTCAGTCTGCCGAGGAGCCAAAGCCGACGTGGTGTTCCTCATCGACGGCTCCTGGAGCATCGGAGAGGAGAGCTTCACCAAAGTCCGGAGCTTCGTCTCCGGCATGATCGCCGCCTTCGATGTGATCGGCCCGTCTGGGATGCAGGTCGGCTACAAAAAGTTCATGCCTTTCTGTGATTGATCGATTGGTAAACAGAACTAGCATGGTTAGCATGCTGTTATAGATTATAATAAAGACACAGATATAAGTTATACCGTGATGAATCAGCGATTTCACACCTGGTGTCACATGACCTTCCCTCCAGGTGTCCTTTGTGCAATACAGCGACGAAGCAAAGACAGAGTTCAGGCTGAACGCGTATCAGGACAAAGGCGTCGCCATGGCAGCGCCTCACCACATCCGCTACCGGGGGGGCAACACCAAGACAGGTCAGACACCAGGGTCACATGACCAGGGTAGCCGGCATAATGGCGAGATGGTTTGTGACTCTCGCTCTCCAACAGGAGTGGCGCTGAAACACACCTACGAGAAGGCCTTCTCCGTGGAGAACGGCATGAGGAGGAACGTCCCCAAAGTTCTGGTGACCATCACCGACGGGCGCTCTCAGGACGAAGTGAAGACGAAGGCCGCCAAGCTGCAGCACGCAGGTAACGGGCCCCAAAGGACCCTCAACGCTTCACCACGAAGGTGCCGTTATGGGACATTTCATGTAACCCCCCCCCCCGGCTGGGTTCCGTGTCCAGGTTACAGCGTCTTCGCCATCGGCGTGGCCGACGTGGACTTTGTGGAGCTTCAGGAGATCGGCAGCAAACCCAGCGAGCGGCACGTCTTCGTGGTGGACGACTTTGACGCCTTTGACACCATCAAAGACAACCTGATCACCTTCATTTGCGAGACCGCCACTTCCTGTAAGTCGGCTGCACGGCCACCACGCGGCGCCCTCCCCCGCCCCTCCCGGGTTCAGCCTCCCGGGAGCAGAAGTAGTGACGTTCTTCTTTTTTCTTGTTCCTCAGCGTGTCCCCTGATCTTCCTGAATGGATTCACTTCCCCTGGTGAGTAGAAACAGAGACGCAGGAGGCTGAAGGTTGTAGAGAGGCCTCCTGTAGTCCTGGTCCCTGAAGGTCTCCACGTGGAGTCCTCCTGTAGTCCAGGTCCCTGAAGGTCTCCGCGTGGAGGCCTCCTGTAGTCCTGGTCCCTGAAGGTCTCCCCGTGGAGGCCTCCTGTAGTCCTGGTCCCTGAAGGTCTCCACGTGGAGTCCTCCTGTAGTCCAGGTCCCTGAAGGTCTCCACGTGGAGGCCTCCTGTAGTCCTGGTCCCTGAAGGTCTCCCCGTGGAGGCCTCCTGTAGTCCTGGTCCCTGAAGGTCTCCACGTGGAGGCCTCCTGTAGTCCTGGTCCCTGAAGGTCTCCACGTGGAGGCCTCCTGTAGTCCTGGTCCCTGAAGGTCTCCACGTGGAGGCCTCCTGTAGTCCTGGTCCCTGAAGGTCTCCACGTGGAGGCCTCCTGTAGTCCTGGTCCCTGAAGGTCTCCACGTGGAGGCCTCCTGTAGTCCTGGTCCCTGAAGCTGGAAGCCTCTTGTTGTTGTGTATCAGGGTTCCGGATGCTGGAGGCCTTCAACCTGACAGAGAAGACCTACGGGTCGGTGCAAGGCGTCTCCATGGAGCCGGGCTCCTTCAACAGCTTCGCCGCCTACCGCCTCCACAAAGACGCCTTCCTGAGCCAGCCGACCACGTGAGGCTCTCAGCTCCTCCTCCCCAGAGGAGGTGGTGATGACTTAAGTCACAGCACCTCCTCCTCCGTCCTACTTCCATCATACTGCTTGAGATCTTACCTTCTGGTCTCCCAGGTGGACTTCTGATTACCTTCAGATGTCTTTATTAAACCACCTGTCAATCAAGCAGCAGTCATAAAAAGTCATTAAAAGCTCCCAAAGGCCTTTAAGGTCCTGACTTTAGTAGAGGAGGAAGCTCCTTCCAGGTTCTCTTCATCAGAAGAATCCGTTTCTCCTCGTTGTCCCGTTGATGGTAAAGCGTCTCCTTTACAAAGAGGCTGCATGGTCACGTCCTCCACCCTGCAGCCTGTAACATGCATCCACATCTGTGTACTACTGTGCATGTGTTTGTAAGTGAGGTGGAAACACTGAATCACTCCGACCCTTTTCTGAGGTACAAGTACACCGGCTGGATGTACTGAGAGTACTTCTGCCTCTCTCTGTGCCCCCCCCCCCTCAGGGAGATCCACCCCGATGGTCTCCCCCCCTCCTTCACCCTCATCCTGATGATCCGCCTGCTGCCCGACTCGCCGACCGAGGCCTTCGACATCTGGCAGGTGGCCAGCAAAGACCACAAGCCCGAGACCGGGGTCACGCTGGACCGTGAGTACCTGTGTGTGTGTGTGTGTGTGTGTGTGTGTGTGCGCTCCGTGCATTAAGCTGCCCCCCCTCCCTCCCCCGGAGTGGTTGTGTGAGTGCGCTCTTAAAGGGCCAGTACACCTGCTCAGAGCCTGACCTTCTGTGGACCTCTGATCGTCCTGTCTCCCTGTCTCTCAGCCTCCAGCCAGACGCTGTCCTTCTACAACAAGGACGTGCGCGGCGAGATCCAGAGAGTCACCTTCGACAACGACCGGGTGAAGAGGATCTTCCACGGGAGCTTCCACAAGGTGAGAAGCAGCAGCAGGTGGAGGAGGAGTCTTTAATCCTCCTATCCAAGGTGGTGTCTGATCGATCAATGGATCCTGGAAATAGAGCATGTGTCGGGGGGGACGTGTCCATGAAGTGGCTTTGAGTCAAAGTGCCAGTTCAGATCAGACGAGAAATGAAGTTCTGGCTTCAGCAGCTCTTTTATTTTGACAGGTCTGTTTCCTCTCCATCCCTGATGAGAGGAGACTTTCTCTGAATTGTGTGCGTTGCTGCCTCGGTGATTTCACTGTTTAGAGTTGACGCCGTCTGAGAGGCTTCAGTGAGACGAGAGGAAGGAATTCTGGTTCCCAAAGAATGTGCAGCTCCTGCAGGCCGATGAATCAGATTCCAGACGCTTCTGTGTCTGCTGATGCTTCTCTGGGCAGCGAGCGGCGGAAAGCTCCACTGTCTAACGCTCCTAGCGCTCTTATTCAGGAGCCTTAGATAATTAAAGTAATTAAGTGAAGCCGTTAACTATCTAACCAATCAGTGGGGATTATTCTGATTTCATGCTAATAAATGGTGTTTAGATGGATCAGCTGTAGAAATATGAATTTGTAGAGAAACAACTTTAATGCCCCCCCCCTCCCCCCTCTCTGAAGCTGCACATCCTGGTTTCCTCCACCGGGGTCAAGCTCAACATCGACTGCCAGGAAGTGGCTGAGAAGCAGCTGAAGGAGGCCGGGAACACGTCCAGCGACGGCTACCAGGTCCTGGGCAGGATGTCCAGGTCCTCCGGCTCCACGCGGGAGTCGGCCACGGTGAGTCAGCGTGACATGAAATATTATAATTATAATCATATATATTCCATGAGCGGATGATAACGTATTTGTTTACTTGAAAACAAAGATTATCATTTCATTGATAAATCACTTCTCCTCCAAAGAGGCGTTTACCTCCTTCACCCTCACATTAATATGAACAATATAAATCATATTAACAACAGAAACCCCTCTAAAGTGAAGTGCTATTATGAAGTGGGACGGAAAGAAGCCTTTGAGGCTGTGACCTTTGAACTTCATGACATCACGTTTCCTGTCTCTGTTTGTCAACATCTCAATGTTTCCTTTCTGGCTTCACAGTTCCAGCTCCAGATGTTCGACATGGTGTGCAGCCTGGGCTGGACCAGCAGGGACAGATGCTGCGACCTCCCGTCCATGGTGAGGGAGTCTTCCTCCTATCAAAGGGGGAGGATACGATTCATTCCACAGAAGGAACACGCTGCTTTTCACCGTCCGTACCGACGTCACTTCTTAGAAGAGCAAGTCAGTTTGACCCGAACATCTTCATATATAGAAGATAAACGACCCGACCTGCAGTTTATGAGCCACAGCTTCTCTTTTCCAAGTGACATAAGTGACAGTAGTCGAGCACAAGTATCTTTACAAACATAACACTATCGTGCAGCTTCAGCACAGAGGCTACATGATCGTGTGAGGCTGAATGTTAATATCTGGACCTTAGTGGGACGCGGTGGATTATCATCTGGATCTGATGGAGACACAGCTGCTGTCCATCGTTACATCCAAGGAGGTTTCAGCTTTCTTCTTGAACCAGTGACGTGGAGAGCAGCAACGCATATTATATATATTTCTTCTATTACTACTATTATTATTTATCGGTCTCTTCCTGCTGGAGGGCCGTGACCCACCCTCATGTCCCTCATGTCCCTCTGACTGTCCCTCTGGTCCTCCGCAGAGAGACGAGCTGAAGTGTCCGTCTCTTCCGAACTCCTGCAGCTGCACGTCGGCAGGCACCGGGCCCCCGGGCCCCCAGGGACCAGTGGTGAGCCACCAGAGACACACAGACCCACAGCAAGCTGCTCACAGTGCATTTAAATGTGTGTATACATGACGTATGTGTGTGTGTGGTGTCCTCAGGGAGGCCCCGGCAGCAAAGGTCCTCGAGGTGAACGAGGAGAGCCCGGTCCTGTGGTGAGTACCTCGAGCTCTCCTCCACAGATTGTAAATGTCTTGTAATCAGACATCACGTTCCTAAACCCCCCCCCCCCCCCATAACAGGGCCCAATCGGGCCTCGTGGAGACAACGGACCACCGGGGCCGATGGGTCTGCCCGGCCCTCAAGGACCCATCGGCCTGTCGATTCCAGGAGAAGCTGTGAGTCCACGCACACACACACACACAGACAGACACACACACACACACACACACACACACACGCACAGAGATGAACATAAATCCCAGCATGCCTCAGCAGATTATCGGGCCGTTTATCATGAGGAGGATTTACAAGCCGGGCACAGACTCACATTCCTTCATGTCTGAGGGAGAGAAGAAGAGAGGCTCTCCTCCCTGCAGGGGGACACACGTCCTCAGGTCTTTATTCAGCAGCTGGAGGTACAGGTGGAGATGAGGGGGCCGAGACGAGAGGGGGGAGGGGGGGTTCTGCACATTACACACAAAGATGGAATCTAAAGGAGTCAGAACTGAGAAGGTGCAGGTCAGCTCCATTGAAAACTCAGTTTCACCTCCACGCGTGGTCCTCTGAGAGTCATGTGACCCCTGGTGTCCTCTGAGAGTCATGTGACCCGTGGTGTCTTCCTGTCCTCAGGGCCGTCCCGGACCAAAGGGAGACGGCGGTGACTCCGGCCTGCCGGGACAGAAGGTAAGTGACGCTGTTATCTGAACAGGAAGTGAGGGAAGCTCCGGGTGAGGTGATTGGACAGCGAGCTACTTCCTCCTGTTAGCATAGAGCTCGTCTGTTAGCATATGGGTCCAATATTCACCGCTGGCAGTAAAGTGACTTCAGTATGAGGTTATTCATTCCGTATGTTATGTTCATGTGCCGGCAGGGTTCTCCGGGCCCTCGTGGTTCCAGCGGCCCCATCGGGCCAGCCGGGGTGCGGGTGAGTACAGGCGGCTCCTTTAACCCTTTAAAGGCGAGCAGACCCGGTTCTCAGTGTCCTTGCTGTGCTTCCAGGGCCCTACGGGGAAGGAGGGATCGGCGGGACCCCGAGGCCCCTCGGGGCCCATGGTGAGCCTCCTGCCTCTTGTGGACACTTTCTATCTGTGAGCGACTGTATTTCTGAGTTCTGACCCGCCGGCTCTCCTCACAGGGACCTCCGGGATCTCCCGGAGCGCCGGGCGGCGGAGGAAACCCCGGAAACCCCGGAGACACCGGTGCACCGGTGAGTGCCCCCCGTTGCCGTGGCGACTACGCGCGTCTGACGGGGTTTGTTTTCCCCTCCGACTGACGTGTTGTGATTGTGTGTTTTCAGGGCTCTGTGGGTCCAAAGGGAGACAAGGGGGAGAGAGTGAGTACACCTGAAGTACACCTGAACCCAGAACCAGACCTCTCTGGCTATATGATTCACTGATGAGGACCACTGTAATATTAACGATGTACTTCATCAGAAAGAGTGCTCATGGGAAATGTAGTTCTACACAGAAAGTGAAACTGAGGATGAAAACCAGCCACTGACTCCGCCCTCTTTTCCCCCCTTGTCCTCAGGGCGACTTCGCTCCTCAGAACATGATGCGGTCCATCGCCAGACAAGTGTGCGAGCAAATGATCAGCTGTGAGTCAGGGACATTCTTTTCTCTTTTGAAGCCCCGCCTTCCGGCGCTCAACTCCTCCTCCTTCTCCTTCTCGTCCTTTTCAGCGCAAATGTCCCGCGTGGACACGCTGCTGAACCAGATCCCCAACGGCATTCAGCGCAGCAACAACCCGGGCCCAGCGGGGCCCCCAGGGGCCACTGGCAGGCAGGGGCCGCGCGGAGAGCCCGGCGCCATGGGGAGGAGCGGTTTCCCCGGAAACTCTGGACCACCGGGTCAGCCGGGAGAGAGAGGTGATGCTGTGATCCCATGATGTCATGATCCCATGATGCCATGATGTCATGACGTCATGATGTCATGATCCCGTGATCCCATGATCTCATGATCCCATGATGTCATGATGTCATGATCCCATGATGCCATGATGTCATGACGTCATGATGTCATGATCCCATGATCCCATAATGTCATGATCCCATGATGTCATGATGTCATGATCCCATGATCCCATGATGTCATGATGTCATGATGTCATGATGCCGTGATGTCATGATCCCGTGATGTCATGATGCCGTGATGTCATGATGCCGTGATGTCATGATCCCGTGATGTCATGATGCCGTGATGTCATGATCCCGTGATGTCATGATGCCGTGATGTCATGATGCCGTGATGTCATGATCCCGTGATGTCATGATGCCGTGATGTCATGATGCCGTGATGTCATGATGCCGTGATGTCATGATGCCGTGATGTCATGATGTCATGATCCCGTGATGCCATGATGCCGTGATGTCATGATGCCGTGATGTCATGATGCCGTGATGTCATGACGCTGTGATCCCGTGATACCATGTCCTCGTGTCCGTTAATGATACCTGTGTCAATACAAACCCTGGGTCGTCCCTTGTGTCCCCGTCAGGGCTCGCGGGGGAGAAGGGTGAGCGAGGCTCGTCCATCGTGGGAGAGAAAGGACCGAGAGGAGCTGCCGGTACGTCTCCTGCCGTCCTCCTGGCGTCCCGTCCTTCATGCTCGGAGCTTCTCAGCTCTGTTGTCTCGTTCTAATTCTATGTTACAGATGTTTGTGGAGTATTTCCAGCTGAGGACGACACGGAGCCGCCTTTGGTTTAGAACTCGTCAAACAGATGTTCAGAGGACACATCTGTTTTATGAATTCATAAATAATCACTGACATTTGGAGTCGGATATTTGACGGATTCAGATGTTGAGTTACCGTCTGCGTCTCCCCCTCCCCTCCCTCCAGGTCCACCAGGAGAAAGCAGAACAGGACCCACGGGCCCCCCCGGCGCCGCCGGCCCCCGCGGCCCCCCTGGCCGTCCGGGCTACGCCGGAGTTCGCGGCCCCCCCGGAGCTCCGGGGTACTGCGACTCCTCCCAGTGTGTCGGCATTCCGTACAACGGGCAGGGCTACGGGGGTACGTACCGCCGCCTGCACGCCAAATAACTTCCTCTCTTCATTTTACTTTGGAGGAGCACTTCCTGCGCTCTGAGAGAGACGCTCCATTTCTGTCTCCCGTCCGGGTCGAACAAGGGCGTGGGGGGGGGGGTTAGCCTAGCTTAGCACAAAGACTGGAAGCGGGGGGAAACAGCTAGCTTAGCAAGAGAGAGTAGGACTCCATCTTTAAATGGCCGCATATCCATGATATTATATCGTTTATGGCTGTCAACATAAACGCATTAATCAATGTGATTAATTCAACAAAATATTTTAACATAGTTAACGTTTGTTTGACTGTTCACTCGTTATAAACAACATTGTAACAACAACAACATTCATTAATCACTATTAATCAAGATTAATGAATTTCAATAGTGCGATTAATTAGTTAATCTATTGACAGCCTCATTTATTTTATAAGAGTTGTTAGTGTGTCGATGACGCTTCACAGGCGCCATGTTGTTTGTTTACCGTTATAAGTGTTGAGGTTAATAAGTTCACCTAGGCGACCTGAACATGGCCCCCGGCTCCTCCCACAGCCGCCGCCCCCCCGAGACAGAAAGCGAGGCTCTCCCAGAGCGCGCGGCTGCTTCCTGTCCAGGATTAGTGCACGTGTGAAGTAGTGTGACTCTGACTCCTCATCCTCTCTCGGCCTGTTCCAGGTTCGCAGTAGACTTTCTAGGCCGCCTGCTTCGCTTTCACTGACCCCCCCGAACAAACCCCCCCAGTCCCGTTTATCAGAAGCACATGCACGCCGTAGAGCTGTTCCACAGCGGACAGCCAGCCGAGGAGCCGCCATTAACACGACAACAACAACAACAACAACAAAGAGGGACACTAACAGCGACTCACAGCCTCCGGGGGCCCGTTTGCATCTTGAGGCCAAAGACCAGAAACGCCGTGTTCGGGGGGAGGAGCATGCACCCAACAACAACAACAACAACAACAACAAACAAATACTAACAGTGGTGGAGTTGTAGCGGCGCTCTCTGGTGTAAATAAACTAATTCCTGTGATGTTTGGACGACATTTAGTTCTTAACATCGGCCCTTTTGAAGCTTCTGTTTTCAGCCAATCAGCAACCTGCTGCTGGCTAGAAAATAAAAAACTGCCTCTTTTCTCTGTAAGCATCTTCTAAAGCTTCTGAATCTGTGGTCATGTGACCCGGACGTGCAGATCGGACACCTTTTGTTTCTTTTATTCGACCTTCCCCCTCGAGGAGGTTCTATGAATGACTAACGATAGAAGAACTCCAGAACGACGTAGAAATCACAGAAAGGGAACATCGCTAAGGCGGTTCAGGAGGAGGGGGCGTGTCCGGCCCTAATACCCCGCCCACTAAAGCTCGCAGCTGACTGGCAGTTCATCGGCGGCCTCTCGGCCAATGAGAGCTTAGATGCTCTCCTTGTTTAACTTTCTAGTAAACTCCAGACTCAAAAGCCGCTGATGGAGGATGACATCATAATGGAGGAGGACGGTGAAGCTTTGTTCCTTCTACCATAATCACACCTGTAGAAGGCGGCACGAAGCGATCACGTAGCGTAACAGCTTCTGTGTGAAACAAGCGCTCCCACAGAGCCAGTGGCCACGCCCCCTCCATCGGTATCAGTGCCCCCCCCTGGTCTGTCTGTGCATGTTAACGGAGGGAATGAGAACCTGTGCTCAAACGATATCTCCGAGCAGGCCGGTACCCGCCGGAACCCGACAGCCCGCCCCCCCCGGGCCCCGAGGAGGAGGAGGAGGAGGAGGAGTCCCAGAGACGCCGCCGCCGCAAGAGGTCGCTACCCAGGGAGCCCTCCCGCGGGCTCACGCCATAAGCCCCCCCCGACCCCCCCGGGTCTCCTCTCTGTGCTTGTTATGTCTGCACGTTGTACACACACATTGAACAAAGGGGGTTTGACTTCATTGGAAAACACCTCGAAACGTCTTCAAACGTATGTGAATATTCATTTTTTGCAGCAGGCTCAGGGTTTGGGAGGAGGGGGGGGGCACAGAACAACAAACAGCCGACCTGCAAGCTTTCTTCTTCTTGGCTTGTAACATATTTGCATTGAGTTTGTTTGTTTGCGTTGCCGTGGTAACGAAGCTAAAGAAAACAGAGAAAATGTTTGTTCACAGTTAAATATAATATTCCTAAACACAGCTTTCATCTTGTAGCTTTCTTTATTCCGTCACAGCTCATTCTAACTGAGATCGGTGTATTTTAAGTATATTTGTTTTTTTTACTTTTCGTTTTTTTTGTTTTTAACCAGAATATAGTTTCTCAGTATGGAATGCGTCATGTTTGAACAGCAGATTGAGGATTTCACAGCCTTATGTTCTTATTTATTTCTGAAAACAGAAGAGGCATTTTTCAATAAAACTACTGAAAATTTAGACCTTGACTGTGACTCTTTATTCAAAGATATAAAATACTGTTACATCACTACCTGTATTAATGTGCGTTACATGAAATAAAATCCCCAACGGGAAACAGATTTTATAAAAAGCGTGATAATAATAATAATAATAATAATAATTCATTTCATTGTGTTTGGCTGCATGGTGAGAACATTCACTTTTACACGTTAAGGTGTAAAATACTGAACCAGCACTAAACTTCTGCTCTTAATCAATGACGTCTGAAGCGTTAATAGGAATAATCCGAATAAACAATATTCACCTTCACAGACCGATTTCATGTTGATGACTTGATTTACTTCCACACACTTTTTCTCGTGAATGAACTATGTTGGCATACCATTGTGTGACCTTTTTTAAATGATTTCAAAGTGCTTTTTTCCTATTTTTCAGGATATCCTTTGAAGTTTAAACCATATTTCTTCATCAAAGTATAATATGACCTTTTTAATGACATAAAGCTCGGACATAGTTTGTTAAAGATCACAGGATCGCAGCATCTAGTGAGTAACGAGCTAAAGGCACCTGGGGAACATCCTCTTCCTCCAGACGAAGGTCTACAGGATGAAGATGATGAGTCATCTGGACCGATTGAAAAGCGTCTTTAAAGTGTTTTAGCCACTTTTTATTTACTGCTTCTTTCTGCGATCCCGAACTTCACCGCTGCTTTTCCTCAGATATTTTCCCCCTGAATCATCACCACAAACATGGAGCTTAAAGACACATTGGCCGTCACCATGGCAACGCCTCCCCATCGCTCAGGGAAGCTTTCGGGATTCATCTGCAGCTCCATCAAACTGGAGGTTGTTTGTTATATACAAATATACTTATATATCTATATATACATATATACTTATATATGTATATATACATATACTTATATATCTATATATACATATACTTATATATGTCCTCTCTGCTCGAGTAAGAGAAAACACAATTCCAGAAAGGAAATGTGTTTTTCATCAGGAACCTGCTGGGGTTTGTAGCTGGAGCGGGATGCAGCTTATCAGCAGCTTTGAAGCCCCCCCCCCTCCCCCTCCCACAGGAAATGTTTCTGGGACATTTCGCCCTTTAACCGCTGTGGTTAATCATGAATGAAATCTAACGCAGCACGCAGGTTCCTCTGATCCTGCCGAGTGGAAACTCAACTCGAGACAAAACAAGGAGGCGAGGAAAGGACACTCGATCAAAGGGTCAAAGGTCACACATTTCGCCGTCTTCACTCCTTTTAAATAGAAATGGAGGTTCTGCACACAGTGAAGACGCCTCGTTGTGGTTCTGCTGCACACCTTCCAGGGGGGGCACAGGGGGGGGTCGCTGAGAGCAGGCCAGTGTCGACACGTCGCCGTTAAGGCCAATTAACTCCTCTTCCAGCTCGACTTTTGAGGCGCTCAGCAGAACTATTAACTTTGCAGCGGCCAAAGGTGACCTCATGGAAAGTCTGGCGACCCCCCCGCCCCGCCGTTCAGACCCTCCAACCCCCGCCCCCCGGCATCGCTCTGCTCCACCGCGGCGGCGTTTATGGAGGGAGTTGGACATTGGTGATGTCATCGGCCCGTTCTCTGAAGCCAGTTGGCAGCAGTACGAAATGTGCATTAGCGACAGTAAACTGTGGCTCCGCCCCCCCGGCTTATTCATTAGTGCTGGGTGCGTGTGAGTGGACGAGCTGCGTTGAGGTCTGAAGTTCACAGACTCAGACTCGGCATTTAGACGGATATCATGAAGACTCATCGGGAGGCTGATGCCCGCGAGCCTCTGAGCAAGGCGTCAGAGTGGGAACCTTCTCAGGTCCTTCAGCTTCTGTAGCTTCTGGCTTGTTGCTTTGATACAGTAAAGTTGATGTTAATAACAACTGGCTTTAACGGACCTTTCAGTGTGAAATCTCCCCAATAATCGGCCATTATTCTTATTCTTGTTATTTTAGCAGTGGAAATATGTTTGCCCGCACGCGCACATCTCTTTTATTTATTGGGGAATTACAGCTGCTGAAAGCTGATTCATCGGCATCATAAACTAAACGTTTAATGAACTTCACCTCAAACGAGTTGAGTCGGCAGCTCGTCCAAAGAAAAGTCAGACGACCTCCAGAGGAAAGCGGAGGTTCATCATCGATCACTACGGCAACAACACGATGAAGCTCTTTGTTTGGGTGTCATGGAGTCCTAACTAAAGGTCACATGGTTCATTTGTGCATTTGACTCGAATCAGCTAGCGAATTGAGTCCCAGCGTGATGCGTTCAGGGTCTAATGCGTAAACAAGCGTTGTGGTGATGTGATGGACTTTATGGATGCAAACCGTTCTTTACATGTTCCCCAGCAGGGCGTTGTGTTCATGGCCCATAGGATTAAGTCAGCAGCTTTAATAATGAGACTAAACAAAGGCGACATTTAATGGCCGTGAGCTCCGTAATCGGAGGGACGGCTGGCAGACGCCGGAGACTCACTGCAGGTAAATACGCCACGTTTTATTTGCCAATAAAATGTGTATTTGTTTGCTCATTTAAGTCGACAGTTTTCCGTCTACTTTCAATAAAGACGGATGGAAAGTGACTGTTACGCTGCAGTGAAGTCACCTCCTGGAAAGGAACCGTCCTCAGTGTTTCACCATCCAGGGATCACGATGGTACGACTATGGTGTGTTGATGTGTCTCTGTGGTGCGTTCACGTGTCTCTATGGTGCGTTGATGTGTCTCTGTGGTGCGTTCACGTGTCTCTGCGGTGTGTGATGTGTGGATGTGAGGCGTCGTCATGGAGACGACCACCAAGGCTTCAGTGGAAACATTTAGTTGTTAAAATCCCTTTTAGCTCTGGCCTCTTTTATGGCCTCTGCTCCTAATTAATAAATAAACACTGTTTCCAATGCACAGTGTATCCATCACTATAAAACATTGAGAACCAAGACTAGAAACTCATCCATTTCAAAGCCCAGGTTGTGGACAGTAAATGTGCAAAGTTTGAGTTAATTGAGTGAAGCAAAACAAATCTAGAGAGACTTTAGTAAAGAGAGGTCCGGCGAGAGGTCCAAACCAGCATATTTGTCTTGTAGGCACATCTCAGCCAATCCTGGCTCGATTTCGATGATTGACACCTCACTTTAATCGGCAGAGCCAATAGAATTGAAGTAAACGCCGCTAAAGGAGACTGGCAGCTCTTTTATCCAATAAGACGCAGCCATGCACAGGTTGCGAGATAGAGCGGAGTCTAACTGGCCGTCACAAATCTGACCCTAAGAAAGCTACATACGTGACCCGAGACGTAAAAAAAAACTGCTTCCGGGGTGAAATAGCATATCCGGTTAGCAATTAGCGTCTAGCATCGAAGAAAAAACGGGATTAATCATTTGTTTTGTATGAAAACAACAATCGTAAGTAAATAATTGTGATTTCTGTGACTGGTGCTTGTTTGGACTTATCTTGGGAAAGGTTTGACTGCTGGATATGAAACAAATATTGCTGTAATCTGTGCGTTCTTGGCTAGCGGTTAGCTATCTCGGTTTTGTTTTTAGCACGAAGCATCGATGAAATAATCGGTAAAATAGTCTGTGTGAGTGATAGTTACATATTTCTTTTCACATGTTCTGCTCTCGTTGTGTTCGGTGCACGTTCACACTGTCTTTGTAGCCCAGACTCTGACCTTTACAGTGATATGCAGCATTCATATACCCGTTTGGTTTATACAATATGAGTGTTTGTGTCCATTTGGGCACCCTTCAGGGGAAAGGGTTGGGATGAGTTTTTCTGAGAGGAGCTCGATGTTTAATAATCACACTTATTGATCCTGATCATCGGGGGGACACGGTGACAAAACGTTGTTCATTCACTCCCTGATGGGGGGTCGATTGTTACTGCGGCAAGAGAGGTCAGAGGTCAGCAGAGCCGGCGTCTCCCCTGCAGCTCGTTTACAGAGAGTTAAGGATCTGCTGACATTTCACCCCAAAACCAGAAGAATTGTTATAATTATAATAACAAACGTGGGTTTTCTGGACGTTATGGACGTTTGTTGTGTAACGCTGTAAACGCACGGTTGTGATTATGACTTTTATGGCTGAGTCAAGCGTCGTTAAACCACATGCTCGTTTAGAAAGAACTTTATGGTGTTATTTTGATTGTGTCAGCTGGCCTAAACCGTTGTGATCGAATCCGATGAGTTAACCTGGTTACGAGGAGGTGTCACATGACCAAATCTAATAACGGCACGTACGGTTCAATAGACCGACTGAAAACATGGAGACACAGTCCTCAGTTAAAGGCCGAGTGTCTCTGCTGGAGGACCTGGGTCTGTCCACAGTGGACTGGTCTCTGCTGGAGCACGCGTCCACAGTGGACTGGTCTCCGCTGGAGGACTTGGGTCTGTCCACAGTGGGCTGGTCTCGGCTGGAGGACGCGTCCACAGTGGACTGGTGTCTGCTGGAGGATTCATTTGGTCTCTGCGAGACGTTGCAGTGGAGCTTCTCAGATTCCTCCACAGAATGCAGACATGTGGTGGAGCATCACTCCGCCTCCTGCTGTCGGGCTCGGTTCCCCGTCTGGACGTCTGCACGGCTCCTCTTGGAGCTGGAAGCCCTTGGAGGCCACATGGGGCAGCCATTCTATTGACGTCCTGAAGACCTCCTGAAGAAGACACAGTGAACGAGTGAAAGAGAAGATGAAGAAACTTCAAAGAAATACCTGTTGTCTTTCAGTTTTTGGAACGCTCGCTTATTTGATTCTTTGTAAAATATGGCATCATGTGACCTCCAGGAGTTTTTTAAATGCATCCACGTGAGAAATGTTCTTACTGATAACAAATCAAAGACATCTAACGACCACTAATTAACAGCGATTAACCTCTTAACAATCGCACGTGTGTGTGTGAGTCTTCTTAAAGGGCCAGCGCATTGAGCTCAATAACACTGTGGATTTACGAACTCACTGGCGCCTCTACAGGTTACAAGTGGTACTACCAGGCAGGTTAGCTGGTTAGCGTTCTCGTTTCTTTAGTGTCGTCACTGGACCCCTTTTTATTCACATGAAAACTTGTGAATGAGGAATGGGTTGTTTGTCACGAGGACACGACGTGTCCATTGGCCTTAAGAACCCTTCATGCGCTCAGACTGGGACCACAGAGGAGACCATTAAAGAGTCTCAGCTGCGATCTCAGACAGGACAGAAGACGAGGACGCAGTGACGCGCCGCTTCGTGGGGTTTTTGTGGTCTCCATCTTGATTTTACAGATGTTCTCGCGTGTTTGCCTGCTGGTGGACATCTTGGTTCAATCTTGTCCCTTTTCTACTCGAGCCAAAGGACGGCTGTCTGTTTCATGTCACATTAGTCTGCTTCAGAACTACGCGTGTCTCCCTCCGTCTGGGGAGAGCAGAGGTTCCCTGTTCAGAAGCAGCCGGCTGGTAGAACGTGCAGCTCATTTCCCCATAGACGTCTATGGGAGCAGAGGAGTCGCCCCCTGCTGGTCACTGCACAGAACGCAGGTGATCGTCCCTGGGTCCTAAAGTGCTGCTCTGGTTGCTTTACGTTCAATTGTTTCCCCAAACTGTACCTACGTACCTTCAAAGCAACAAAGGTGTTTTGCATAAACGTAACTCTCCTTTTGCTGCGTAACGTCGTCCCCTAAAGGACGGTCAAACTGCGTCTCCTTCGGACATTTTCCTGCAGACGTCCCTCCTGCAGCGGCTCAGAGGACGTTCCATCTGTGAGACACATGAGCAGCAGGAACGAGTCAGAGAGAACAGGTCCGCGCACACGCGCACACACGCACACACACACGCGCACACGCACGCACACACACGCACACGCGCAGACACACACACGCACACGCGCAGACACACACACACACACACACAGACACACACACACACACGCACACACGCACACAGACACACACACACACACACACAGACACACACACAGACACACACACACACAGACACACACACACACACACACACACACAGACACACGCACACGCAGACACACACAGACACACACAGACACACACACACACACAGACACACACACAGACACACACACACACACACACACACAGACACACACACACGCAGACACACGCACACAGACACACACACACGCAGACACACGCACACAGACACACACGCACACACACACACAGCTCTGTGTGATTCACGTCCTGCAGAAGCTCACCGATGCCGTCAAGAATCAGGAATAAATCAAAAGCTGTGAAGACGGAACAATTATTCAAAGATGTGCAGAGAAATTGCAATGTCACTAAATATAGAAATACAGAAGTAACAATACTTCACTTTGTGTTTATGTGTGATGTCATTATTAACTTGTTTTCAGGTAACTGCTAACAAGCAGATTTTTAATTAACTGAATTAATTTATTGTACTAAATCAAACGTATGTTTCATCTCACAGTGAGACAACGTTTTGAACAATTGAAAAACAACTAACGCTGCTGTGAAAGTGTAAAAGTAAAGAGTGAAATTTCTTGAATGGAATAAAAAGGGTATTTGTGTGAATATTTGATAAAACCAGAGGCCTCCCTCTGTGTGAAGGTTCAGCACGCAGACGTCATCCTTCCTCCGTTGTCCTCTCTGTCTGACGTTGGATCACAAACACTGAAACGTTCTACGGCTTCGTTCCTCTCATGTTTGTCTCTCTTCCCTCTGGGATGTTTGTTTTGTTCCTGTTTCCAACATGAAGAACAAACACGCCTTCTGGAGGCTCATAGCTGTTTGGTCACGTATGTGTTTGCTGCTCGTTGGACGGCTGCTTCACTTTAGCTTCACATCTGGGACGCGTCCGTCTGCCAGAGGTCAGAAGAAATAGAATCTGCACTTTGACATGAAGCGCTTCTATTGTTGCTTCACAGAAGAACCTGGAATCCACTGAGCCTCCTGCTGTCATGTGACCATCGTCCGACCTGCAGAAGCTCCGTCAGGCACCAACGTGTGAGAACATGTTCTTCTGTTCACACTGCAAGGTTCCTCCACAGAACATGAAGTCACTGCGACGGGACACTTGAGGGGGCGTGGTCACAGCGACGCCCTGATGACCTCCGCGTGTTAAAGTCCCTCCCCTTCACGCTGCCTGTCAGTCAGGAGGTCATGAAGGCAGCTGCCACTCAAAGCGTGTGAGCGTCTGTCTGCTGACACATCGAGGGGAAGGAAACGCAGAGCCATCTCTGATCAACAATCTCCGCCGGATGGAACACCTGGAGTTTACGTGTAGAAGGAGATAGAAGAAGAAGAGGTCGTCCTCCTCTTCCTCCTCCTCCTCTTCCTCTGCTCTCCAGACACGGGGCTCAGCATCGCCTCTCGTCTGGCTGATGAGCTCGTTCTCTGTGGAGATATCGTCTTTCCAGACGCGGTCGCCCCGAGGTGAAATGTAGTAGTGGAAAAATCTCCTCCTCCTCCTCCTCGTCCTCGTCTCGTCTGTCCTCCTCCATGTCGGAGGCAGAGCGTCACAGCAGAGAGCTCTGCTGACCCCTGGTGGACCCGACGTGTTCCATCACTGTCTCCAGTAGCCCTGCTCCTCTCTGAGTCCTTGAAATCCATCGCCTGAACAGATCTTGTTATTTTGACTTTGTTTCCATGATGTTTTTTGATATTCTTCTTTCTCTCGATCTAAAAAGTACCGGTTGGATGAGCGATGAACTTTGCTGCCACGGTTACACATCAGAGATGTTTGGTCGCAGAAAAAAAATCCTCGAGCTGCTTTGAAGCCGACATTCGAGCCGCAAATCCATCACCTGCCATGTTGGCCTCCAGCAGCACAAAGACACACAGACGGTTTCTCCTGTTGATGTTGATGTTTGACAGGTGATGTGATGTAACAGCATGTTGCACCCAGTGACGTCAGAGAGCAGGAATCCACCTGAGCTGGAAGCCGGCTTCCCCAGAAGACTCCAGTGGACCTCAAAGGCCGTGAACCTTGAGAGCAGGAACGTCAGCGTGTTGGAACCACATGACTTTGAACTGCGTGTTGCACAAAGGCCTCGTTCTCCTTCGTCTAAGCTCAAGCAGGCGGAACACAGATGCAGAGCTCAGATACTGGAGGTGCAGAGTTCAGTGAAGAACAGCTCCCTGAGACACAGACCTCAAATACTTGCATGAAGCAGCCTGACGAGTCGCATCTCGCGTACGATCGAAGACGACGCAGCGCGTTGGTGTAAAAGGGGGAAGGAGGTGAGCGTTTGACTGGGTTGTGCTGCGGCGCCTCAGGCGCTGATAACACAGCGTCTACCAAAGACACGCGTGTGATCACAGGCCGCTTTCTGACAGGCTGTAACTGAGATGTACGACACGACTCAGAACACAACGACGTATGAAATGATGAAGATGAAGAAGCCTTTTACCTGAAGAGTAACTAACACAACCGTGTTTGTCAAGTCTACAACCTTGTGAATCATTTGATCATTGTATCTATACATGTTCTGGGGTACCAAAGGGATTGTGAGCACTAAAGGTTCCACGTAGAACCTTCTACTCTTTGTCTAGGAACCGTCCTCTCAAGGTTCCACACGCAGCAGTCGGCGACTCGAGGACCCTCGATGAGTGGATCATTTGTACTGCGAGTAATGTTCTCTTATATAAGGGTTCTATGGTACAACGTCCCGCCCTAAAGCTTCTCTACCTTATGGTCTATCAGAGACCTGTCAATCAGCATGAAGCCCCGCCCTAAAGCATCTCTACCTTATGGTCTATCAGAGACCTGTCAATCAGCATGAAGCCCCGCCCTAAAGCATCTCTACCTTATGGTCTATCAGAGACCTGTCAATCAGCATGAAGCCCCGCCCTAAAGCATCTCTACCGTATGGTCTATCAGAGACCTGTCAATCAGCATGAAGCCCCGCCCTAAAGCATCTCTACCGTATGGTCTATCAGAGACCTGTCAATCAGCATGAAGCCCCGCCCTAAAGCCTTTTCCTTCGGTGCCGCTCGTCGGGTCGACAGCTTGAATCACTCACACTTTCTCCTCTCGATCTGCTTCTCGTTACTCGTAGTTGGTGATGGAGCGAGTCCAGCGGGGGGGGGGGGGGGGGGGTGTCATGCTGTGGGTGCTATTGTTCGCACATTTATAGAGGTTTTAGTTCTTCCAGCCGGGTCCTGTAATTGAGGAGGTCAAAGCCTCGTTTAGAGGAAAGATCAGGTCGTCTTTAGCAGGTGCTGCACAAACAGAACCATCTGCATCTTCTTCCTGTTTCATTGAAGCACAACAGAACGAAACAAACATGAAACCGTTTCCTAACAAGACACACGTGTCTGTTTCTTCATCCTGAAACATTCGTTTGAAATGGGAACTTGGTTATTAGTTACGAGTCCTTCTCGTCCAACATGTGTCGGCTTGTTGACGTCCTCGATCATCAAAGGGCGCACAAACGAGCCGCTCGAGCCTCCTTCTGCTCTTCCTTCTTCTGCAGGACGTAAACACAGAGACGGACGGAGGTAAATAACGCGGGACGCTTCGTGTCTGCAGCTACGTTTCTTCTTCTCTCAGTGGACTGCAAACTGCAGCCGATGGGATTCCACAGCTGACTCACGCTTTGTGCCCGATGACAGAGACGACCATCGTATTCATGAGGTCATCTGAAGAGGAGAAGCAGCTTGACTTTCAAGGTTCAATACATTTAATGTGAATAAACAAACGAATGGAGATTTCCCTTGTCCTCTTCTAACAGGTGTAAAGTTTTTCAGTTTGTGAACAGGAAGTGACCATATTTGGACTGAGGAGCACGTAGAAACGCTGAATGCGCCTCTGGTAGAAAATAAAGGCCATCCAGATATTACAAAACGAAGGTTAGTCACCACTCATCTTCAGTTCTCTGGCAAGAAACTAATGTTTTGTCTCCATAAACCGCCCAAACACTCGGACGACTCCTGCTGATTTATAACCGTCCAATAAAGGATCTTTGATGAGAAGGAAACCAACATCCTGAGAGGCCCTCAGAGATGACATCACCTTCTGCTGGGACGAGAACACAGAGCGGAACGGGGGGGTCAGGGGTCACAGGAGGTTTTAACGGTGCGGAGAACTGCTTTCTGTCCGTCATCGTCCACGTCCACGTCCAATGCACGTTTAAATAAATGTCTCTTAATGGTGCTGACAACCAATCAGATTGTCCCCTTTGACAGCGACAGAACAAAATATACAATCAGCCCAGACTGGTTCCACATTCCCTCATTGGGGGGGGGGACGGGGGGCATCTGCCTCCCATTACCGGGGGCCACCAGAGAGGCTGGTCTGCTCTCAGGCTCCGCCCAGCAGTCCACGTCCTGGCACGGAAAGCTGAGCGAGAGCGCCCCCTGCAGGCGGAGCTGGGTGGGAGTGATGCGTCATCAGAAGGAACGATGGAGACGGAACGAAATGTTTGTGATCTGATCCCTGATTTTATGTTCCATCTTCATCGCTCATTGTTTCTGTGTAAGTGTAATAGTACAGACGTCTGCCGGTGACCCCGTATATGAGGTCGCGTTGCAATGAATTGTGGGTAAATCCCAGCGTCACGGACCTGCGTGTTCTCAGACAGCTCACATCCTTCCTGTCATGACATCAAAACAATAACTGGGTGGGAGGGATTCTTTTCTCTGGCTTTGTTGAAAGTATCGTCACATTTTCGTCCAATAGGAACAGCCTCTCCCAGATGTCCACAGCTGCACGTTCTGTTGCCACGTGGACGCGGTGGCGCCATGCGACCGTGACCTTGGCGTTGGATGTCCAGAGGAGAAGGCCGTGTGGCCTGGGTGTACTGGTTTGGCGTACTGGTTTGGCGTACTGGTTTGGCGTACTGGTTTGGCGTACTGGTTTGGCGTACTGGTTTGGCGTACTGGTTTGGCGTACTGGTTTGGCGTGTGGTGGTGTTTACAGGGTCAGCATCTGATACGCTCCCATGGGGGGCGGGCGATGGAGTGATGTCTTATTGATTCTATGTATTTTCTTTACACTGATAAATGAATGATAAACATTGTTTTAGTGTGTGACCAGATTATAGTTTTTCAGGAGGACCCACCTCTCTATGTCCATCATAAGCCTCTTCAACACCATGAAACCTGTGGGAGAACGTTGTATTCATGAATCCCTGCGCATGGACTTGGGTTCAAATGGAATGTAAGTCGCTTTGAATAAAAGCGTTGCCAAACGATATGAAATAATATCTGGGATTGATATTTCCTGAATCTTTACTGTTGAGTTGGTTCTGAAAACATCAGGTTGTTTAAATACTTAAAAAATAAAGTTGAATCAGTTGAATAAAGTTTATAGACGGGTAAGATGGAGAACCAATCACTTTGTTTGTTTGTTCCATTATTTTACCATAGAGTGATAATTTACTAGTGGGGTGAAACAATAATAGAAACACATGTCAGTAGCATGCAATCCAACATGACCAGAAAAAGTAGTAAAAAGGTTCTAAAAGAGAACGATGTATTGAAAGACCGTTTACGAATGGGTTGTTATTTTGCGGCTGCAGTACTCCTCCGCTGCGGCAGGGGGCGCTCTTCTTCTGGCCCTGTTGAAGTAGGCTGATGTCGCTCTCTGAGAGGTGAAAGGACACCGAGCCAACATGACAACATTGAGACCGTTCACCTGCGATGATTTGTTTAAATTCAACAATATGTGAGTGAAGCTTTGTCAGTTTTACTCCACCGAGTGAAGCGAAGTAGTTTTACTTTCCGGTTGTTTCATGTGGCGCAGTTTCGTTGCGCCTCCGGTTGTTTGATCAGCATTAGCAGGCTAACTAGAATTAGCACTGAATGCTGCACTGAACTGGGGGTTGTTATCAGGAAAATGATACATGGCGTCACCCTCCTGTAACACCGGGCGAATCATCGGCACACATTTAATCAGTCAAATAACTGCTTTTAGTAAGTAACATAGTCCCGTTTAGCAAGCTAATGCTAATTAGCTAGCCGGCTCGGACGTGAGGGACGAAATGCTTCTTGAATCAGGATCATTGGTCGAATGAATATTGTAAAAAAACGCTTGTATACGTCTTTTTTTTTAAATACACTTATTCGGTTGGGTTTGTTTGTGTGGTAATAAAGTGTTATGAATTGTTGGTTTTATTAACTTATTTTATGTTTGCTCCACAGCAACCTGGACCCTTTGACCGAAACTGTATCCTTCATGTGAAGATAAATCATTGTAATGTCTTAACTTCTAATAACAAACCTATTACATGCAAATGTCGTCTGCAGTTGTCTTTGACCTTTGACCTCCAGTATGGCATCCCGTTTTACCTGCAGTACCTGGCTCACTGGCCGGAGTACTTCATCGTGGCCGAGGCTCCTGGTGGTGAACTGATGGGCTACAGTGAGTTTCATCACGCGGATATTTCCTCCTGTTGGTTTTCATTTGAACCTGTAGTGACATAAGCGTGTTCTTCTCAGTCATGGGGAAGGCGGAGGGATCTGTGGCCCGGGAGGAGTGGCACGGTCACGTGACCGCGCTGTCCGTGGCCCCCGAGTTCAGGAGGCTGGGGCTCGCTGCCAAACTCATGGAGATGCTGGAGGAGATCTCAGAGAGGTGAGGAGGGTGAACCAAGTGTAGCCCTGATCCTCTGTGTAGTCCTGATCCTCTGTGGAGTCCTGATCCTCTATATGTAGTCCTGATCCTCTATATGTAGGCCTCATCCTTTCTGTAGACCTGATCCTCTGTAGAGTCCTGATCCTCTCTGTAGAGTCCTGATCCTCTCTGTAGAGTCCTGATCCTCTGTCAGAGATCCAGTTAAATAAAATCTCTAGAAGTAAAAGGTCCGGAAGATCATAATGTGACTAAATAGAGGTATAGAGTTGTATCAACATCTGCATGTAATCAATACACGACTAACAAATCAAATGAATTCAGTATGATTAAAAATCTGTCAGTATGAATCGTTACATAACAAAGAACTGAATATGTTCTCTCAATACTCTATATACACACACACATATATAGCTCCCCACTTTTTTGATAATTGGGAGAATCAAGCTTTAGTTTTTCCTGCCGGGACTTTAACCGGCACCTGAACGCATCAGGTCGTCCTCACGCCTGGTTGATAAATCCCCACGTTTCCTTGCAGGAAGGGCGGGTTCTTTGTGGACCTCTTTGTGCGGGTGTCCAACCAGGTGGCGGTGAACATGTACAAGCGTCTGGGCTACAGCGTGTACCGCACCGTGATCGAGTATTACTCCGCCAGCAACGGGGAGCCGGACGAAGACGCTTACGGTGAGACCTGCAGGATGTGTCCCTTTTAAAACATAACGTAACCTCCAGTGTCATTATTTCAACGTGTGGTAGCGTAGCAGAGTACGAATGGTTTTGATAAGATGTTCTACTACGTGGTGCGTTCAGGTGCACGAGTCGTTAGCAGCACGAAGGGACCTCGATGATTGTCTTGTGACACAAGCGTGTTTCTCTGCATTGCTTTTTTAGAATTTCCACTTAAGAGAAACAGCATTCTTTTAAATACAAACTAAACGGCCCCCTCCTCACTGTTGTTCTTCTTGCAGACATGAGGAAAGCTTTGTCCCGGGACGCGGAGAAGAAGTCCATCGTCCCGCTGCCGCACCCCGTCAGGCCGGAGGACATCGAATAACAGACCGTGGCTCTCTGCGCCCGCATCACATCTTTATTATCATATTTAATACGCGGCCACGTTGTACATAGTCTCACTGTCAGAGAGCCACGCTGCACACTCTTCAGCCTCTTCCTGTAAATTCTGATGATTTCTTAAGAATAAAGACACGATTGAGTTTGAATTTGTTTTGTGTAATGCAGAAAACAGTCGCACAATAAATGCATCTCTTGTTTTTGTTATAAAAAAAGAAGAGGTGGTTAGAAAGGTCGAACTGAGCGGAGATCTACTCGTTATCTTCTCCTCCGCCTTTACTCTCTTTCTTCCCCTCATCGTCATCACTGTCACTCTCACTGCTGCCTTCGTCGTCTCGGTCCTTCTCTGCGTCTCTTTCTGCCTCCTCTGGAGGGGCGGCAGGTTTGTCCGAGGCCGTCGGCGTCTCTTCGGCCTCCTCGGGAGGTTCTTGTGGGCTTTTGTCGTCTTGGTCCTCGACCATCTGCTGCCTCTTCCACATCTTGGCCATGGCGAGCAGCTTGAGGTTGGGCTGGTTGGCGGCGTCCTCCGGGAAGATGTAGTCGTAGTACTCCTCCCAGCCCGCGTCCGACTGAAAGACGTCCAGCAGTCAACATTTGTTCTTTGATTCATAGCTTAGGATGTATTACATCAATCCGTTATAGATCTATACATCTTTTGTTTCGTGCACAGAAAGATTCTGATTAAACCATGTTAAAACTCCTAAAATGAATCCATTAGCAAGTTATTCTTGTTAAACAAAAGCGTCTCAAATAAACTGTATTGTAAACTCTGAATAACCCATGAAAAGGTTCTCACCCCGTCCTCAGCCGTCAGCTTCCTCCTCTTCTTCACCTTGTCCGGCATCAGCTTCCTCACCCTCTCCATGGAGCTCTCAGAGCCAAACTCCCTCTCAAAGTCCCTCCAGGACTCCAGCAGCATCAGCCGCTCCTCCTTCTCCTCGCAGTTCCTCATGCCCTTGTTGGCCTCCTCGAAGATCTGCCGGCACTTCTGCAGCCGCTCGGGGCCGTCGATGGACAGCTCGTACTTGGCGTAGCTGATCCAGACCTGAAGGGGAGGAAGAGGAGGAGTCAGACTTCATCTTCTCACAGTGATTTCTGTGAAGTTAAAGGTGAATTCTGTGCAGTGACCAGCAGGGGGCGACTCCTCTGCTCCCATAGACGTCTATGAGGAAATGACTCTACTTCTCTCTGTAAACATGAGTTTATGGTCTCAGTCTCTAGTTTCAAGTCTTCTTCAATCAGCATGATGTTCATTTAGTGAATTATGGTCCATGTGGAGTCAAACAGACCATAAAGCAGGGACGCTTTAGGGCGGGGCCTAACGCTGATTGACATGAGATGAATATACACCTCACTACGTCCCTCAGTCCTTACGGGGTCACTTCCTGTTTACTGATAGCGACAGCCATAAACCAATGGATGACGTCACCATGGCAACGCGCGGTTCTCACCTTGACGTGTTGTGTGCGCTGCAGCAGCCTCTTGTAAAGGTTCCTCGTGTTCTCAAACTCCTCCTGCTCGATCTCAAAGTCAATGTAGGACTTCCAGAGCACCTGAAAACACATTAAATGTTTCCAATAGTTCAGGGCTTCATCTCCTAAATCAGCATCAGCATGAGAGTCTCCCTCTGTACAATAATTAGACCATTCAGAATAAACGCTGTGCTTTTTATATTAGTTTTTCTAACTTGCTCCAACGAAAGACAAAGGGATGCAGAAATAAAAGAAAGCTAAATATCAGTGGGAATATTTGCCATTTCTTTGGGTCCATATCCCTTAAACAGAAGGAATACCTCTGGCATGTCGAGCCGCGGCTGCCCGATGGCGAGCTCGAAGATGGCGCGGGCCCTCTCCACGTCTCCCAGGATGGTCTCCAGCTCGGAGAACTTGATCCAGGTGGTGCAGTTCTCCGGGCTGAACTCCAGGTACTTCTCGTACAGCTTCCTGCAGCGGTCAAACTCTCGCAGCTGCAGCTCCAGCTCGATGTAGCCCTTCAGCAGCTTGTTCTTGGGGCATTTACCGATGGCCGTGCCCTGAGGAGGAGGACGACGGTCGATGCTCAGAAACTCAGAACTACGTCTCGTCACCAGATCAGAAGCACATGTAATGATGTTGGACTCATGCTGCAGTGACCATAAACTCATGTTTACTATATAAATAAGAAAAACACACCGATTAAAGAGGTGAATGGAAGCTAAATATTGATATATTTTGCAGTCTCACCATGATCCGTCTGGATCCCTGCAGGTTCTTCTGTCGGATCTCAAACTGAGCGTACAGAAGCCAGATCTTAGCAAATGTGAACTGAAACGAAAGAAGCACAAGAGGATCAACGTCTGGTCGGCATTCTGCTTTTACTTCAGACACGTTACTGTGTGAGAGAAAAAGAAAAGCACCTTTTTATGTGGGATGAGGTCCAGAGAGGCCTGGTACACCTGCCTCGTTTTCTCCGCATCCTGAATGAAATCATCTCAATGTTATGGAGACCATCACCTCATTGTTTGCTCGTCAGCACTCGTGGCTCCCATCTGTATCTTTCCTGTTTCACCATCTTTTTAAACGCACAACTTCAAAGTTCCCCCCCCGTTAATAATTGGACTTTCGTAGGACTCACCTTGACCTCCAGCTCCTCGTACAGCGCGTAGTTGATCCACAGGTAGATGTATCTCTTCCAGTGCCTCTTCTCCTGGATGGGGGGGATGTTGGCGATGGCCCTCTCGTACACCTCCCTCACCGTGTCGGGGTCGGCGTCGTTCTCCACCAGGCGCAGGTAATCGAACCAGGCGTCGTAGTTGTGGGGGTTCGCCTGACAGGGACAGGAAGTGACGTCAGGGGAGCACAGGAAGAGAATCTCATGCAAGTCACAGGCGAGTTGCTTCTAGAGCTCCTGAAGGATGATTGGCGTGAACCAAATCAACACCTTGACTTCCTCCTCGTACTGGAAGCGCCGCTTGTTGACGATGACGTCCTCGATTCCCCGCCGGTCTCCGAACTTCTTCTCAAACATGGTGTAGAACTTGAAGAGCTCCTGCGCCTGGTGCTTCGGGATCCGGTCCAAAGCGTACTTGTAGATCACCCGAACGCGTTCAAACTGAGGAGGGCGGAAGGCGAAGGCGCCGTTAGTACTGCGGCTGGACTGGAGAGCGAGCGGCTTCGGTTTGAGTCCGTCGGCTTCGTTCGCCACAAACCTCTTTCTGCGTTTCCTCGAACTTGGCGAAGGCCACGAAGAGGTTTTCGTCCACGTGATCCTCTCCGAAGAACTCCACCGCCCTCTCGTACACCTTCCTGCTGTGAGCGATGTAGCCGTGCTTCTCCTCGAACCGGCCGTACTTGATCCAGTTCTTCACTTCGGGGTGAACGAGGACGAGTGCAGTGGAGTTAAGGGTTTCTTACACCACCAACATCTTAATCTATAATCAAGACACTTTTCTCCAGCTCTAGTTTGTCTAAAGTGAGGAAGAAGTAATAATTCATAAGGAGAATTCAGCACTAATGAGGGTTAGCGTGAAGTTGACTAGTAGCTGATGACACACTTCAACTTCCTTTGAGTTAGTTTGTGTGTCCTCTTGTCCACTTGTTGCTGCCGTCTCTTCCTCCTCTCATTGGATTACCGCTCAGATCAACAGCAAAATCTAAATCAGCCACAGAGAAGAAGGATATATCGCTCATAGATGGAGCGGGCTTTGTCCACTTCCTTGTAGCGCAGCTCGAAGTTGATGTAGGAGTGCCAGGCCTGCTCATCGGGCTCCCACTCCATCCAGCGCTCGAACGCCTGCCGGCAGCCGGCGACGTTCCCCAGCATCTCCTCCATGTAGGTGTACTTGTACCTGTTACGGGCAGCAAGTCAAAAGGTGAATGAAGCGCACGTAGATATTTGGACAGATGTGGCTAAATTAACACTTCAGATTCACATAATTATTAGCAGAGTAACAGTGCGAATAAAGTTTCGCTCAATATTTAGTAAGTCAGTGATGATGACATTGTTTTGACAGCGTTATCATGATGTGTTCAAAGGTCATCTGTAAAATGTAGTTTGGGGTGATTAACTTAGTGTGACTAGCTGCTACAATCAAACAAAGTGATCTTTATCTTGATCATCAATTAGCTTCAGCACCAGTAAACGTCATCGGCCAGTTGGCCGTTTTATTTGTTTTAGTGATCCGATCACTTTTAATATCGTAAGCAGCTAATCGCTGTCCAACTGTCTGTGAATGTGAAAATGAGCCCAAACGGGGGCTTTGCTGGTACCAGAACTGGTTGACTCGTGGGAGGATGGTGATGGCTCGGTCCCAGATGTTGCGGGCGTGGTTCACCTGCCGGCTCTTCATCTCCATCTCGGCGTACTTCAGCCACAGCGTGATGTTGCGGTGATCGACGTCCAGCGCTCGCTCGTAAATGGATCGAGCCCTGAGGAGAGGAGGAGGATTAAACTCTACGGCTGAGACGTGTGACGAGAACAAAATGTGTCTCCTGGTTTAGTACCTCAGGATCTCCTTCAGGCTTTCCTCCCATTGTGCGTATTTGATCCAGTTACTGATGACAGTACGGTTTTTTCTGATGTTGTCTTCAAACCCCTTAATGGAGAGAAGAAAATGAACATACTTCCAACAGAGAACCTCGTCTGTTGGGGTCAGATGATCTCACACTCTGATACTGAACATGGGAATGGAAACGGAGAGGCTGAAGCTCACCTTCCTCTTCTTGAGTTTGTAGTCGTTCAGCTCCTCCTCGTCGGTGATCTTCTGTTTGGGCGGCGGCGGCAGAAGCTCGAGCTCCCGCTCTTTGGCTTCCCTCAGCAGCTGCTCGGCGGTGATCTGAACCTCTGCTGGAGCTTTGTTCTTCACCTGCAGACACAAGAAGAAACGCCCTTCAATGTGACGTCACTCCAGTCCGGAGGGCTTTGTGTCTTAACGCCGTGTTTTGGTAGCATTATACAAATATGCAATGAATGTAGGGGGAATATGAACGATACCATGTGAATGTTTAAGCAGTATTTTAAATGACGTGGATGGAATAATGAACAGAACTAAACAACTTCAGAAGATTGCTGTGAACGTCTCTGTTACGGCTCAACGTTACTCAAAGAAAGTGGCAGGTCGGTGAGAATACAGGTGGGACTGAAGACAAGGTCCACTTGGTTATCACAGTACTCTGTGATGATTTCAGGTCAACATGTTCAGCAAAATATCACCATCAAGTCCATCTGACTTGAACTAGGTGAAGCGCAGACTTTTCAGTGGTAGAATCTATTATAGTTAACGTTTCACTCATGCATGGTCTGTGAAAAAAGGCCAATTCCTCCTCCTCCTCCTCCTCCTCCTCCTCCTCCTCCACGCATTCACAACCACCTTTACTATGCACACAGAGATGCTTCTATTTCCCAAACTGTGTTCAAATCCTTCGGGATAATAATCCGTCCAGCTGACAGGTGTTGCGTCACAATGCGCTGCTTGAGCAGCATGATTATTACTCTGTGTGCCTTGATAAAAGGCCACTGTAGAAGTATGCAGCATTAGGTATTTCACTTCAACTTATGATCGGTGGGAGCAAAAACAAAAAGGTGTCACATGTATATGTTTGTTTAGCGGTTTAACCACTAACGTAAGGTATGTTTTAGAGTGGCGAGCTTTGTCAAACATGTTTCAAACGTGTTTCCAGACAGGAGGAAGCCTTCCAGAGAGCAGACAGCAGGAATCACGGATCCAACAGCGCATCCGAGCGTAAACACAGGAAACCCAAACAAGCGCAGCGTGTCGGACACACTCGCAGTTAGCTTAGAGAAGGAGGCAGCTAACGTTAGCGGCTGGCGAGCACATGCGGTTTACGTCAGACTAACGTCCCCACCCTAAAGCAATATTTAAATGTATATGCCACTTACAAATATTATAAATTTAAACGACCAGCACGTGAGCACAAAGCAAAAGAGCGACACGGTTTTCTTTCGCTCCGCGCTTCAAACCCCAGCAAGCTGTTAGCTTAAATGTAGCTTAAACGAAGTTAGAGAGTTAATGGCTCTTTTCTCTTTCTCACCTTCGCCACCTTCGGTATCCGCTGTTTACCTGCCGCGGTGGACGCCATATTTGCTGGCAGGTTTAATGCCCCTAAATATGTGTTGCTGGACTTATAAACGGCACGACCACAACTAGCAACAGTGGACAAAACGTTGTTGGCAACTTCAAGCGCTAGCCGCCATGACAGTACCCAGAGTGCATTTCGAGTTCCGTTACTGTGGTTACTCACGGGCTGCTTAGCTTTCACACATCCGGGACACTGACAAAGTCGGTCATCGCTTATTTTGGACTTTCACCATATTAAAAGAACAACAATCATGTTCCTTGGATTTTCTTCTGTTACTTTTCACTTTACAAAATAATCTGATGAATAGCATTTGTTATCTTATTTTGAAAAGTAATTTCGAATGCTCTTCCGGCCTGCATCAGAATGGTAGGAGTGGTAAACTTGACAATTCGAGGTTTGCGTAGTTGGGACAAAATATTGTGATTGGCAATTTGAGCAACGACCGGATGTGGTTGTTCTTCAGTCGTTCTCCATTTTAAAAATGAATAAAATGACAGGAATTGTTCGTGTATATGTTACATTTTTTGTTAACTACTAAAAAAGCCTTACGTAAGAAATGACAAACATATTCTGTTTTTTTTCTCCGATCACGGAAATGCTTCCGTGACGTGGCCTTCCACATCCGGGTCACGTTCTCTCTCCATGCTGTTAGGAAGCATGGCGGCGATAAACAAGCGCCGCAAAAAGTCCAAAGGGAGCCGTAAGGGGACATTCCAGCCCGCAAAAGCCGACATGGAGGCCGACAACATCGGTGGCGAGGAAGATGGAGCTCCGGAGGCTGCTGGTGGGGAAGACAGAGCGACGGAGGAAGAGGAAGAGTTCAGCCTGGACGATGTCCTGCGGCTCGGAGGGACGCAGGCGAGTCACAGCTACTGTAACAAACCCGAGATGCTTTAACTACGTTATCAATGAGTATGAAGCAACTGAAACACGTTTATAAGTCAGCACAGTACATTGAATATTGTGTGTGTGTTTAGGACCAATTTCAGCTTAAACGTTTTTAATGTTTCCAACTCTAAACCACATTTCTCAGAACTTTGTTATATTGAAAAGAAGGTAAATGCACGTTTTGACAAAACAAAGTGAAATGGATACAAATGTCATAACTTTTGAAACTTCCCAACACAAACTTCTTTGACATTTTATTTATTACAGGTTGCAGATAAAATAACTAAATAAAATTATTATTTTATTGATTTATTTTATTTTTTACAGTTTTCTGTTTTTGGTAAATCAATCAATCAAATCAAAGCAAAGTATTGTGGCGTCAGTACTTGACCTCCTTTCATCTTATTGATAACCCTCATTAAATGATCGCTTTCTTCTCCAGGCTGACTACGTCATGCTGGCCGGCCTGAACGACTCCAACGAGCTGGTGGACGGAGGAAAGAAAGGAGCCATCGACGACCTGGAGGACGGCGAGCTGGAGAAGTTCATCGCCAAGCTCGGCGTCCGCGCCTTCGCCGGCGTGCAGGTCATCCCGGACGAGCCGCAGGACGACGGCGGCGGCGGGGAGGTCGTCAAGAAGGCGAAGAAAGCCGAGGAGGAGACCGCTGCGAAGAAGGACGAGAGGCAGAAGGCGAAGAAGAGCAAAGACGCAGCGAAGAAGAAGCAGAACGCGAACGTGTTTGAGTTCCACCGGAGGCCGGTGCTGCTGGTCAAGCCCGGGGGGAAGTGGTTCGAGCTGGACTACGCCGCCGAGGCCTCCGCCGCCGAGCAGGAGCCCTCGCTGGTCGCCCAGTACAAGGCGCTGGCCCAGCAGCTGTACGAGGCCGACGTGGCGCTCTACAAGAGCAAGAAGAACCTGCAGAAGGGCGCCAACTCCAACTGGATGAAGTCGGTGGTCTCCTCCGGCGTGCTGGCGGACCGGATGGCGGCCATGACGGTGCTGATCCAGGACGCGCCGGTGCACACGCTGGAGCACGTGGAGAACCTGGTGGCCATGGTGAAGAAGAGGGGCAGCCGGCGGATGAGCCTCATGGCGCTGGACACGCTGCGCGAGCTGCTGCTGTCCAACCTGCTGCCGGAGGGCCGCAAGCTCCGCCCCTTCGCCCAGCACCCCTTCGACCAGCTGGAGGAGAAGGCCAGCGGCAACCGGGACGCCCGCGACCGCCGCCTGGTCCTCTGGTTCTTCGAGCACCGCCTGAAGCTCCAGGTGGCGGAGTTCGTGGTGGCGCTGGACGCGGTGTCCCACGACACGGTGGCGGCCACCAAGGCCAAGGCGCTGGCCACCGCCCACGAGCTGCTGTGCGGCCGCCCCGAGCAGGAGAGGGCGCTGCTGGGCCAGGTGGTCAACAAGCTGGGCGACCCCGAGTACAAGACGGCGGCCAAGGCCTCCTACCTGCTGGAGGCGCTGCTGCACAAGCACCCCAACATGAAGGCGGTGGTGTGCTGCGAGGTGGAGCGGCTCATGTTCCGACCCAACATCAGCGCCAAGGCGCAGTACTACGCCGTGTGCTTCCTCAGCCAGGTGATGCTCAGCCACGAGGAGGCGGAGCTCGCCGCCAAGCTCATCGGCATCTACTTCTCCTTCTTCCGCGCCTGCGTCAAGAAGAAGGACGTGGAGTCCAAGATGCTGAGCGGGCTGCTGTCGGGCGTGAACCGGGCCTACCCGTACGCCGGCGCCGGCGACGAGAAGGTGCGGGAGCAGCTGGACACGCTGTTCAAGGTGGTGCACCTGGTGAAGTTCAACACGGCCGTGCAGGCGCTCATGCTGCTCTTCCAGGTGATGGACTCCCAGCAGAGCGTCTCGGACCGGTACTACGTGGCCCTGTACAGGTACGGCCTTCCTCGCCTCTCATCGACCTCATCATCCTCATCATCCTCTTCCTCTCGTTGTTCTTCTAATAAGTCGAATGATTCAATCTGGTGAATCACGTGAATATTTATTCAAATAATAATATTATTAATCTCTCGTTCTGTTAAGTTCACTGGCAACATGAATCCAAACTGTCCCGATCCTGGAAACGGTTTGAATAGAAAATGTTAAAGGTAAAAATGCAAAGTAGGACGGACGAACATCTAAATGTCCCCGTGTCCCCGCGTCCCCCTGCAGGAAGCTGATGGACCCCGGCCTCTCGTCCTCCTCCAGGCAGAGCATGTTCCTCAACCTGCTGTACAAGTCGCTGAAGGGCGACATCGTGCTGCGGCGCGTCAAGGCCTTCGTGAAGCGGCTGCTGCAGGTCAGCGCCGAGCAGAGCGCCAGCTTCGCCTGCGGGGCGCTCTTCCTGGTGTCAGAGGTCATGAAGGCCAAACCGGGCCTGAAGACCCTGCTGCTGGACGACGGGGTGAGGACGCCTCGGGTTACATTATTATTACATTCTTACTAACTGATGATAAAACCTTTTAAAATGCACTTCCTTATTCTGCAGATAGAAATGGAAATGATCATCTGACCTTTTTAAATCAGTTTGAATGTGACAGAACGGATGCTGATGCTTTTGCATCACTTCCTGTTCACTCAGGACGGAGAGGAGGAGGAGTTCAAAGACCTCGCTGAGGAGGATGATGAAGAGGAGCGCTTCGTGGACGCCGACAAACCGGAGGGAGGAGCAGTTGCGGCGCCCGAGGTGGCGAAGCCTGCTGCATCATGGGTACATCACCAGAACCTGGAAGGTGTGTGAGGTGTTTCTGTCGCGTCTGCGGCTGAAAAGGTGGAATTTAAAAACAATAATTTTTAAACAATTTTTCCTCCGTGGAAAAGGATTTAAAATCTTCTCAAAAGACCAAAAACACAATTTATTGTTGCTTTGTCTGATAATTGGTGATGAATCCTCCATCAAACTCCTCGTTTATACTAAACGGTCGTCGTCGTTGTTGTTGTTGTTGTTGACTGATTGTTGGTTCCATCAGGAGGGAAGAGCATCACCAGCTACGACCCGCTGCACAGGAAACCCGTTGTACTGCGGCGCCGACCACACGACTCTGTGGGAGCTGCAGAGGGTGACAAACAAACAAACAAACCAACAAACAAACGTCACATGCATAGAAGTATTGACTGTGTCTAAACGTCCTCCTTGTGTTTGTCCAGCTGTCGGTTCACTTCCACCCGTCCGTGTCGCTGTTTGCTAAAACCATCCTGCAGGTAAGACGCGTCCTCCAAACGCCGTCCCCTCTCTTCCTCTGTGGTGTTTGATGGTTGCGGCGTGTCGTCTCCAGGGGGGGTCGGTCCAGTACTCCGGGGACCCGCTGCAGGACTTCACCCTCATCAGGTTCTTGGACCGCTTCGTCTTCAGGAACCCCAAACAGCTGAAGGGGAAACGTGAGAGACGCCTTCTTGTTCCTTCCTGGTGTCCTCCATTGAACATGTGGACATCTGGTTGTCCTCCATTGAACCCGTCTCCTCTCCTGCAGAGAACACGGACTCTGCGGCGCTGACCCCCAGGCAGCGGTTCCCCCTCGGCGAGCTGCCCGGTGAGTCCTGAGCTGCGAGTGCGTCCCCTCCGTGTCCCCTCGGGGGCTGAACTCTGTCCTTCTGTCTCTCAGTGAACTGCGAGGAGTTTGTGTCCAAAGAGGAGAGCCAAATCCCCGTGGAGGAGGTCTTCTTCCACCGGTGAGTCCCTCAGGCACGTCAGTGGATCCGGATCAGGACGAAGCGCCGTTCTAAATGTTTCATTCCACAGTTTCTTCCGGAAGCGTCTGCAGGGGAAGCAGCTTCTGTCCCGTCGTCCTCGAGGAGACGGAGACAACGCCAGCGTGGAGGACGTCGACGACGAGGAGTTTGAGAAGATGCTCGGTGAGTGGGGACGAATAAAATAGAATAATATAATATTAATTATAACGCAGGAACCTCACTTAAGTGTGGTTATGTGTGTATGTGTTTAACATACTGAGCTTTTACTTTGAAATCTTTGGATGAAATTGTTCTTTGTAACATTGTTGCTTTCTCTCAATTTGATAAATAATAAAATAATTATTGCAGTAATGTTTTCTTTAAAGACATTAAACTACTAAAGTACTTTTAGTTCGTAGTGAATAATCCTGTTTCTTCTTGTTGAACTAATAATAATAATAATCATCATAATGTGTTCGGATCAGATTCCGTTGAGGGCGACTCGTACTTCACTGAGATGCCCGTCGATGAGCTGGACTTTGCAGGGTGAGCCGTTGGCTTATTGATTATTAATGAGCAACAAAGTGGATGCTATCACACTGTATTGATCATTGATCAGAGTTCTTCGCTCCTTCAGCCACGTGAGGAGCAAGAAGAGCAAGAAAGGCGCCGAGGACTCCGAGGACTCTGAGGAGGACGACCTGGACGACGAGGAGGTGTCTCTGGGCAGCATGGACGAGGAGGACTTCGGAGACGAGCTGGAGGAGGAAGGAGGAGCCTTCATGGATCCGGCTGGAGACGATGATGATGATGACGAGGAAGGTGCGTAGTGCGCTTGATGGATTTCTCTTTACTTTTAAAAGTGTTGTTACAAATTGTCTGAAAACGACGTTAATCATATTAAACTAATGTGAACATCACGTTGTTCACACAGAATATAAGATGACCGGATACTAAAGGAAATATCTTCCTTCCTTTAATGTTTTTTTCTCTTTCCAGTTCCGGTTCTTGAGGACGACGTGTTCGATGGTGAGTTCACAATCCAACGAATCTTTATCACCTGGAACCCATCAGGCCTGTTAAATATAATGTGTAAAAACCTGACACACACACACACACACAGTGAACAGGAAGGTGTAGAACACACGTTGTGGTATTGAGAGTGAAGTTCTGTTCCTTTTACTTCCCGGTTAATAAAAATATAACTAATAAAGTACGATGCTTCGTTGTTATTAATGAGGGCACCATGTGACTCGCTCTCCACCAATCAGAGAGCTGGATTTCATCGTTTGTTTTTTCCTGCAGATTCCCAGGATGAGATGAAGGTTCCGGACATCTCGCCTCGCAGCCGGACGGGGAAGAGGAAACCCTCACAGGAGCCCGACTCCTCCTCAGGTTGGTTCGCCGGGCTTTTCTCACATTAATCCGTCCAGATGTTTTCACATGATTATAAAATCTATATTTTGGGTGTTTTCTGATTCCTCTGATATTGATTATTAATGGCCAATAGGAAAGAGAAAGAAGAAAGGAAAGGCCGATGCCGCCATGTTTGTGTCTGCTGACGAGGTTTTTATCATTTTACGTCCAATCTTACTTTCAGTTTACAAACTGCAACACGACTGTTTTCTAACGTCGATCTGATTCATGTGTAATTCTCAGTTCGGCTCCCTGCTGGATGAGAACGCCGGGTCCAAGTACGACGGCATCGGGCTGAACGCCATGGCGAACACGGACAAAGCAGGTGGGCTGAACGAGGGGAGACGACACGCGGGGCTTTATTCAGTTCATCTTTAATGAAACCTGATCCTTCTCCCGTCCTCTGCAGGCCTGAAGCAGCTCAAGTGGGAGGCCAATCGAGACGACTGGATGCAGGGCCGCGACGCCAAGACCATGCGCCGGAAGAAGAGCGCGTTCGGCGTGAAGAGGAGCTTCTCGCGGGCCAGGGGGGGGGGCAGGGCGTCCGGCGGCAAGAGGGGCAGGAAGTAGCGGCGGCACAGACGCCCTCATTCCTGTTTGAGCGCCCAGGCGTCCCGGTCCTTCTGGCGGAGGCCGTGTAGCCCCGCCCACTCGTTGGACTGGTAGTAAACTGGGGGAGCAAAGACTTTGACGTTACGCCGTGTTGTCACATGACTCGTACAGCAACAGAATTATCAACACTTTCACATGTAGTTCGTAGAGCTGGATACTTTGTCAAAATATTTTCAGTCACGCCATTAAAAGAATTTTAAATCTATTTTTTATGTATTCATGTTTCCTCGTATCAAAGTATAGTAAGTCATGACGGTTAAAGTTTATTTTATCTGGGAAAAGGTCAGTTGGTACCAGGGGTCAGAGGTCAGCATGTGGCTCTGAGGCTTTTACAAAAAACAACCACAAAAAAACCCCATTCGCTTTACTCAAACAGCTGGAAACAAACATTCTCACCTTCCAGAACCGATGGGAACCGGCTCTTCATTGTGCTCCTGAAATCTGCGGTGGAAATAAAAAGTTAAAGTCGGAGTTCAGTTTCCACGACGATGAAACGAGCGAAGTGGCTCCATCACCTGCGCTGCTGTTCATCCGGTGGAAGAGTCCGTAGGCCCCGAGGAGGCCGAGCAGCTCCACCGCCAGCAGGCCCTTCAGCAGCCGCTTGGCCAGAGGCTCCAGAGGCCGGGGGGGCATCTGAGGGGGCAACGCACGCGTGCGCGCACACACACACACACACACACACGTATTGTCATTTCAATACAAATGTGCTATTGATTTATATTAAACTGGTGTTTTGATTATTGTACGTTATGTGGAAGGTTCTGTACTTTTCTGTAACACTTTGATAATATGAATTATTTTATTTGTCACAACAGATTAGATAGTTTTACAGCCAGTTGTAACCGGATGAAACGTGCGTGCAGTGTAACGTGTATCTATGTAAGCATGTGATGAAAGATGATGCTATTAAGATAAGTATTGTGACCATGTACACGTGTCTCAAAAGGACATTTCAATGATTACTTGTGATACTTTAGTGATTTGTGACCTACATGTGAATAGAACGTACAAAGAAAAACAATGGAAACAACACAAAACGCTTCCGGTTTCCATCGTGACGTCGCTGCACGCGGTCAATGACTCGAACGTGAAAGAACTCACCTGTGTGTTTGAGGGGAAACAGCTGCAGGTGTGTTCACGAGTCAAAGAGGTTAAAATAACGTTAAGCGACGGCGGCGCGTTAACGAGACTTCCGGACTACGGAAGCTCGGCGGGAAAAACGGAACCAGCTGCGACTTTTCACGCTTCCATCCATCGTGCTGTTAAAACCACTACGAATAAAACAGTACCTTCAATAATAACAAGAATGTGATAGAATATTGTTATTGTTGTTCTTATATTGTTTTCCGTATCTTTTAATATTGTAAAGGTGTTTGTATATTTTGTTATTATTGTTTGATTAATAACAAAAGACGAAATTACATTTTCACACACATTTTCTGTCCGATGAAAACTGCGTCTTGGAAAGGGTTGATTTTTAATGTTTATGATAAACTACATGATGACGCAACAGGAAACATTTGAATGCAGGAACCATCAGTCCACTGATAGTTAACTTGAAGCCAAAAAGACTAAACACTGAAGATTAAAGCAGTTAGATAAACAAAGCACTTGTTCACCTTTTCGTCCCACTCCTTTAAAAATCTGCAAATCAATCAGGTTGCGATTACACCTCCTGATTTCTTCGATCCAGCTGCAGCTGCAGTTACCGCAGCTCACCAGCAGGCGTCAGTGTGCTGAAGAACAGGAAGGAACCAGATTCTGACCTGAGACCAGCCTGCATTGATCAGGGAGATACAGATTACTGCAGAAACATCAATGCTTCTTCTTTAAGTGTATTTTACTGATAGATGCTTTCACACTTCTGAGTATCTGAATACTCATACAATAAAGTTGTTGGTGATATGCATTAATTAAATGATTAAATAAAACATAATAAAATGCAAATTAAGCAGCTGACTGCTGTTTTGTGTTTTTTTTTTATTTGTGGGTGTTTGGAAGTCATTTCCTTGGTGTGAGCTCGGTATTCTCTCAGGTGAGTGCACACCTGCTGCAGGTAAGATCATAAAGTACGTGGAGGCTCTCTGAGATCCTCAACAGCTGCACAACTCACACCTACCAAACTGAATTCAGTTTAAAGTTTATCTGACGTGTTTAAAAACTACACTACCCATGATCCTCAGCAGCCGAGCAACGCAAACCAACACAAAAAGAAGAAACAGAAGTTGTGTTGAACTTGGAATTAGAATTAGTTTATTTTCTTGTAAATTAATAATTTGTTTCAGACTGAAAAGGCACCAAATGTGTTAAAATTTCAGATTTTTTAAACTGAAGCCCGTAGAACAGTACTTAAAGCACTAGTTTAGGGAGCGTATGAATTAGCTTAGCTTTGGTTAGCTTAGCATGAAGACTGTATGCTGGAAGTAACGACCATGAACTCACACTGGGGTTGAATTTCAGATTAAACACATGTGCATTTTATTTAGAGGCGATGCTTTATTTAGTTATCTGAAAACCGTTTACACCCGCTTCCCCCTGTTATGCTAAGCTAGGCTAACACCAGTGTGACTCCAGCTCCGGCCTGAACACGGAAGACTCCTTAAATCCCTTAAAATGCATGTTTAATGACAGAGGTGGGACGTAACTATTTCCCCTGTTTTTACTTGAGTAGTATTTTAATGCAGGACGTTTACTAGTACTTTTACTTCAGTAATGGATGTGAATACTTCCTGCACTTTTGGTTATCTGTACATGTGCGAAGAGGAGAAGAAGAGAGCCCGTAACTATACGATTCCTTTAGAAAATCCTCTTAAAACCTTTCTTTTCGGCTTCGTTGTGTTTCAGGCCTCCTGGTGACCCGCTGAGCGACGCTGGGCCACAAAAGGTGAAATATTTGTCTTGTTTGCGGCCCACACGGGGAGGACGGGTCGTGTGTGCAGAGAGCACGGTGGTCCGGCTCCTCTTGTTCCTTCACCTCGGTCATGTGTACCGTCCGTCCGTCCTCCTTTCAGATTCATCACCAGGTAAATACACACGCCAAAGGAGGAGGAGGAGGAGGAGGAGGACGAACCCACTGACTCCCCCTGAAACATAAAACATGAGGCATAAGTTTAATTTACAAAATCAAATACTTGATTAACAAGATTTGAATGAAATGAAACCTGCTTCTCTTTATGAAGTGAAGCATTGTTAGTGGTTAACGGAAGCAATAACGCCGTTCTGAATTAGTCATCAAAATCTATTAGTTGATTATATTTTGTACTGATAATGTGAATCTGTGAATCTGTGCAGTGCAATGTGAGAGCTAGAGAAGTACAAAATACTCAATTAAAGTAAAAGTACTTCACAATCACACCCAAGTACCGTGACATTGAAGTAAATTGTTCCGTTTAGGAGAATCGCGAGGAAGGTACGTGAATTACGTCACATTGGACAGGTAATGACGTAATTTACAGCGACGCCACGGGGCGGGATCCTCGTGCGCAGATGGAATATTCAAATCCAAACGCGCACGAGCTCGAGGAGGGACGCAGAGGCGAGAGCCAGCTGATTGGACACTGGCAGCGCGAGCGCAGGTGCCAGAGTCCCCCACACATCCCGACCACGCCCCGCCCCCATCCCTCCCACGCCCCGCCCACGCCCCGCCCCGCGGCCGCACACAGTCGCCGCGCAGGTGTGAGAGCCAGTCCCGGTGCCGGAGCGACCAGCGACCAGCGGAGCGTCACCGGCGGCCAGCGGAGGACCGGATCGGCTCCTCTGTGGCTTATTTTGTATTTTAGTTTTTGCCGCTGCGCGTGAAGCCTTTGGATGCGGTGATCGTTGGGAGCGTGCACGATGCTGGGCGCCGTTAAGATGGAGGGACACGAGCACGCGGACTGGAGCGGCAGCGGCTACTACGGAGACACCGAGGTCCGTGAACTCCACACCGGCGTCCATCAGGGCTGAGCCCCGCGGTTATGACGTCATCGGGTTACAGGAGGGAATATTAGCTGGGATTATTATGAATAGAATCTAATCAACATTAGAAATATGTCTACATTGAAAGTTCGCTTCGAATATATTATGGTATATTTAAATATGTTTATAATATATAGACATACATATATATAAATATATATATATATATATATATAAATATATATAAACTACACATCTCCACATTACATGGGAAGTTGATGTTTTTGTGCTTTAAGGGCATTTTGAGGAAATCATATACAAAATAATTTCTTTAATTGATTAGTTAAAGTTTGCGTCTAAGATTTATTTCCCGGCTTTAAAAATGTATCTCGTATTCAAAAAGGAAGGTAATTTAAGGAGCAATGTGTATTGTTCATGCAGATATCAGTAAAATGAGAAATCTCACTTCTTCACATTTGTAAAGGTTCAATATGTCTTTCACCAATTCCTGTTATTAAAGTCTGATCAGTGTTGTAAAATGACTGCGGCCATTAAACTGTAATCATCAGTAGACTGGAGAGGTTGAGAAAACATTTACAAAAAGGAAAGAAAATCAGAGCATCATGATCAGAACTTCATTTATTAATTCTTAATAATAAATCCCTTCTGTTCAGGGAATGAAGTGTCTCTGATTACAGAAATGTATTAAGCTTAAAGAGCTTTAAAACAGCAGTTTGACCTTCATATTGAGGGATAAAAATAAAACCTGCAGGAAATAAAACTTATTGTAAAATGTCATTATGAAGAGAATATCCCTCACTTTAAATAAAACCTGCAGGAAATAAAGTGGATTCTGTTGCATATTTCTGCTTATATTAATGCAATAAAATACCTCGGAATGAAGGTGTAAGACAACCGGCACTAAACTACACGGTAATTAAGCAAATATATTTTAAGGCTGTGTGTGTGTTTGTGTACGACATTAAACAGATATAAAACAGATACAGATGCAATGACTCATTGATTATTCGATCAATACGGTATTTTGATTATCTAATGAAACATACAAATATTATTTAATGTCCAGCTTCTTAAATGTCTTTAGGTGTGGGACTGTTTGACAAAACAAATAATTTGTTCGTTTTGAGAAACGAGAAACTAATTATGATTATAGGCCTCCGATCAAACAATCGAATCGGCATCAGATAAAACCACAGCAGAAATAATCGTTAACGAACCAATTTAAAGGTTAAATATTATTTATAAGAGAGAACAACACTTTTTTTTAATTTGTTTTTAGTATTTTTTCTATAATTTATGCAGCAGGATGATTTCTGTGGTATGCGGCATATTTCATGTATGAAAGTCCACTAACAGTTAATAGAAAGTATTCATCGATAAACTTCTCTGTGTTTCAGTGTTACGCCACAGCGGGAAACATCAACGCAATGAGCAGCTACATGAGCGCGCCTGGCATGACCTGCGCCGGCCACATGAACGCGCATTACGTGACCCCGGTGGGGGCCAACCACTCGTCGATGCACTGCGGGGGGTCGCAGGGTCCGGGGGCCATGGTGCAGGCCGCGGTCGGGATGACGGGCCTCGGCCCGAGCGTGAGCTCCATGAGCCCGCCGCCGCCGTACGGGAGCGCGCCGGGGATGAGCCCGGTGTACGCGCAGGCCTGCGGCGTCCGATCCCGGGAGCCCAAACCGTACCGGCGCAGCTACACGCACGCCAAGCCGCCGTACTCGTACATCTCCCTGATCACCATGGCGATCCAGCAGTCCGGCAGCAAGATGCTGACGCTCAACGAGCTCTACCAGTGGATCACCGACCTGTTCCCGTTCTACCGGCAGAACCAGCAGCGCTGGCAGAACTCCATCCGCCACTCGCTCTCCTTCAACGACTGCTTCATCAAGGTGCCCCGCTTACCGGACAAACCGGGGAAGGGCTCCTTCTGGGCGCTGCACCCGGACTCCGGGAACATGTTCGAGAACGGCTGCTACCTGCGGCGGCAGAAGCGCTTCAAGTCCGGCCGGGCGTCCGGTGCCGGTGTCGGTGCCGGTGCCGGTGAGCGGGAGGGCTCGGAGGGCGGCTCGGTCACCGCCGGCAGCACCCGCTCCGACTCCCCGCACTCCTCCTCCTCGTCCTCCCCGCCCGCGGACGCCAAGGGCACCGGGGGCGACCCCAAGGCGCACCGGGGCGAACTGTTGCCGCCCAGCCCCGTGCGCGTGCCCTCTCCGCTCGCGCACACGCAGCACCTGTTCTCGCACCCCGCTTACCACCCGCCGCTGCTGCTGCACGAGGCCGCGCACCTGAGGCCCGAGCACTACCCCCCCCACTACTCCTTCAACCACCCGTTCTCCATCAACAACCTCATGTCGGAGCCGCCCCGCCCGGAGCCCGCGGGGCAGTACGGGGGGTACGGCTGCCCGGTCACCGCCAAGAGCGGCCTCGACCCCGCGCACGGCGACTCCGGCTACTACCGCGGCGCGTACACGCGGCCCCTAATGAACACCTGAGGGACCTTTGTGAAGCGGGAACGCGCCTTTCCGGTGCAGGATTTTTCATCAAGTCATTTGTGTGTTTGTATTTGTGCAACAGATAAAAGGTCTTTATATGAAAACAGTCTTTTATAATGTTTTATTTAACTCTTAAACGTCTGTACTTTAATCTATTTCTTTAACCAGATGAAGTGATGTTTAGTTTGGGCACTAAATGTTAACGTGAACATCCTCATAAATGGTTTGATTATCAGCTGCAGGGTCACGGAGATGACATCATCGATAACAAGGGGACACGTATCACAAATCACATTAACATCCAATAGTTTAACAGCAGAGGATCTTCATCAGCATCTTCATCGCCTCTCACTTCAAACCGGGACAAAGAAAACACTCTGAAAACGTCCTTTATCTTCCTTTATATTCCTTAGTATTTCTTACAAATGTAAAGGGAATGAAGAAGACGCATATAATTAATATGAAAACTGCACTTTATAGGACCAACATTTAAATACAATTTAACTCAATGACATAATCAATGACAGTCAACGTGTCATTTTTAAAACTAAAAATTGCGGAGCTGGTTTTTAGAGACTGGTATTTCTATACTACAATGCACAATAAAAGTGTAGTGCTACAAGACATTATGAAATAATACAGAAAAAACTATGAGTGTAAAACGGATAGTGAAGTTAAACGAACAATATCTCTTTCTGAAATGTAGTAGATTATAGAAGCAAAAGAAAGTAGTATATAAATAAGTATAAAGAGACTAAGTTACATTCCACCTATGGAATCAGAATAACACTTTAAAACTCACACGTGTTTTATGTTCACAATGACAGAAAAAACAAAAAAATCTTCAATTGGAAAAAACAGATTGTTTGGAGATTTAAGTGTTTGATCAATTTTAAATAAATTCTCCGTGCATCCATATGAGTGATCAACTAATTGTTTCACCCTTAAATTGTTCTCTTTGATTGTCCGACATGTTGTGCACTAAAAGCTGAATCAATCAATGAATCAATGAATCAATGAATCAACACAATAATCTGGATTAATCAACAAAGCGGCTGCAGAAGATAACTGCGATACGTTTCCCTCGCTCTGGTCAGGTATCGTCAGATGAATGATCGTTTCCCGTCGACGTAGCAGTGAACAACAAAAACATAATTATTTCACACAGTTGTGAACTTTTCTTTAATCCACCAGAGTAAAATGGAATCATAATCCCTGAGAATCAAAGTTTAGTCATCTATTAAAAAAAAGCACGCAATTTCATTTAAAAATATCGCAAAAGCTATTAACAGATTGCAGTGAGAGTGTGTTGAGACGTTCATGATGACCCCAGACTCAAAGGGCCGGGCCTCTGAAGAGGAAGCTAACGAGTTCAGTGATGTCATTATGCAACAACAGATTTTACGCATGTGCGTCTTCTGTGCGCGAGTGTAATTGCATCACAACGCTGTGTGTGCTGAAGCCGATACTCATCATCACCAGCCGACACACGACACAGGAAGCTGACCTCACCACTCTGGGTCAGTTTGCTTTGAGACGCGGCGCCTCCCTATCTGACTCCTTCACTGGGGGGGGGTAACAAGGCGAGCCTCCGGCGGCGGGGGGGAGCTGGGAATGACCCCCAGTCCGGCGTCACAGACGTTTAATCAGCCTCATCAGGAACCAGGAAGCATGAAGACCGCGAAAAAACCACCCGGCCACCGAGGGAGGTCAAAGGTCAAAGGAGGCCGCTGGTCTTCCTCGTGGGGCGTTAGAAGTCGGCCTTTAAGCTTTATAGTTTTTAGCTGTTATTAGAAAACATTACAAGGTCACAAGCTGCTTATCGTCCGTCTCTGAGGACACATTCTGTGAGACATCAATATGTGTCCTGGCTGATGGGATTCAAGTGCAGCTTATTTCATCATAAACGTGATGACATGTAGTCAGCGTGAGCGTTTACACTAACACGTTACACGCATGTTGTACCCGGAGCTGTGAATGTCAACCTCGCAGGGGCGAACTGGAGAACGTGACGGGACGAAGATCCGACGAACATCCGACATCCGACATGTTTCAGTCTGCACACGTAGCTGAACAAAAACTCCCTCAAACCCTTTTGGGAATAAAACGAGGAAGAAATCTGTCGGAGAAGAAGTTTGAAGAACTGAACCATCTTCTCCCAGGATTTCTCATTTGATCACAGACATGTGTGCAAGTTGATACATCCAACAAAACTTATGGCATCAGGGGACTGGCCTTCTTGAAGGAGTGCGGTGATTATGAAATAAACAGTTGTTTATTTACATTTACTAATTCGTGAGTCCAATAACCTGAGAAGAGGTTGTCAAAGTCACAGTTCTGGTAGTTCTTCGCTGAGGGAGCTCGGCTCTGCTAATGCCTCAGCCAGTGAGTGGTGGGATGAGATCAGTGATGATCGCCATCCCTTATCAGAGTTTCGATGTGGTGGAGGCACACTTCATCTTGTTTCTTCTCTCAGGATTCTCCATCCCTTTAGAACTTTCTCCAATCGGTCAGTCGTGTGCTTCTAAATGTGTTTTGATCGGTGGTTCTGCCAATCACCTGGCTCAGTTGATGACACGTCCTCATCAGCTGACGCTTGGTTGGCTCTTTTGATCGGTGAGGACAAAACTTCAAGCTGCACTGGAACTCGATGGGCTTGATGTGACCTGAGGGTCAACTTGTGCAGGGCTGGCGTCGTCCCCATTAGGGTGAGCTGGTCTGGGAACTGGACTGTCCCTCGAAAGGGAAAGTGAGGAGCTTGTGAGACCCTTTCGGAAGTGGTGTTGATCTTGCTTCTGGTCCAGCTGTGATGTGCTGGTTTGGTTCTGCGTCGGTCCTGGTGTCTCCTTCTGGCTCTGCTCTGCTGTGTGGTGGACTCTGGGAGGAGGATGTCTTTCCTCTCTGCATGATGTCGGTTGTCCAGTCGCTGCTCAGTTTCCTCAGGGCCCTCCTCTCCTGGTCACGTTGTGTCATTACCCCTCTGCTCCAACAGGGGTAAAGGAGAGTCTTCCAGATCCTGTTTGAGTGACTTTGAGACTCATTAGACATTTCCCCCCCCACCCATATTTTTTCATTGTTTCCATTCTACCTGTCTGTTGTACACTGTCTATAGTTATGTTTAACCAAGACAATATTAACCAAATGAGCACAATTTAATGGAAAGTATTGAACATCTGTCCTCCTGTTCAATGTAAAAGTTCAATGGCAGATGTTTGGACATTATGACCGAATCAATGGCTCTGGACTAAATCAAGAACCTTGATTTCTTGTTTTCACAATAATACCATGTTTCAATCATTTCTAGTGTAAATTTAAACGAGCAGATTCTGTTCCTTCTCAATCTAAAAGTAGTGTGTGGTTTTCTAAAGTGTTGGGAATGTGTGTGTACTTCCTCAGTCTTCTTTCTCTGCTGAAACATCTTCTGACAGAGGCTGGGTCCGACGATGTGTATTGGTCGTCCTTGACTGGATTGTCCAGGAAACCAGAGGTGTTGGGTGATCTGGGTTCCCTGTTCAGCTTCAACAGAAACCCTTTGTGCCTGTGTGTGTGTCTGTGTGTGTGTGTGTGTGTGTGTGCGCGTGTGTCTGTGATGCAACTTAAACTATGACTTCTCTTGTGTCGAAGTCTATCTGTTCTAGTCATTATTTTCTTAAATCGGTTTAACTGTACCATTTGTTTCTTCCGTCCTGTTGACTGAGAAGAACAATGATATTTTAAAAAATCAGAAATATAAATCATATTTGTGTCTATTGATCCAACTCTTGTGGGCTATTCACAATTAAATTCCTCTGGTCTCTAAAACCTTTGGTGCAATGTCTTTTAAATGTTTCCATTGTTTCCAAAACATCTCTATCTACCTCCCTCCCTTTGAGACATATGTTATTTTAACAGATGTCTCAAATTAAACCATATAAAGTCCTAGGTGTTAATCCGCAGCAGGATATCTCTGTATTGTCTGAGAGCTCAGTGACTGGCGAGTGCTTCATTCCAAGAGTTTGCGCCGTTTCCTGATTTCTGTCTTCCTCCTGGATGTGTGATGGACTTTCCATCACAATGAGGTTGAATTTGCATTCAGGCCTCAACTTCTTATGGAGGGTTCCAGCAACATGATTCTTCCTGTGAACACAAAACTTGACTGATCTTTGTTAATGACGTAATTTCTTCAAGCATTGCACTGACCAAAATCAATCTTCAACATAAGAACACTACAGGATGATGGTCTGTAACAACCTCTCCCTATTCTGTGCTGATGCTACTATTAATATTACCCCATGATCTTACATTCGCTTCTATCATTAAGATGCTTTATGCGATGTTCCGTGCACTGAACATCCCATATCCACACTCAACAATTTCAGCCTATCACCAAGTTTAAAAAGAATAACAGTTACACTATATACAAGAATGTTGACAAATTTTCAACACACATTTATACTCCAACACCTGAAATGTCTCGTCTACTTACCTCTCCTATGTTATTTACATACCGTCTATGGTCAGACCTCTCTGGCAACGACCCCCTTTTGTCTCACCAGACCAGGTCAGGAGACGGTGTCCTGTCTTTTGTTTCTTGTGGATGCTCCAATAGGTGTGCTAATGTGTGTGTGCTGTGTGAATGCGTGGTGGTAGGTTGTAGACACTAAACAGACTTACACTCAAAATGTTGAACTATAAATGGGAAAACTTTTGTTAGGACAATCAAACAATTATAAAACAAAACAAACTTGGGGAAAATCCCAGATCTTCTACAAACATCTTGTAAGCAAACTAAGCAGAAAAGATAAGATGAATCCTAAAAATGGGGAAGAAAAATGCGTGAAAGTTACCACTTCCTGTTTGTGTGCCTTGCAGGAGTGGCAAGATGCGAAGTTTGGTCGAGTTTCTGGTTGGTTTTAGTGAAAGCTAAATGTGTTTGATAGTCATGCTGTTCCTACTGGGACTTTTCTCCCCTGTTTCAGTGTCCTCTAGTTGTCGTCACTAGTACTGGTACCAGTGTCTGGTTGGCAGTTGATGGGCATGGGGGATGTTGGGTCCTCGTCTTTTGAACTGTCTTTTGTTTCTGTCATAGTTATAGCCTACGTAGTGGTGAGTTTGTGGGTTGAAGAGGCAGTCCCGTGCCCAATGTCCTCCTTTTCCACAGTTATAGCAGCGTTCTTTGGATTGAAGATCCCTTCCTTGGTGGGGAACTCTTGGGGTCCACCGTTGAGTAGTCTGTTGCTCATCCGGCACATTAGATTCCCTTTCCCATAATGCTTGGTTAACAACATCTTTAATTTGGGTTACAAGGTCAGTTACGGCATTTTAAAATGCGCTCTCTGATCCTCTTTTGTTTTGGGTCTGTCTATGGGTATGGTAACCTCCAAAATGTTCTTACATAGCACGTCCAGCCATGTACAGGATGTTGTAGAAGTAGCCATCTCTGGGACTGACAATGTGCTTACTGGTGTGCCCATGGTGTCTATGTATTTGTGTTAACTGTTAAGCATACGGGAGGGAAATGTGATTGATTAAAATACAGAAATGTACAATGATGGGAAAAAAACGTTAATGTTACTGCAGAAATGTCAGTAGGTATGCAGTAGGCATGCATGGGAAAGGTAAGCAGTTCTGGCAGGGAAGAAAAATCACACAGCTTCATGCAGTTATGTGTAAAATTAAGTATACCATTATATGTCAAAAGCATGCATTAATATTAATCACCTTAGAAATGAAGTGTAGTGTGTTGTGAGTGAACTGTTACTTTAAACCTCCACCAGATGGCAGTATCTAAAAATCCTGTCCCCACAACACGTGGTTTACTTCCCGGTTAATGGCGGACTACGAGTCTATTGTGACCCAAGGCCTTTAAACCATGTTTGAAAACACGTGTTCCTTTGTTTCTAAAAGACCACAAAGTTAGAACCCGACTCAACTTCTTCACATGCCTTAGAAGCTTAAACAAAACAACATACACAAACAAAATCACAACGACCGTTATGTATTGCAAATTAACCCTTTAACGTAGTGTTAGTTAATTCAAATCAATCAGCCCAATCTGGGTCGTATAAGTGCGTGTACAAATTATTCCGTAATTTCAAAGAGCAACCAATGCCCGTTTCCAAATTTTGAATCTTGGTCTCTAGCCTCGTGATGTCGTATTTAGACGAAACCTAGAGGCTCGTTTTACCTCAGGTGCCCATATGAGAGCTTGATTTCCATCCACTTTGCCGATCGCGAGACGTCGTCCTTAATAAACCTCCTGGCTTCGTGTTCAGACAAAGCTCGGAAGCTCGTTTTACTTCCGGTGCTAATATGATAGCTTAACTCTCATCTGATTTACCTGCCACGAGGCGTCTGTAATTACATAAGTTTAAATTTGTTGTACTTTCAAATCGATCAGCCCAATCTGGGTCGTATAAATGCGTGTACAAATTATTCCGTAATTTCAAAGAGCAACCAATGCCCGTTTCCAAATTTTGAATCTTGGTCTCTAGTCTCGTGATGTCGTATTTAGACGAAACCTAGAGGCTCGTTTTACCTCAGGTGCCCATATGAGAGCTTGATTTCCATCCACTTTGCCGATCGCGAGACGTCGTCCTTAATAAACCTCCTGGCTTCGTGTTCAGACAAAGCTCGGAAGCTCGTTTTACTTCCGGTGCTAATATGATAGCTTAACTCTCATCTGATTTACCTGCCACGAGGCGTCTGTAATTACATAAGTTTAAATTTGTTGTACTTTCTGACAAGATTAAAGAGGGCTTACCCAGACAATGAGCCACCGCCGTGAACCCACGAACCTCGTCCACCCTCCTCACACAGGTAATATAATTATTATAAAACTAATATAATATATATAATTAAATCCCTGAGGCCTCGGGGACTTTATCTTGCCAGAGCTTTATGCACAAACGCAGGTTTCTCAGTCATTCCTTGTATGACTGGTCAGTTTAGATAAAAGCCGCTAGCGCGCTACACAATTGCAAACAAAGACGTCCACACACAAAAACGTGTTTCTTTTATCGCCACGTTCGTTCAAAACTTGAGAAAAAAAAAAATTCCCCACAAAAGTTATTTAGCTTTAAAAAGGAACCGGCTCTTCTCTCTCCACACCTAATATCCTATTTCTAAGTCCTGAACAGCTTTCGACCGCAGTAACAGGCAGCTGAGATTACCTTATTTAGATGGCATGCCGTGTGGGTAGAGAAGTCCAATTCTTTTGTTCCGATCCACCGCTTCCTTGGTCGTTCCTTCGTTTTTACTCCACGTCGGGGTCACCATTTGTTGTGTTCTTTTGAGAAAACTCAGGACGAAGAGAAGACGGCTGGATCCGAAAGTTTGAAATCAAAAGGGTTTTAATAAAACAAGAACGAGCGCAGCGTTAAAAGGAAACACCTCGATCGAGGATCCGCGACTATCTACTCCACAGGCCACAGAGAGTCCTTTGACCACAACGCGGTTAACTGCAGAACAGCTAGACACGAATCCCGAGCTGATCTTCAAGCTGTATATTTATACGCTTTCAAAAGGTATGCTAACGGAGCTATTGGTCGGAGGGCTGTCCTCCGCGGTAGGAGGAGAGTTGGTGCTACAGGCTGTGTCCACGCCTCTGGGCACATGACGTCATCAGGTGTGTTCAAGGTAGCCGGGAATTCGGCGACCTCTATGGCTAAATGGTGTAGTGAGCTCTGGATGCTGCGTTCAATGTAACGGATTCTTAGTGTCTCCTGGTAGATACAGTTTTGGTTCTATCAGGTATTACATGTATGCGTTCGGGCTGATTACAGTACATTAAATACAATCATAGCGGTACATTGATATTCTATTGGTTAGTTGGAAAGTTACAGTGGAGATTACAATATTGTCATTACTTTATTGATTTCATATTTCTAGAATGATGGCAGTGTACTGTTGCACACTAGATGCATTTTATTAATGTTGGCTTGTGAACCTGGTTGTCTAATTTATTTATAATATTCTAC
>CM037934.1:14464637-14523905 GCA_021346845.1 Apeltes quadracus | reverse complement strand
ACGTAGCTGGAACACGGAATGTTTAGAGAAATGAAGCTAACGGCCGTCGTTCCAAAGAAAAAAGGACAAAATAAGAGCTCGATTCTGCAGGAACAATGGAGTGGCGTGGCGTGGCAAGCGGCTCCTGTGGCGCCCGCCGCCTCGCTGAGCGCTTCTGTTTGCTCACCAAAGCAATCAGCCCGTTATGAATAATAATGGCGTTTTTCCGAGGGAGGGCTGCATGCCGAGCGACTCGAGGTCAGAGCTTAGCCGGCGATGCCGTGTTTGGACAAGGAGCGTTTACCACACATGCACATGCACACACACACGTGCACACACACGTGCACACACACGTGCACACACACATGCATACATATGAGGGATGTCCCAACGTCAGCTCTGCATGCACCATCATCACGACCGTTCAAAAGAAGAACATCTTCAACAAACATCTGCGTCTCAATGTCAGAAAGCCAAATATATCTGTAATGTCCTTACATGGGTTTGTGTTGGTCACAGATGCTTTTAAGTGATCTGTTCTCCGTTCGTCAGGGTTCCCACCGGAGCTGCTCAACCAACCACCTGACAACAACCGACGGGTTCCTGCTGCCGACATGCTCCAATAATAATCACATGTGTTTATTCTGCTTACATGATGGGCCGCAATGCTCACAGCAAACATGCTAATGCTACAGGACAACTACGTCCATCGCATCACAATCTTTGCCTAAAGTCGCATCCCATGAAGACGGAAGCTTGTTTTTTCTTTTAACATTACATATACATACATAGATATATGTATATATATATATATATGTGTCTCCTTCGGCAGGTCGTTACTCAGGCGGTAGCAGTGAGCTAGGTGTATATACATATAGATCTATATATCTCCTCTTCCTGCCTCTCCTGCTGCTGTCAGAGCTTGTGTGCACTGAGCAAACCTCCACATGCCAACGACCACCTTCTGCATATTTGCGCTGGGCTTTATCAGAAACCTCCATTTGTTCTCCCCCGTTTCAAATTCACCCTGAAAAAAGAGGAGGAGAAGACAAAGGAAACGCTGCCGACGGGGCGAGAAGAGACCCGCGAAGCAGCAGCGAGACGTGTTTCCATTTGCTCTGCTGAAGGACGTCCGACTCGTGTGACTCGGGGAGCAATCGGAAGGCGGGACGGGGAAACTGTTCCTGCGGGTCTGCAGGGCGCGTCCAACGTGTGATGTATGGAAAGCTCTAAGTGCCACTAAAGCTGAGGCAATGCAGAGTGCTGCTTTGTTTTACAGGTGTTTTACCATCGTGGCTTCCTGAAAGCTACAAACTACGACTGAATACAAGAAGTGGACAGAGACTTTCTGAAGCCTTCATTTTAGCCAATTCACCGTAAACATCTTGGCTTTTCTGGTTACAGAAACTCAGGAGGAAGGGCCATTTATCATAACGGGAAATTGCCGTAAAAAAAGTCCTTGTGACAGTTTAAAAAGGCGATGTTTTGTTTTTCAGGAAGCATTTAACGGCCCTTCTGGCTTTCCACAATGAGGGTCTGTCCAAACATTTAAACTACAGTGCATTAAGGATCGTGAGCCTCAGATGAATAAAGAAAGAAATAAGCGCCCAAACTACTTTACAATAGCGGTTTATCCCTGTTAATTTACATTTCCTATCAAATTAAAGTTTGATATCAGCCTTGCCCTTCAAAGTCCAACATCAATCGCCCTCTAGTCTGTGGGAAGTGTGTGTTTTGTGAGTGTGTGTGTTTTGTGTGTCTGTGTGTGTGTTGTCCCTGACTTCCAGCCACCTGTGTTTGCTCAGCGGCTTTCCCTCGCCGGGCCGAGTGAGCGGCAGCAGCCCGATAACGCCAAGGCTGCGTTTCTCTTTTTTTGAACACAGTTAATCATCATCTCTGCCGGGCTTTGTTCTGCGGCTCGACGACGACGACGATCCACGAGGCCCCGAGTCGAAACCAGACGCACCGCCAGCGCGCTGGGGTTCCACTTCCAGTTAACGAAGCCTGTTTATTATGGGATACTAAATCATTTAGAAACACCAAAACTTTATCTTGAGATACTAAGTCACTACTTTGAGAAATGAATTCATTATTTTGAGATATTAAGCCACTATTTCAGGTCCTTATTTTACAACATACTATGGCTAAGTGAGTCGATTCCTTTTTAACACGACTCACTACAGCCCAAGAGCTTCTCCGTCGGCCTCATCTCTCTGATGACTGAGAACTAATCCACGCTGGTACTTTATTATCACCTTATCTCATCTCATCTTGTCTAATCTTATCCACGAAAAAGGGTTTTCGGAATAGTTGAGTCTTTTGGTTTGTGATGAATCAATGCTCTTTTTGCTCTGTTTTTGGTCTCCACCACCTAAATGCTTCCGTCTCTACCTGTCTGTTGTTTGCTGTGGTGTAAAATAAAGTAACGTTCCGTGTACGAGGTTAAACCTCCGTAAGACAAAGAGGAGGGAGATGTTGAAGTGCAACAACCAGTGACACATTTCCGCATAGACGCACTCATCTGCTCCCTTATCGATGTGAAAGTATTGATTAGTGGCGCTTTGAAGGTTGTGAGATGATCTGAGGAGGCGACACAACGATGGTTTGGGTTCTTGGCTTTAAAGAATGAATACTGCGAGACTTAGAGAGGCTTATCTTACACAAACAAACCAAGATATCTCATTCATTTCTACCATCGCCTCCCGATGAATCAGCGCACATCTTTTCATCTCAGGGCAGAAATCTACGGCTCCGTGGTCCCACGGCAGGGGGGCGTCTTTGAAACCGCAGACACTTCAAAAAGGAACAAGAAGAAGCAGAAGAAAGTCGGGTCCATCTTAGACAAACAGCAGTTTTCTATTCATGGAGATGTACAATGACGCTTTCTTAAGGTGAAAAGGGCTTAAGCGTCACTCCGGCTGCTTTCAGACCTCCGGCCACCCACAGAGCGCCGGGTCCGCCGCCTTTTTTTTGTAGTGGGGAATTTGGCGGGGCAACGGTCAACTACGGCTAAACGTCAGCGTTATTGGCCCGAACGCCATCTTCAAGTGTTGGGGGATCCAGCCCCCCCCACCCCCCACCTGTTTTCTTTGCCGGGATATCGGGGCCCAACATTCAGCCACGTGCGGCTCAAACTCAGCCAAATAAACCGGGCCGAGCCGGTCACCTGACGGTACGGCTCTCAGAAGAAGAGCGGTGGTTCTCGTCGCGTTGTCGGCCCGCCGGCGACGCAGGGCGAGAGAAAGAGGCGCCGGGATTCATGGGAACGCCTCGGCCCGGCCTTTGTGGCGGCTCCTCCACTGAGCAAATACTCCGAACTGTTCATTCCCCGCCGGCCCTTTCTCTCCTGCGGCACATTGTGTGTGCCGTCGCATTTCATTCAGCCGGGGGGGGATGGCTCTCAGAGCCACTGAGCAAACAGTGGGGAGAAAAAAGGAGCTGCCATCTTTGCTCTGTTCCCAGGAGAACTTGCCTTTTTTATTTTTCTTATTTGAGCTCCAAGCTGTCGAGCTGAGCCGAGAGTTTGATGTCAGAAAAGCTGCATTAATTGCTTTAAGCCAAAGGGGCGGGCCACCCATCACCGAGCGCTGCCCGAAATGTTTTATGGAGATTATTAAAGCTTTCCCGCTACACAAGGTGGACAAATATCAGCCAGAGGCAAAGAGGCCGTCCTTTCAGCCACCAGTCAGTTTCAGGGAAATGTTGTTGCTTTGAGTCAGTCAACAGTTTTTAAGCTTAAAGATTATTTTAGTGTCTTTCCTTCAGGGAAGCAGGTGGCGCCTTGATGTCCGTTTGCTTTACCAGCATTCTTCTTCGGGCAGCCATTGATTTCCTTCCACCTTAACATGAACATTTAGAGATATGTTTTTGTCATTTCAGAGAGAGTTTATCAAAGTCCACAAACTTTTAAGAGCAACCTGAAAGGGGGAGGCAGTACTTTCATGAATATATATATATATATGAATTAGAATAGAAGCAGAAGAGGTTTAGCTCGGGTTCACTCCATTTCCCATAATGCACAGGTAAACGCCCCAAAACCCAAAGTGCCCCGCAGGTGGACACGGACCCCCTGAGTTGAATGCAATGACCAGCTGGTAAACAGGGTCACAAACTGAATACAGTATAAATATAACAAATCAATCGTAAGAAAGGCCCAGTTTAACAGGCAGCAGGTTTAAAGACATGCAGGCGGTCTAACTCGGGAATGTGACTGACTTCACATCACAAAATGACATTATTCAAGAACATGTCGTCTCACAGGCGGCTGAATAAAACCAATAATGGAAGAGTGAGTGCTGACTGAATCTGGAAACAGGAATGAAAAACCACGTGAGGCGAGCGACAACGAATAAATCTTAAAATCCTCCCAGTTTTCCACAGTTTCATGAGCAGCGAGTCGAGGGAAGCTCACAAGGAGCAGGCGACTTTGTTATTAACAGGATTATTGTTACCTTTGTTACCTGTAAAGGGCCACACAAACCCTGTTGGACTAACTCACCATGAGTTAATATAAGTACATCAATGAAAGAGGAGCAGGAGACTAATGGATTCTGGTGGATAAACAAAGTGACGTAATGAAGTTCACATGAGGCCGATCGAAGGAGTTCAGAAAACAGACGAGCATCTGCTGCGGTTTAACTCAAAACACTTTAAATCCTCACAGCATCACGGAGAGAAATCACCGATGACAGAAAACCAGCTGCTCGCTGCGGAAGTCTGATTTAAATCCAGCCGATAAAATGTAGTATTTTCAACCCCATGACGTCACATCAAAGGTCGTATTATGAACACAATTAACAACATCGGCAGAAAACTCCTTCTGTATACATTAAAAGAATTGTCTCTTCTACAATTTGCTGATTAAATGAAATGAAATATTCATTATCAGGTACATTTACTGAAGTAATGAGCTTAAGCGAAAGGTACTTCTCTCATCTCTCTGCTGCTTCTCCGATACGTCACACAGGTTATTATGTACTTTAACTCAGTGGTACGTATGGTACTTAAAACTACATTTGTCATGAATGTTTGTGATAAACTGAAGGATGAAGTGTTATTTTTGTAACGTTTATTGTGAAGACAAAATGAAAATACCCACAACGTAACTCACACAACATTTCAGGATGAAATGAAGGTCTGGATGAAGTAAGGAGAGGTTTGTTTTAGTATGGAGTTATTCATTTAAGTAAATTGCTTGTGTGTGTGTGTGTGTGTGTGTGTGCGTGTGTGTGCTTGTGTGTGTGTGTGTGTCTGCTTGCGTGAGCCACAGATACACAGACTGTTTGTTGTGGCTGTCAGCTGTCGCTCATCTGGAAGTCCACATTTCTTCCTCTCTCACATTTTGAGTGTCTGCAGCAAACAGCAGGACTGTTTCAGTCCAAACCACTGATTCTAACACATCATGCTAACTGACACCACATGCTAACAGACACATCATGACAGCTAACACAGGATGCTAACTAATACAGCATGGTAGCTAACACAGGATGCAAACCAATACATCATGACAGCTAACACAGGATGCTAACTGCAATAGCATCACAGCTAACACTGGATGCTAACTAATTGAGCATAGTAGCTAACACGGGATGCTAACTAATAGAGCATAGTAGCTAACACAGGATGCTAACTAATAGAGCATAGTAGCTAACACAGGATGCTAACTAATAGAGCATAGTAGCTAACACAGGATGCTAACTAATAGAGCATAGTAGCTAACACAGGATGCTAACTAATAGAGCATAGTAGCTAACACAGGATGCTCCCCATCCCCAAAACCCTGTCACTCCAGGGTTTTTTGGAAAGTTGAGAGGCCTGTTATTGTTTCAGACCAGAGGTTCTATTCTTCTTCCACTCGCCTCCTTTACGCTGTAAATACGCCTCATAACCACATTTCAGAACACAAACCTACACATCCACCCATTCAATATTTACTCTGTTACAATATTCTCATTTGTACATAAAATGTACAAATAAAAAGTACTTGTATATCGATATTGTTTTGTGGTTGATAATAGTTTATTTTTATTGTCATGTTTTTTCTTATAGTTCTTATAGAATTATTTCCACGTTTTAAACTGTTCAAAACATCTTTTCAGAGAGAGAAAGTGGCTCGAATAATAAGAATATTAATGTGTTCACATGAAATACAGCATTGAACATTGATTGAGGAGAAACAGGCTGCAGAGCAGAAGAGTGGCGCCACCTACAGGCCGGGACTCGATGTCACAGTTTGACTGCTATGTGAATGTCACAAAATACTTTTACAAATAAATTCTGTTAATTCACAATGGTAAGACAGGAGACTTTAAGTCAACTATTCTTCTTCTGCAATCTTTGTTTAAAAATGTATTTAGCTTGAAGAAGTGAAGAGTGATTAAAGAATTTTCACAATCACACATTCTTGTTTACTTTAATCTGTATGTTTATGGTCAGCGATTCAATGAACAAAATATAAGGCTGATTTACAGGATGTCTAACAAATCCGGGAACATTCAGGATTTTACTTTAACTCATGAAATAATAAAGTGCTTCTTTTGCGTTTGAAGTCTCCGTAAAGTTCTTATTCACTTAGTCCTTCAACCTGCAGACATTCTTATCTATTTTTGTAAAAGGATGCATTTCTTTTGCCTATTAAAGAAAATAAATGCACGATAATAATCTCCCGTGAAATAGCACTAAGGAAAGGAGATGAGAAATCAGTTGAAGGGAACCAGATCACCGCGTCTCTCGTTCTGTATTCAGCAGCACGATGCTCCTGTCTGCCTCCTTCCAAACAGAAATCCCCTTAAGTCTGCAAACCGGGAGCAGCGGAGGCGACCAGCTGCTGCGTCAGACTTCCAGAGCGGAGTCTTAATGTCGGAAAGCCTGCGAGTCGACTTCTATTTATTCATTCATTGCCAGAGAGAGTAAAGCTCCCGTAAAGCTGCACTCGCCACGCTGAGTGCAACACAAGCAGAGAGCTGAAACTGAAGCAGGTTGGCAGCACCTGAGCGGCGTCCTGCTCGATCAGCTCACCTGCACGATCACAGCTCACCTGCACGATCACAGCTCACCTGCACGATCACAGCTCACCTGCACGATCACAGCTCACCTGCACGATCACAGCTCACCTGCTCCATCACAGCTCACCTGCACCATCACAGCTCACCTGCTCCATCACAGCTCACCTGCTCCATCACAGCTCACCTGCACGCTGCATCACGTTCGGGCCTTTTATAAACACCTTAAAGCGCTTTGCTGACACGGAGGAAAACACACAGCTCAAATAATCGGTTGCATTTTTGCATGTTTTTTTAATGCATATTTCTGTAAGTATATAATAATTAAGTGTCCTTTCCCTAAGTCATGTTGATACTCATATCCCTCGAGGAGGTGGAGTGGCAGCTATTCATGACTCCTGCCTTTTAATAAACCTTAAACCTAAGCTGGATTTTAACTCATTTGAAAGCCTGGTTCTTAGTCTTTAGAATCCAGCCGGTTCTCTTTGTGATAGTGTACAGGGCCCCAGGTTCTCATTCAGAATGTCTATCTGAATTTTCACAGTTCTTAACAAGTTTGGTCCTTAAAACGGACAAAGTATTCACAGTCTGGGATTTTAACATTCATGTGGATGTCGATAACGACGGCCTCGGTACTTCCTTTCTGTCATTGATAGATTCAGTAGGTTTCTGTCACAGTGTAAATAACCACACCCTCGACTTGGTTCTTGTGTGTGGTATGTTGAACATTTAATAATCTTTCCACAGAACCCTCTCATGTCGGACCATTGTCTGATAACCTTTGAATTCCCCTCGGCAAGGTTTCTACAGTCGGATAGATATTTATCTGTCGTCTATGTTGATCTTATAGTCGCTGCTTATCGGTTTAAAGAAGTGATTCGTTTTGCTTTCAGTTCACTATTGTGTCTCAAAATATCAGAGGACTCCTGTGAAACTTCAGTCCGTCCCCGATGGATCGTCTTGTCGATACTGCTGCAGGCTCTGCCTCATTTTAAACCAATCTGTGAATAAATGTGTTGTCGGACCAGCAGGTTGTCGCCGTCGTCCACGTATGTAACAAGTGCCAGAACCTCAAGCAACAAACAGAGCAAAGTGAAAGTCACATGATGAGTTCCTCACTAAAGCATTCAGGTTCGTGTGCGACGTCCTGCTGTCCATTAAAGGAGAACCTGCCTGCTGGTGTCTCTGCTCTTGTTGCCCCGGAGTCGCTGTCCGGCCTCTCAGGCCGTTACAGTTACACTCTGAACTGGGAGAAGAAGCCTGCACTGCTTTACATGTGGAGCTGTTGCAAACTCTGACCCCTTAAAAAAATAGGAAATATACAGAAAAAACCTGCTGTGACAACACACAATGACAAAGACAATCAGTAACATGAGGGAAGGATCTCTTAGCAGTACTCTTGTGACAAGTGCTCAAAGATAAGACAACACCCTCCTGCGCTATGCAACAAGTCAACTTCCTGCAGAACCACATCGAGGACACCAGAACCTGTTCCATGCAGGACTCACCGGATAGTTGTGGTTTTGATGCTCGTTAGTTAACTGGAATCGTGGTGACGTCGGGCCTCTGCCCCCCCTCTACAGAGTGGTAGTTCACTAGAAAAGGAGCGCCGGTACGAGCCACGACTACTGAGCACACGCCTGGGTTCTCGTGTTTAAGACGTGAGGTGAAAGGTCACCTTCGATCGGACGTGATGTCTCGCTCGGGGTTAAAGGACTCGTAAGCAAAGCAAAGAATAATAAAGAAACAAGCAGAGCCCTTGTGTTCATTGTGTCCACGGCGGCTTGCAGGCCTCAGCACGCTGCTCCTCACGCGTTGTGAGCTGGAGGACACGAGTGCAGCTTGTGGAGACACAAACTCTAGATTGTCAATAGATTGTGTTGTTGGCTCACATTGTCACTGCACAAGTCACCTGAAGAGCTGCGTCCTTGTAGTCACTTTGCATTTATGGTTGTTTTGTGTCTCATTGGTGAATCTTTGAAGCCTCCCACGTAGACCAGGAGGTGTAACAGTGTAACATTCGTTTTACTGGAGAATGACCTGCATGTGTTCCACGTATTGAAGTTATTGATTCTCACCTCCGTACCACTCTGCAGCTCTTCTTCTATGGTTTCTGTCATATGAGAATGAAGATTAAGGTTTAATAAGAGCTGTCTGGTGATGATGTCATCGCTGCTCATGTGGCTGCGTGCTCTTTAGGGAACAATGCGGATTTTAAAAGGTTAAATTGTGGCAAATATGGATTGAAGCAGAATGTTTGTTGCATAGAAACAGGCAGCTTGAGACGGATACGTGGGGAAGTTGTTCCGCCCCAACAGGTTCAACGTGATCCTCAAAGTGGAGTGAAGAATAAAAACACTCTTTTTATTCAATATAAACTCTTCACAACATAAAGGTTTCTGCTTCATCACGTGTTCCCTACTAGTCTACATGTAGAAGAAGACCAGGGGACAAAGAGGGACGTTCACGGGTCCTCTAGACTACCTGGTCCAACAGCATCCAGCCTGTTGTCATAGCAACTCTTTACGAGGCGGAAGGATCGTTCCACGGAAGCGGTCAGACTGCATACTTTGATGGTGACGTGAGGCCTCATCCTCTCTGATAAAAGACAAGAAGCTCCAACAAGCTGCGTCACTTCACTGCGTGAAGCTGGAAGCTGAAGTGAAGCACGGAGCTCCTTCTCTACACGGACCTGCTGAGGACAGACGAGAGCTGCTCACTGAGGAAGTTCACGTCTACAAGCTCAGTAAGTGCAGCTGGAAACAAAATGGCGTCTGTGTGAGCAGCAGAGAGAAGCTGCTGTTAGTCTGAATGATGAAGAAGAGGAGCTCAGTCTGATCTGACTGTTACTGATGAGGAGGGGCAGGTAGCGGACGGAGGGGCACTAGGACCCGCAGTCAGGGGACTAGTTAACTGTAGCTAACTAGTCCTCTGTCTACAACGCAGTCAGAGGACTAGTTAACTGTAGCTAACTAGTTAACTGTAGCTAACTATTCCTCTGACTACAGCGCAGTCAGGGGACTAGATAACTGTAGCTAACTAGTCCTCTGTCTACAACGCAGTCAGGGGACTAGTTAACTGTAGCTAACTAGTCCTCTGACTACAGCGCAGTCAGATAACTAGTTAACTGTAGCTAACTGTCTACCAGTTCCGACAAACACGTACAAGTGCAGACAAGGAAGGAGGTGTGATAAGCGTCCTATTGGTTTACAAAGTTCTGAATGGTGGTTGGCTTAGAGTTGGTGCGGCAGGCTGTGGCCACGCCTCTGGGCACATGACGTCATCAGGTGCGTTCACGGTTACTGGGTATTTGGATTTTTCTGAAGCTAATATGGTGCAGTGAGCACTGAATGCTGCGTTCAATGCCTCATGGATGCTGAATATCTCTTGGTGAATACAGATGGTTATATTACGTATTATCATGTATGCGTTACCTAAACATATTTCATTTAATACAATAATATTCATGCACTGTTACTCATTGTTTGGTTTGAAATTTACAGTTGTACACTGGCATTACATCGTTCTTTCTTTATTGATTACATAATTCCTTCATAAACTCAGCTGTATATTCATGTGCACTTCTTTATTAATTATGTAACCAAAAGGAAAAGTGGATTATCAATGTTAGTATCCTACAGTTTCCTCCATCCAATATGAACAGAAATGAGATCTACACCCGTCAGTGTGAACCTGTAACGTTCAGCTGCTCCTCTTCATCTGCTTCAGAACGACGTTCGTCTGTAAAACAACTCTGACTTACTTTATATTTGATAATATACTCTATCAGACATCACATGACGCTTTAATCCATCTTCAACCCGTCCCACACAGTGAAGCAGTGAGCAGTTTGGGGTCTCGCTCACGGACACGTGGAGCAGCCGGGGTTCGAACCAACAACCCTGCGGTTCCCAGCGCCCCCTCTTTACTCCATGCGCTCCTTAGAATGAGATTTGTAACATGTACGTGTACCATTTTCTATTTTAAATGAAACGAAAACACTTTACAGCCAAGAAGTGAATTGGAACGCGGTGACGTCATGGAGTCAGCTGGTTGGCGGTTCTGCTTTTCCCGTGATTAAGCAGTCTTAGGAAGTGAGGAAGGCGTCTCGCTCGCACACATCAGATCCTTCAAACCTCTCGGCTTCCTTTTGCTTTTCATTGTGGTCGTTAATCTTCAGTCACCTTCGCTCGTTGAAGGTGACTGAATATATTAAACCCCAAAACTCTGCTTTTTATTTTGAATACGTTGGTGTATTTTTCACTTTCAGGTTCGATTTCCTTTTTCAAAGGATCCAAACTTTCAGATTCGGCTCCATGTACTTCCTGCTTCAGGATGATTTGGTCCTGAATTGATTCTGTTTGATGAATGTTAATGACTCAGCATTGCTGTTGTTGCAGGTGAAGCTTCAAACTTCCCCAATATTCACAGATTCATCCAACTTGAGTCCACCAAGAGGACGCTGACTTCATCACAGGTGCTTAGAAAGAGGGAGAAGAATTCTGTTTGATTGTGAATCAAAAGCAATGAAGCGAGAAAACTCCATCTTCAGTTGTTTAAATGCAGAGCAGTGATTCTTTATGGTTGATGTTTATTTGGGTGTCTTTAAAGGACAGATGGAGAAAGTCAAGAAGGACATCCTCGACATTTTAAAGGAGCTCAGGGAGGAGGAGTTTAAAGATTTTCAGTGGAACCTGGAGGACTACCCAAGCCCAGAAGGCTCCAATCCAATCCGACCAGCAGACCTGGAGAAAGCAGACAGGAGGGAAACGGTGAAACTGCTGTTAGGGTGCTACAACAAAGACTCAGTTCAGGTGGCTGTGAATGTTTTGAAGAAGATTCCCAGGAACGATCTGGCTGATAAATTATCCAACACGAACTCTACGGGTAAGTTGTTAAAAATAGGAACAAAGACATCAGATGTGTATAGTGAAGATACAACAGAAGTAAAGATGAGGAATGTGCTTCATAGATCCTCCTCATCCCAGGAGGGAGGGGCTCTACTGAAGCTCCTCCCCCTCTGATGGATGTGCTTCATTTGTGTGGCGTTATATTTGTGCCTCAATCCTGAGTGCGTAATTGTAAGTTTTGAGCACAGAGAATTATATTTTGCAAGCATATTACATTACATTTTGAACAGAAATTAACAAAAAATCATTTCGTTTGAGCAAAGAAAAACTCATTCTGTGCGCGCAGGTTACTCCGGTGTCTCACAGACTGGTTTTGTGCGCGCAGGCAGCCGTCGCTGCGTCTCTGCACCTCTTCACTCTGCGCTCGCTCGACTTGCAGCAGCGTTATGTTTGTGCCACAAAACCGACCAATCGTAGAATTAAAGAAGGTCAATTGTGATTGGCTGTTGGTCTCCAATGAAATTGCTAGTAGAACTTCTACAGCATCGTGGAGGCTTACAGCGAGGTCAAGGTGAAGAGACCTTTTGTACCACTGTCTAATTACTGCTCACTTAGTTATCTCCATGCTCGTAGTTCTCGATTGTCAAGATGGTTCAGTATTCTGAGTAGCTTCAGATGCTTCATCCAAGAGGAATATTACACCATTAAAGTAAAGCAACATCTGGTTCATTTCATCTCTTTCTTTTGTTCAATCAGGGAAAACCGTCGGTCAACGGGAACCTGAATCCATCCCACAGGAGACTCCCAGGTAGGAAGACCATCCGTCTGTAGAGGAGGGAGAGCTGCTTAATGAGACCCTGACACACCAAGCTGACCTCCAACCACCAGAGACTCACATGAGAGCATCAATCCAGGCAGAAGTAGTGAGGAAGAGTAGCCAGGATGAGCCTACACAGGGAGGAAGGTGTTCACAGAGGACGGTGGTGCGTCCTGACACGCTGATGACATCATAGTAGGTTTGATAGGAGTCAATAGCGTCACGCTTATCAAACACCTGGATGTGTAGATGCTGCTCATCTGCCTCCAGTGTGTGTTGTCCTTTAGAAACCAGTCTTCACTGTTGCTAGGAGACGCATGTGAACGGCAGTGGCGCTCAAAGAGAGAGAATAGTGGACTTCCATCCATCAGGTGACCCAGAGACTCCTGATGAACCTTCATGTTGATGTGGAAGCAGCTGGTTGGTGTCATGTGACACAGATCACATGTCACATGTTGTGTTTACAGCTGAAGATGATGCTCAGTGTAATACTGCTAATAACACATGATGAATGATGAACACGATGAGCTGTGAAGAGAAGAGCTGGTCCATGTGGACATGAAGGACAAAGCTGTGTGTGTGAGAGTGATGTAATGTCCATGTCTCCATGCTGCTCTGACCCCCCCTCCTCCTTTCAGGGTGGAGCCTGCTGGAGTCCAATCGATGAGACGAGATCTGATGAAGTGTGAGTGATTCATCACACTGTGACATCACTCATTCACCTCTGTGATGTCATCATCAACGTGTCAGTAGATGAACACATGATTAATAACTGCAGCTGTATTGTGTCTTGTTCTCTCATCAGATTCCTGTGAACTCACAATCGACACAAACACAGTACACAGAAGACTCAAACTGTCTGACAACAACAGGAAGGTGACACATGTGGAGGAGTATCAGTCGTATCCTGATCATCCAGACAGATTTGACTTCTGGCTTCAGCTGCTGTGTAGAACTGGTCTGACTGGTCGCTGTTACTGGGAGGTCGAGTGGAGCGAAATCGTTCATGTATCAGTGAGTTACAGAGGAATCTGGAGGAAAGGAAAGAGTGAAGACTGTGTGTTTGGAAAGAATAATCAGTCCTGGAGTCTGGAATGCTCTTGTGGAGGTTACAATGTCTGGCACAATAAGACAGTAACACACATCACCTCCTCCTCCTCCTCCTCCTCTGGTAGAGTAGCAGTGTATGTGGACTGGCCTAATGGCTCTGTGTCCTTCTTCAGAGTCTCCTCTGACACACTGATCCACCTCCACACCTTCATCACCACATTCACTGAACCTCTTTATCCTGGGTTCTGGGTTTGGCCTGGTTCCTCAGTGTCTCTGCGTCCTCTGTAGGAGGGAGAGTCTCCTCCTGGTGGAGAAGCTTCCTCTCTGCTCAGCACATAGAGGTTCATGTGGGTGGAGATGCAGGTGGAGCAGGTGAGGGGTACCTGAGCTGGTCTGGACTCTTGTGCTGTTGCAGATGAAGTGTGAACGAGCTCAGCGAGGTGTGTTTTAATGTTGCTGTGCTCGTTGCCTCTGTGCAGGAATCAGTAGATCATCATTTAGATGTTGGGTCCTAATTAGGGTTTAATCTTTATCTTTATGTGTCACAATGTTCAAGATGACGTTTAATCAAAAGGTCATCACCAATATATGAGATATTCTTATGGGGGGTTCTGTATGATAAATTATAAATGGTCCTGATTTGTGTGAGTGCCTTATTAGCATTTATGCTAATAAAATGATGATGGTGATTGTTTTTCAAGGGTTGTTTGTAATGACTCAGACAAGTAAAATATGAATGTGTTTTAACCAATTTTAACTTGCCTTAAAATCTTTTAAAATGTATAATCAGGTACTTGTGTTTTTATTAACGTTATATAATAGTACAACGTTTAGTTCCATGTATTACTTTGGCTTCACAGGAATATAATTGTTTGTTTCTAATGTGAATAAATGGCTTTTATTGGGAACAGCATGAGGTGCAGTGACTGGTCCTGGCCAGCAGGGGGACGTCACCGATGGGATTAAACCAGTAAACATGATTCCTATTCCAACATGTATCACAGTGTGAATATAATAAAGAGCAAATCCGACCAACAGAGGCGTTAATGTTCATTTCTTGGTGATAATAACATGTTGATGTCAGACTGAACACAAACAGGAACAAGAGCTTCCACACGAGTCTCCCTCTTTCCTCTCACTTTAACCCCCCGACGTGTTGATCCTGGACCATCTGATGAGCTTCTGCTGCTTCTTCTGCCATTGATTCAGTCTTTGATGATGCGTAACGGCTACATTTGTCATCGTAACTATAAGCGTATATATAATTACAAGAATAAACAGTAAAAATGCAAACACAAGTTTATGAACCAAAATGATGTAATGAAACTGCAGCGAGCTCACGGAGGACTTCGGGAGTGTTGTATACTTAAGAATAGTAATTGCATTTCATGCCACTAGGTGGAGTCTATGCATATTTGGATGTTTGGTTTTTGCACTGCCGTCCTTGTTAAGAGGTGTTCTAGTGAAGTCTCCTGTGAGATGAACGTGCTGTTCCTGCGCTCTCGAATGTTACAGTATTGATTTGATTACATTTATATAAAAGCTACCATTCGGTGCAACATACTTTGTGGTCCTGTTTATTACACAAGTTACCACATATTTTTGGCGACGAGGTGAACTGGAATTGTTTTTCCATCGCGTTTTGTTTTCAGTGTTAGCTAAACACAATGTGCTAGCTAGCGAACTTTAGGCGACTATCTTCATGAGTGGAAGCTCGAGCAGTGCAGAGGAGCACGGTGAAGAGAGAATCAGAGCGCCAGTGGCTGTAGAGGAGCGACAAGGAGAAGAGCACAGCATTCAAATGGCTACGTTTGGGACTATCGGTGAATTTGTGGAAGGAGACGAGGACTGGACAGAGTACGAGGAAAGGTTGGGACACTTTTTCACTGCAAATGGAATCGCGGAGGAGGCTAAAAAGCGCGCCATTCTCCTGAGTGTGTGTGGAGCTAAGACTTATAAGCTGATAAGGAACTTAGCTACACCGAAGAAACCGGGGGAAATGGAATATACTGAACTGGTCAAGCTCGTCGGGAATCACCACAATCCAAAACCGTCAGTAATAGTCCAACGTTTCAAATTTCACAGCCATTTTCGGAAGTCAGGTCAGTCTGTAGCTAATTTTGTTGCAGAATTGCGGCAACTGTCAGAACATTGTGATTTTAAGGACGTCTTCGATTACATGCTCCGTGACAGATTAGTATGCGGCATTAATAATGACGCCATACAGCGCCGTTTGCTGGGGGAAACTCCACCACTGACTTTCAAGAAAGCTCTAGAAATATCGTTCGGAATGGAAATGGCGGCAAATAATGCCAAAGACATTCAAAAGGGTCAGGCTGGATCGCAGTCAGTGGCTGTGCACCATGTGAACAGAGAGGCTGCAAAGTCATCAAAGAAAGTGGAATGTTTTAGGTGTGGAGGGCCACACTATGCTAATGACTGTAAATTTAAAGAAACGGTTTGTCATACCTGCAGTAAAAAAGGACACTTAGCTAAAAAGTGCAGGAGTGCTAAAAATAAGGCTAAGAATGAAACATGGAAAGCCCGGCAGGCTCAAGCACACACACATCACGTCAAGGAAGATGACGGAGAGGCAGCGTGTGCATTCAACGTGTTTACAGTGGACACAGATGAGGGACCACCTATGCCCTACTATGCAACAGTGACTGTTGAAGGACAGGACATTAAGTTTGAGGTTGATTCTGGGGCTACAACATCGGTCATCAGTGAGGAGACCTACAGGAGGACATGGGGACATAAGCCACCTCCTATTAAGCCTTCGAATCTCAAACTAAGGACATACACAGGTCAGGCTATACCTCATTTGGGGGTGTTACATGTGAACATTTCAGTAGGAAGTCAGAGGGCTGAAGGCAGACTAGTCATAGCTAAAGGTAGTGGGCCTAGTCTTTTGGGCCGTGACTGGCTACGCAAAATTAAGCTAAATTGGCATGAGATCAAGTATGCACACACAACAGAGGACATTCTGCACCGATACAGTGATGTGTTCAGAGACGAACTGGGCACACTAAAGGGAGTCACTGTGAAGCTCCATGTAGATCCTGATGCAGCACCACGTTTCTTTAAGCCCAGAGTGGTGCCCTATGCAATGAAAAGCAAAGTGGAGGAGGAGCTGGAACGCCTACAGGCGCTGGGCATCATTGAGCCTGTCCAGTTTTCAAGGTGGGCAGCACCTATCGTTCCCGTGTTGAAGCCTGATGGAACCGCAAGGATCTGTGGTGACTATAAAGTTACTGTGAATCAAGTCTCAAAGCTGGAGGAGTACCCGTTGCCACGGGTGGATGACCTGTTCGCAACACTGGCTGGAGGTAAGCTGTTTTCAAAGCTTAATATGAGCCACGCTTACCAGCAGCTACTTCTTGATGAGAAATCAAAAGAATTTGTCACAATAAATACACACAAAGGATTATTCAAGTACAATCGCCTAGTGTTTGGAGTAGCGTCCAGTCCCGCTATTTTTCAAAGGACAATGGACACTCTATTGCAAGGGATTCCTCATGTAGCCACATATTTAGACGACATTTTAATAACGGGGGCTACTGAGGCTAGGCACATTGAAAACCTAGAGCAGGTACTAAAGAGACTCTCAGATGCAGGGCTGCGTCTAAAACATGGAAAGTGTGTGTTTATGGCACCAAGTGTGACGTATCTGGGACATACAATCACAGCAGAGGGTCTTCGCCCAGTGGAGGACAAAGTGAGGGCTATCAAGGACGCCCCAAGCCCAAAGAACGTCAGCGAACTCCGCTCTTTTCTAGGCATGGTGAATTACTACGGGAAGTTCCTGCAGGATCTATCAAAAGTGTTAGCACCTCTGTACAAGCTGCTGCACAATGACACAAAGTGGCAGTGGGGTGTGGAGCAGGAGAAAGCGTTTAAGGAGGTGAAAGAGCTCCTTCATTCAGCAAAACTGCTAGTTCACTATGATCCAGATAAAGACATTGTTCTCTCATGTGACGCGTCGCCCTATGGGGTGGGGGCGGTCCTCTCACATGTTATGGAAGACGGCTCAGAGAAACCTGTTGGATTTGCCTCACGGACGCTGACGGCTGCAGAGAAAGGTTATTCACAGTTGGACAAAGAAGAGCTTGCTATTGTTTTTGCAGTAAAGCGTTTTCATCAGTATTTATATGGACGTGTTTTCAAAATCCACACCGACCATAAACCACTGATGAGTCTGTTCAGTGAAACACGCTGCATTCCACCGCTAGCGTCAGCCAGAATCCAACGGTGGGCACTAATCTTGTCAGCCTACCAGTACACCATAGTATACAGAGCAGGAAAAGACAACGCAAACGCTGATGCGTTGAGTCCCCTGCCATTGCCGGAGACGCCTGTCTCAACATACGTCCCTCCAGAGACTGTTTTTTCATTAGAGAAATTGTCAGAGACACCTGTTAAGGCAGCCCAGGTCAAGCAGTGGACAGAGAGAGACCCAGTGCTGTCCAAAGTAAAGACTTACCTGTTGCAGGGCTGGCCCAGTGTGGTTGTCAGTGAGGAACTGAAACCATATGCCAAACGCAAGACAGAACTCAGCCTGCAGGATGGCTGCATATTCTGGGGTTCGAGGGTAGTTGTACCTCCCCCAGGACGCTCACACATCGTGGAAGAACTACATGAGACTCATCCAGGAGTGTCACGAATGAAGAGCCTGGCGAGATCCTACGTCTGGTGGCCAAGAATGGATTTAGACCTGGAAAACAAGGTAAAGGCATGTACACAATGTCAGTCAAATCAACACATGTCGCCACCAGCCCCTTTGCAGCCATGGGACTGGCCAGACCACCCCTGGTCAAGGCTACATCTGGACTTTGCTGGTCCGTTCATGGGGCAGATGTTCCTCATAATAGTGGATGCGCACTCCAAGTGGATAGATGCTCACATCATGAGCAACATAACAGCCCCCTTAACCATAGACAAGCTCAGACAAGTGTTCGCAATCCACGGGTTGCCAGATGCAGTAGTCACAGATAATGGTCCGACTTTCACCAGTGAGCTGTTTGGTGAGTTTATGGAACAGAATGGCATTCGACACATTCGTACAGCTCCTTTCCACCCAGCCTCGAATGGATTGGCAGAGAGAGCTGTCCAGACGGTGAAGGAGGGTCTAAAAAGGATGAAAGGTGACTCTCTCAGCACCGGACTTTCACGTTTCCTGTTTAAATATCGCCTTACACCGCAAACCACTACTGCACGTACTCCAGCAGAGATGTTGATGGGACGTAGGCCTAAGTCAAAGTTGGACCTGCTGCGCCCAGACACTAAGGCTACTGTGATGAAAAAGCAGGAAAAACAGAAGGAAGGTCACGATCAACATGCACGACAGAGACAGCTGAAACCAGAACTGACTGATGGACGAGTGCTCTGCAGACATCAGGACCACGTACGCCTGCGTCATGATACAGGCCCAGAGATCATTAGCACCTCAGAGTTCCCCTTGGTGAGTCAGACTACGGGGGAAGCTTCACCAGAGGAAAAGTCACTTGAAGAAATGTCTGTGCCCCCGGGAGAGGATGGACAGTTGATCACAGACACACAGACCCCTCTTGTGACTCTTGTACCAGATCCACCAGAAACACCTACACCAGCTGTGCCAGCAACAGCACCGGAGATATTGCGCAGGTCACAGCGTGATCGGAAGCCTCCAGATAGACTGAATGTTTAATTAATTTGAATGTGTTCAGTGGAATGTGCATACAGTATGCTAGATTGTAAAAGTGTATGCCGAATAATATTATTTGTGTTTTGAAGTATAATGAGTTAATGTGTAAGAAAGAAATGACACTACATTAGTTTAAATTTTCCAGTTTATTTGCATTGTGAGAATTTTGGAATTTAGTAGGGGAGGACTGTTGTATACTTAAGAATAGTAATTGCATTTCATGCCACTAGGTGGAGTCTGCATATTTGGATGGTTGGTTTTGCACTGCCGTCCTTGTTAAGAGGTGTTCTAGTGAAGTCTCCTGTGAGATGAACGTGCTGTTCCTGCGCTCTCGAATGTTACAGTATTGATTTGATTACATTTATATAAAAGCTACCATTCGGTGCAACATACTTTGTGGTCCTGTTTATTACACAAGTTACCACAGGGACGTCTGAGGACAAACTCTCAGCTTTTATCTTGTGTAAGAAGCCCTCAAAGCTAACGTTTCCCTTTGCTTCCAGTGTTTGTGCTAAGCTACGCTAACAGCTGCTGGACGCCATTGCAAGCCTTGTCTGTCTTCTGATGAGTTTACATTGTAAATGTTGTTTTTGGATTCAACTGATATACTTCTTGTATCCGAAGGGTTCAACAAATGGAATTCATGTTAGTCATCAAACTAGCGAAGAGGTGAGCGATGAGTTCATGTGAGCATCAGTTGAGGATACTTTAAATAGTTTAGTAACCAGCTGCAGCACTTTGAGGATACTCAACTAATGGAGAATGTGTTGTGTCAACTCAAGTTTTATTATTCAGACCTACTAACATACTTGAGTTAACAGTACTTCAAATATTGCATTTGATAGTGGCGTCTACTTAAAGAAGGTGCTTCTCTGAATGCTGAGTGCTGGTTTTCAGAGCAGCTTCGTGACCTTTGACCTCTTCAGTTTAGATCGTCAGGCGCGACTTTTTAATCCAAGTCATCACGATTAAACATATATTACAACCCATAATGTGCATGTGCAAAAAAGGTTCCTATAATATCATACATTTAAAAAAAACATTGGTCCATTAATACATTTTATCTCTACATATTTAAAACATTTTCTTTCTAATTTTCTCTCATTATTTTTACAGATTTGTCCCTCTGAATCACGTGACTCCCTGTGATGATGATGATGATGATGATGATGATGGACATTCTTCATATGTTTTCGTTGTGTTTTCTGTTTTGTTTTTTTAAATTTGATCGTTTCAGGATGTTCATGTATTTCTTATTGGTGTGTACGTGTGTTTTTAACACACAGCCAGCAGGTGGCAGCAGACACACACACGTTAACCTTCAGCACGTCATCCAACGTGACGGCCAGCGTGCTAGCATGCTAACATTAGCTTATTAGCACCCAAATTCAACGAGAAAATAACAAAGAAAACTTAAAAGAAAACAACATTGTTTTATTTTTTACACAAGCAAATACAAGCCGTTGAGTATAAAGTCTGTAAATATTCTAGTACAGTGCTCCACATTTTACGATACTTAATCAAAAAGACTAAAACAAGAAGAGTTTAGTGATTTTACTTTCTGAAAATGGTTGTTTGACATTAAAAATCAAAATTAATTTTACATGAACAAACTTTTGAACCCAGAAAGTCAAGAGGAATCTGTACGGAAGCCCAGAGGGGCCAGTAAGAAGAATAATAAATCATTTTACCGAGTGATTCTCCGGTTGTTGTTACAAGAGGTTGAAGAGGTTCACAACCTCCTGATGACTCAACCAGCCCAGTTTTCATTTAAATCATTTCTCACACTGAATATATTTAACTGGAAACTTTCTTCATTTTCAGGTGGAAAAAAATGCTGGCAATTTTGTCACATTTGAAAAGAAGACTTTAATCAAAATTCTGGCAAAAGTTTATTTTCACCATTTATCACTGCATGAAAAGTGGGATTTCCGACAATTTCCGGCACCGTAAATTGTCGTGGAATTTCAGGTTTACGGCAATTTTCGGCAATTTGCGGGCAAAGCCGAAAACTGCCGGAAATTGTCGGAAATTGACGTGGGCCTCCCTTGGCAGTTGGCCCCCCATGACTCCCTTCCTCCTAATTCTAGGGGAGGCTGAAAATGGGATGTAAATGAAAATGCTGTGAGCTATACAAATGCAAATCAGGGCTGCAGAGGGAGTTTTAGCCCAGGTGACATTTTTTTAAAAGGTAAGAAAATCTCTGGTACAAATAGATCAGGCCTAATTATAGACTCTTACATTTGAGCTTGTATTGATTTATTTAAGTATGCTAGATTACTGTGTATGCCATTAGCTATGGCAAATGTTATGTAAAAAAGATACACTAAATTATTTAAAAAATTAGTTTCAATCTGAATCAGCAAGGTAAAATGACCATTCCATGCAAACATTAGAATCAGAATGAAGGCTCTGCAGAGATCACATTCTCCTAGAGCTCAACTAATGTGCACAGTGGCATAGTGACGCGATCAACAGCTTTCAGCCAGTCGAGAAGAAACTGCTGTTTGCTATCAGCGGACTGTCCGTCAGCTGAATCACCATCCTGCCGATATGAACGAGCGGGAGAGACTGACTCAAAGAAGAGGAGACGGCCGCATGAAATCCCAAGGTAAGAATATGTTTGATGACTGCTAGCTAAGATAAAAGTAGCTTAGCTTAAAAGTAGCTAAGCTAAAAGTAGCTTAGCCTAAAACCAAAGCTAAGAGTAGCCTTACAAAAGAACTAGTGAGCAGAACCCGCTTTATTGAAGTGTATTTTTGTAGTGTATAAGATTTAAAGAGCATGCTTTCATTCTGCGGTATAAGGAAATAGATACCATAGAATAGATACCGATCATAACTGTACATTGTGTTTTCACAGACTAGTTTCTCCTCACAATGAGGCGCTGACCTCCTATTTGCTCGGAGCAACATCTGTAAGTGACTTTTTAAAACTGTTTCTCCTTCCTTGTTTAATGTTACGGTGACTTGCGTGTTGATTTTTATTCATACCACTTTCATTTAATTGTTTTCCAGCCGCCTGTAAGACGTATTACGAGACGGCACGTCAGAGCTTCAAACCGCGCCAAAAAAAACTCACTGCGGGCGGAAGAGCGAAGAGTTCCGCGCGAGAAGAAAGCGGGTAAGAGTTTATTTGGTGACTATTTTTCACGAGCATTGATAGATGTGTTGTGTCCATACGCATCGCACAGTATTGATTCACTGTTTTGTTTTTTACAGCTGCTGGAATGGAGACAGCGTGTGCTCGCAGATGACGCGGTGGAACTCTGGAAGTCCGCCAGCGGAGACCTCATGTCTGCCGAAGAAGAGGGCATGTTGGCGGGGTCTCTGGGTGGATTGTACGGTCGCCGTCATTTCGTAGGACGGAGCTCTCTGAACTCTGTGCGAAGCTGCAGTCCCGGTGAGAGGCGACTCCAAAGTACAGAGCCACGCACAATGTGCGTCTGCGCAACGGACCTGCCTCGGAATGAACGCCGCCAGTTACCTACAACCCCGAGGAAGCAAACGGACAGTTGTAGTTTTTGGATCATCATCTACCCATGTGTGCGCAGATCCTCGCTTTGTATATAATTGTTTGTTTTAATAAAGCTCTTTTTGCATAAACATGTTCCTGGCAAATGTTCATTTCCTCTATAAATTCATTAATGTCCTTGGTGGTAGTCTAATAATGGTTTAGTAGCCTACATAGGATAACAATGACATGAATATACAGTACAATATGAATGAATAAATAATATATATTGCATATATAAATTATTTATGAGGCTTGGTGACCAATAGCGACAGATCTGCCAACCAATCACGAGTGATTTTACTTGTTTGAAAGTTGTGGTTTCATTCAATAAGGAGTGAGGATATTCAGCCCGCTCCGCTCGGCCACCCGCGGTTTCGCTGCATTCATATGCTAATTAGGACCATTCGCACCTCCGCCAGCTGATCGCCACCTACGTCAGAGTCTGTTTCCGACAATTTCCGGGACAGGCGAACGCGGCGTGCGCGGCCTGTAAATTGTCGGAAATTAGGGAGATTTTCGGGCGTTTACGGTGACGGAAATCCCACTTTTCATGCAGTGTATTGAACAATAAAAACAGGAGAGAAGAATATTTAGACCAGAACCTGTTCCATGCAGGACTCACCGGATAGTTGTGGTTTTGATGCTCGTTAGTTAACTGGAATCGTGGTGACGTCGGGCCTCTGCCCCCCCTCTACAGAGTGGTAGTTCACTAGAAAAGGAGCGCCGGTACGAGCCACGACTACTGAGCACACGCCTGGGTTCTCGTGTTTAAGACGTGAGGTGAAAGGTCACCTTCGATCGGACGTGATGTCTCGCTCGGGGTTAAAGGACTCGTAAGCAAAGCAAAGAATAATAAAGAAACAAGCAGAGCCCTTGTGTTCATTGTGTCCACGGCGGCTTGCAGGCCTCAGCACGCTGCTCCTCACGCGTTGTGAGCTGGAGGACACGAGTGCAGCTTGTGGAGACACAAACTCTAGATTGTCAATAGATTGTGTTGTTGGCTCACATTGTCACTGCACAAGTCACCTGAAGAGCTGCGTCCTTGTAGTCACTTTGCATTTATGGTTGTTTTGTGTCTCATTGGTGAATCTTTGAAGCCTCCCACGTAGACCAGGAGGTGTAACAGTGTAACATTCGTTTTACTGGAGAATGACCTGCATGTGTTCCACGTATTGAAGTTATTGATTCTCACCTCCGTACCACTCTGCAGCTCTTCTTCTATGGTTTCTGTCATATGAGAATGAAGATTAAGGTTTAATAAGAGCTGTCTGGTGATGATGTCATCGCTGCTCATGTGGCTGCGTGCTCTTTAGGGAACAATGCGGATTTTAAAAGGTTAAATTGTGGCAAATATGGATTGAAGCAGAATGTTTGTTGCATAGAAACAGGCAGCTTGAGACGGATACGTGGGGAAGTTGTTCCGCCCCAACAGGTTCAACGTGATCCTCAAAGTGGAGTGAAGAATAAAAACACTCTTTTTATTCAATATAAACTCTTCACAACATAAAGGTTTCTGCTTCATCACGTGTTCCCTACTAGTCTACATGTAGAAGAAGACCAGGGGACAAAGAGGGACATTCACGGGTCCTCTAGACTACCTGGTCCCAACAACAGCATCCAGCCTGTTGTCATAGCAACTCTTTACGAGGCGGAAGGATCGTTCCACGGAAGCGGTCAGACTGCATACTTTGATGGTGACGTGAGGCCTCATCCTCTCTGATAAAAGACAAGAAGCTCCAACAAGCTGCGTCACTTCACTGCGTGAAGCTGGAAGCTGAAGTGAAGCACGGAGCTCCTTCTCTACACGGACCTGCTGAGGACAGACGAGAGCTGCTCACTGAGGAAGTTCACGTCTACAAGCTCAGTAAGTGCAGCTGGAAACAAAATGGCGTCTGTGTGAGCAGCAGAGAGAAGCTGCTGTTAGTCTGAATGATGAAGAAGAGGAGCTCAGTCTGATCTGACTGTTACTGATGAGGAGGGGCAGGTAGCGGACGGAGGGGCACTAGGACCCAGCAGGGACCACCGAGCTCACCTGAGAGGCGCTCTGTCTGTCTGTGTGGTCGTTAATCTTCAGTCACCTTCGCTCGTTGAAGGTGACTGAATATATTAAACCCCAAAACTCTGCTTTTTATTTTGAATACGTTGGTGTATTTTTCACTTTCAGGTTCGATTTCCTTTTTCAAAGGATCCAAACTTTCAGATTTGGCTCCATGTGCTTCCTGCTTCAGGATGATTTGTTCTGAATTGATTCTGTTTGATGAATGTTAATGACTCAGCATTGCTGTTGTTGCAGGTGAAGCTTCAAACTTCCCCAATATTCACAGATTCATCCAACTTGAGTCCACCAAGAGGACGCTGACTTCATCACAGGTGCTTAGAAAGAGGGAGAAGAATTCTGTTTGATGGTGAATCAAAAGCAATGAAGCGAGAAAACTCCATCTTCAGTTGTTTAAATGCAGAGCAGTGATTCTTTATGGTTGATGTTTATTTGGGTGTCTTTAAAGGACAGATGGCGAAAATCAAGAAGAAAATCCACGACATTTTGAAGGATCTCAAGGAGGAGGAGTTTAAAGATTTCAAGTGGAACCTGGAGGACTATTCAAGCCCAGAAGGCTCCAATCCAATCCCACCATCTGACCTGGAGAACGCAGACAGGAGGGAAACGGTGAACATGATGGTTCGGTACTACGACACAGACTCGGTTCAGGTGGCCATGAAGGTTTTAGAAGAGATGCAAATGAACCATCTAGCTCATAAATTATCCAAAATGAGCTCTACAGGTAAGTTGTTAAAAATAGGAACAAAGACATCAGATGTGTATAGTGAAGATACAACAGAAGTAAAGATGAGGAATGTGCTTCATAGATCCTCCTCATCCCAGGAGGGAGGGGCTCTACTGAAGCTCCTCCCCCTCTGATGGATGTGCTTCATTTGTGTGGCGTTATATTTGTGCCTCAATCCTGAGTGCGTAATTGTAAGTTTTGAGCACAGAGAATTATATTTTGCAAGCATATTACATTACATTTTGAACAGAAATTAACAAAAAATAATTTCGTTTGAGCAAAGAAAAACTCATTCCGTGCGCGCAGGTTACTCCGGTGTCTCACAGACTGGTTTTGTGCGCGCAGGCAGCCGTCGCTGCGTCTGCACCTCTTCACTCTGCGCTCGCTCGACTTGCAGCAGCGTTATGTTTGTGCCACAAAACCGACCAATCGTAGAATTAAAGAAGGTCAATTGTGATTGGCTGTTGGTCTCCAATGAAATTGCTAGTAGAACTTCTACAGCATCGTGGAGGCTTACAGCGAGGTCAAGGTGAAGAGACCTTTTGTACCACTGTCTAATTACTGCTCACTTAGTTATCTCCATGCTCGTAGTTCTCGATTGTCAAGATGGTTCAGTATTCTGAGTAGCTTCAGATGCTTCATCCAAGAGGAATATTACACCATTAAAGTAAAGCAACATCTGGTTCATTTCATCTCTTCCTTTTGTTCATTCAGGGAAAACCGTCGGTCAACGGGAACCTGAATCCATCCCACAGGAGACTCCCAGGTAGGAAGACCATCCGTCTGTAGAGGAGGGAGAGCTGCTTAATGAGACCCTGACACACCAAGCTGACCTCCAACCACCAGAGACTCACATGAGAGCATCAATCCAGGCAGAAGTAGTGAGGAAGAGTAGCCAGGATGAGCCTACACAGGGAGGAAGGTGTTCACAGAGGACGGTGGTGCGTCCTGACACGCTGATGACATCATAGTAGGTTTGATAGGAGTCAATAGTGTCACGCTTATCAAACACCTGGATGTGTAGATGCTGCTCATCTGCCTCCAGTGTGTGTTGTCCTTTAGAAACCAGTCTTCACTGTTGCTAGGAGACGCATGTGAACGGCAGTGGCGCTCAAAGAGAGAGAATAGTGGACTTCCATCCATCAGGTGACCCAGAGACTCCTGATGAACCTTCATATTGATGTGGAAGCAGCTGGTTGGTGTCATGTGACACAGATCACATGTCACATGTTGTGTTTACAGCTGAAGATGATGCTCAGTGTAATACTGCTAATAACACATGATGAATGATGAACACGATGAGCTGTGAAGAAGAGCTGGTCCATGTGGACATGAAGGACAAAGCTGTGTGTGTGAGAGTGATGTAATGTCCATGTCTCCATGCTGCTCTGACCCCCCCTCCTCCTTTCAGGGTGCAGCCTGCTGGAGTCCAATCGATGAGACGAGATCTGATGAAGTGTGAGTGATTCATCACACTGTGACATCACTCATTCACCTCTGTGATGTCATCATCAACGTGTCAGTAGATGAACACATGATTAATAACTGCAGCTGTATTGTGTCTTGTTCTCTCATCAGATTCCTGTGAACTCACAATCGACACAAACACAGTACAGGAAGACCTCAAACTGTCTGACAACAACAGGAAGGTGACATGTGAGGAGGAAGAGGAGTCGGAGTCGGAGGAGGAGGAGAAGGAGGAGAAGGAGGAGGAGGAGGAGGAGGAGGAACAGGAGGAGGAGGAGGATCAGTCGTATCCTGATCATCCAGACAGATTTGACCCCTGGCCTCAGCTGCTGTGTAAAACTGGTCTGACTGGTCGCCATTACTGGGAGGTCGAGTGGAGCGGAGACGTTGAAGTATCAGTGAGTTACAGTGGAATCAGGAGGAAAGGAGACAGTGATGACTGTTGGTTTGGAATGAATGATCAGTCCTGGAGTCTGATGTGCTTTAATGGAGATTACTATGTTCTTCACAATAATACAAAAACACGCATCCCCTCCTCCTCCTCCTCTGGTAGAGTAGCAGTGTATGTGGACTGTCCTGCTGGCTCTCTGTCCTTCTACGAAGTCTCCTCTGACACACTGATCCACCTCCACACCTTCAGCACCACATTCACTGAACCTCTTTATCCTGGGTTCGGGGTCTGGTCCTCTGATTCCTCAGTGTATCTGTGTCCTCTGTAGGAGGGAGAGTCTCCTCCTGGTGGAGAAGCTTCCTCTCTGCTCAGCACATAGAGGTTCATGTGGGTGGAGATGCAGGTGGAGCAGGTGAGGGGTACCTGAGCTGGTCTGGACTCTTGTGCTGTTGCAGATGAAGTGTGAACGAGCTCAGCGAGGTGTGTTTTAATGTTGCTGTGCTCGTTGCCTCTGTGCAGGAATCAGTAGATCATCATTTAGATGTTGGGTCCTAATTAGGGTTTAATCTTTATCTTTATGTGTCACAATGTTCAAGATGACGTTTAATCAAAAGGTCATCACCAATATATGAGATATTCTTATGGGGGGTTCTGTATGATACATTATAAATGGTCCTGATTTGTGTGAGTGCTTCATTAGCATTCATGCTAATAAAATGATGATAGTGATTGTTTTTCAAGGGTTGTTTGTAATGACTCAGATAAATAAAATATGAATGTGTTTTAACCAATTTTAACTTACCTTAAAATCTTTTAAAATGTTAAATCAGGTACTTGTGTTTTTATTAACGTTATATAATAGTACAACGTTTAGTTCCATGTATTACTTTGGGTTCACAGGAATATAATCGTTTGTTTCTAATGTGAATAAATGGCTTTTATTGGGAACAGCATGAGGTGCAGTGACTGGTCCTGGCCAGCAGGGGGACGTCACCGATGGGATTAAACCAGTAAACATGATTCCTATTCCAACATGTATCACAGTGTGAATATAATAAAGAGCAAATCCGACCAACAGAGGCGTTAATGTTCATTTCTTGGTGATAATAACATGTTGATGTCAGACTGAACACAAACAGGAACAAGAGCTTCCACACGAGTCTCCCTCTTTCCTCTCACTTTAACCCCCCGACGTGTTGATTGATGATGTAATGAAACTGCAGCGAGCTCACGGAGGACTCCGGGACGTCTGAGGACAAACTCTCAGCTTTTATCTTGTGTAAGAAGCCCTCAAAGCTAACGTTTCCCTTTGCTTCCAGTGTTTGTGCTAAGCTACGCTAACAGCTGCTGGACGCCATTGCAAGCCTCGTCTGTCTTCTGACGAGTTTACATTGTAAATGTTGTTTTTGGATTCAACTGATATACTTCTTGTATCCGAAGGGTTCAACAAATGGAATTCATGTTAGTCATCAAACTAGCGAAGAGGTGAGCGATGAGTTCATGTGAGCATCAGTTGAGGATACTTTAAATAGTTTAGTAACCAGCTGCAGCACTTTGAGGATACTCAACTAATGGAGAATGTGTTGTGTCAACTCAAGTTTTATTATTCAGACCTACTAACATACTTGAGTTAACAGTACTTCAAATATTGCATTTGATAGTGGCGTCTACTTAAAGAAGGTGCTTCTCTGAATGCTGAGTGCTGGTTTTCAGAGCAGCTTCGTGACCTTTGACCTCTTCAGTTTAGATCGTCAGGCGCGACTTTTTAATCCAAGTCATCACGATTAAACATATATTACAACCCATAATGTGCATGTGCAAAAAAGGTTCCTATAATATCATACATTTAAAAAAAACATTGGTCCATTAATACATTTTATCTCTACATATTTAAAACATTTTCTTTCTAATTTTCTCTCATTATTTTTACAGATTTGTCCCTCTGAATCACGTGACTCCCTGTGATGATGATGATGATGATGATGATGATGATGATGGACATTCTTCATATGTTTTCGTTGTGTTTCTGTTTTGTTTTTTTAAATTTGATCGTTTCAGGATGTTCATGTATTTCTTATTGGTGTGTACGTGTGTTTTCAACACACAGCCAGCAGGTGGCAGCAGACACACACACGTTAACCTTCAGCACGTCATCTAACGTGACGGCCAGCGTGCTAGCATGCTAACATTAGCTTATTAGCACCCAAATTCAACGAGAAAATAACAAAGAAAACTTAAAAGAAAACAACATTGTTTTATTTTTTACACAAGCAAATACAAGCCGTTGAGTATAAAGTCTGTAAATATTCTAGTACAGTGCTCCACATTTTACGATACTTAATCAAAAAGACTAAAACAAGAAGAGTTTAGTGATTTTACTTTCTGAAAATGGTTAGTTTGACAGTTAAAAATCAAAATTAATTTTACATGAACAAACTTTTGAACCCAGAAAGTCAAGAGGAATCTGTACGGAAGCCCAGAGGGGCCAGTAAGAAGAATAATAAATCATTTTACCGAGTGATTCTCCGGTTGTTGTTGTTGTTGTTGTTGTTGTTGTTGTTGTTGTACAGATTCAGGCCACAAGAGGTTCACAACCTCCTGATGACTCCAACCAGCCCAGTTTTCATTTAAATCATTTCTCACACTGAATATATTTAACTGGAAACGTTCTTCATTTTCAGGTGGAAAAAAAAATGCTGGCAATTTTGTCACATGTTTGAAAAGAAGACTTTGATCAAAATTCTGGCAAAAGTTTATTTTCACCATTTATTGAACAATAAAAACAGGAGAGAAGAATATTTAGACCAGACATCAGATTATAATTTGGTCTCCGTATCCAGGCAACCTAATAAACAAATGACTGAAGAACAGAAAACGTTTGATTAAGAGGAAGACTTCCCTAATTGTCTATAAATAAAGTTAGTTTTGCCACTAAAAGTTCCTTTTTAATCCTCCCACTTATTTAAAATCAGCATGCCAATAGTCAGAGCGTAATTTGATTTGTTGTCCCTTTTCTGAAGTTTACAAAAACAAGGAGGCTCAGATTTAAAATGTTATCAGAGAAAACAGATCAGAGGCCTGAAATCCAGTTGATTTATTACAGTCTTTTTAATTAAATTGCCCTTAAATCCTGCAGCTCCCAGCTGCCCGGCGTTTAACGTGTATATTAATATACGCAGCCGAAGTGTCTCTATTATTTGATGACTGAAGTCTTCAGCTTCACAGGCAGGTTTCACTCGGAGGCCTCTGAGGAGGCAGAAAGACGCCGCTGCTTCTCATTTACACGCGTTTCCCCTCAAAACCTTTAAATGTGGCATCGATCCTTTAAGTGGGTGAATTCGGTTATTTGAGTCAGAATTGTCTCCGTATAATTTATTCAGTGTTGAACTCGTAATCCACCACAGAGACATTATTCCGTTTCAGCCTCCGACACTAATGTTCCTCCTAAAGTTATTACGTCATCAAACATTAAAATAGATTCGTTATTTTGCGAGAGGCCCTTAAAGTAAATGTAGTAGATATAATACCAGCTCAAAGGCCTTTGGCCGGTTATTAACTTGCCGTTAACTTCTGCCGTCGCCTCCGCATTAAATCACTGCCGGTAAGTTTCCGGTCCGTCCCGCCCGGTTCCTCCCTCTCAAAGCCCGCGGCAGCGCTCTGTGGACCGGGGGAGGCTCCGCGGAGGTCCCGGTGCCTCTCACGGGACACGTGAGGCGTCTTAATAAATCAAATAAAATACCACCGTGCACCGAGTACGTGAAGTGACGTCAGCAGCAGGTCAGCAGCTGATTGGCTGCTGGACTGTTCAAGCTGAACCGAAGAAGGTGCTTTATGAGGGAGAAACGAGTGAATACGAGAGCAGCGAAACATCCGGCAAATATCATTTAAATAAAGTAAGTGAAGAAAAATAAGTTGGCAAATTAATAGTTTCCTTAAGTTGTTTAGATTGACTTTTACGTAAAAAAGAGAGTTTCAAAATAATAAATAAAAAACATGTACAATAAATTAAAGATTGGTAAAGAAAGATTATCGATGGCACATTGACAAATTTAAAAAGTGTTCTATTTTACAAGTAATACATTTTCCTAAATGTGGTATAAATATCTGGATTAATTAATTAATTTAATTACAACAAATAATGGATGTGAAAAACTACAAAGTTTAATTAATACTGTGTTAGAACATTTATCTTCCCACTAAGTAAAGAGAAAATGTGTTAGTTGATTTTCAGAAAAGAAATAAATTCAGACTTAAAACTGAAAAGTCGGCTTCACAAAAAGGTTTCCAACATGCAAATAAGGTATTAATGTTTTACATTAATATAATAAAGTGAATACTGTAAAACCAGCTCATCAATAATCATATTTTGATGCGTTTTAAAGAAGTAAATTCAGCAGAAAGTGAAGCTCGTAGCGTAGTGTGCCTCCGCGGGTCAAATCCTCCACGGGAAAGTAGTTCCAGAGTGATTTCTCCGCTCACCTCCGTGACGTCAGCCTCCTCTTGTTGGCTGTGTGTCCCCCCCCCCTCTCCCCCCTCTCCTCCCGCGCGCCCCCGCACATGCAGAGGGAGCCTCCTAGTCCGGCGGGATAAGGGCAACTCGTCTCCTCCTCGCAGCCGATCAGCCGGACGTCTTTCTCCGGGAGGGGGACGCGGACACAGAGCCGCCGGACAGACCGGGACCACAGCCAGCCGGACGCACGGGGGGGTCCGCACCATGTCCTTCAGCCCGAAGCACTCCACCCGCTTCTCAGTCATCGACATCCTGAGCCCGATGGAGGACAGCTACCGGAGGTTCGGAGTCATGGATCCCGCCGCGGGGGGCGTCGGATCCCACATGGGCGCCTACCGGCAGCAGCAGGTCTCCCAGCCCGGTACGCAGCGGCAGCAGCCTCATCTCCATCACCACCATCTGTCCGCCGCCTCTTCATCCTCATCCTCCTCTTCCTCAGCAGCAGTAGCCGCCCTGGGACCCGGAGGGCCCTACCAGCACCAGCACCACCACGGGCCCCACGGGGGGCCGCACTTCTCCGGGGCCGTCGGCGGTTTTTGCAACGGCGGCCTCGGGAACGTCGGAGAGCTGCCGTCCTACCAGGAGACGGTGCGGGGCGGAGGGGCCGCAGCGGCGTGGTACCGAGACCCGGAGCCCAGATACCCGACATGTAAGACGGCTTCTTTTTTATTCTACCTTTATCTGCCTTCATCAAGACTTCAAACTGCCGTTTTCAGAAAACAGTTTAGGTAATAAAAACTTTAATATTCAAGTTTAATGGCTAAAGGAATAATCTGTGGACAAAGGGTCAACAATCCACATTCATGGAACTATTTTAACTTTGATAACGGATTTATAACCAAATACATTTATTTAATTGAAAGCAAAACGTTTATTCGTTTCAGCAAATTATTTTGGGTGCATTTAATATTTTTTCAGTTAATATTGGTGTATTTCTAAAGATTCATCAAGGACGTAACGTTTGCTGAATTTAATCCATAACGCATTCATGTAACATTAAAGAATGATATAAATGAAGCCTTTGTTGCGCCTTTGAAGTCTCCAGGTTCGTGGCTCCCTCCTCCGGGATGAACGTGACCGGGACCGACTCCGCCGCCAAGTCCCTGGTGCCGCTGCACGCGGCCGCGCGCAGGAAGCGGCGCGTGCTCTTCTCGCAGGCGCAGGTGTACGAGCTGGAGCGGCGCTTCAAGCAGCAGAAGTACCTGTCCGCCCCGGAGCGGGAGCACCTGGCCGCGGCGATCCACCTCAGCCCGAACCAGGTCAAGATCTGGTTCCAGAACCACCGCTACAAGCTGAAGCGGCAGGCCAAGGACAAGCAGCCGCTGCAGCAGGACGCGGGAGGAGGCGGCCTGTGCGCGACGACACGCGCCTCCTCCTCCTCCTCCTCCGTGTCCCCGGGCCCCTCCAAGAGCGCCAAGGCCTGCCGGAAGGACCCCGGCGGCGGCTCCGACCCGACGGGAAACCGACAGAGCAGCTCGGGGGAGGTCATGGCGGGGACCCCCCCTCAGCAGCAGGTGAACCAGCTGTCCTCCACCGAGGAGCTGGACTTGTCCCCGAGTCCCCCGCTGGGACTGCACGGTCACATCCACATGACGCAGACGGACGCGGCGCTGATAGAGTACACGAACAGCATGATGGGCTCCAATCTACTGTACGGGAGGACTTGGTAGGGAGGGGGGGGGGGGGGGGACGGGACCGGCTGGAGGACGAAAAACAAGCACCACTTTTCATTCCTTCCCGCGCGTAAAGTTCTGGTTCCTTTACGCGCGCAGGACTCAAGACACTTCGTGCTTTTGAGCAACACGACGCGGACACGGATCGAAATGGATCCTTTTTCAAAACAAAACTGGTCTTTTTGTACCGGACAGGTGTGACTGCTGTGCGTCCAAACGCGAGGTGTGTTCGGGATGACGCACGCGCACTGTTAATTAAACGAATGCAGGTTTTATAAATGAAGCAATAGAAAGTGAAGCAATAGTGTGGAGCCGTTTCTCCGTTTGGATTTAAACGAATTGAGAAATATTTTTCATTGGAAGTAAATCTGTAAATATTCTTGTCACAAATTATTTCCAGAATTAAATAAAAGATTTACATTTTGGACGGTAATGTTTGTTTTGTTGAGTCTGAAGCTTTTATACTTGGGTTCTTAAATGAACGGCACAATTTACAGACTGAAAAAACTAAAAACACTCCAGTTTATCTGCAGTGAAAAATATATTTTTTTCTTTGGTGAAGAAAGTATTAATTCAAGTACACTTAAAGTATTAATTCAATGTTGATGACATTTTTACTGAAAGAAAAATATCAACATCATGACAATTTTTTTATTTGATGTCTTTTTGTGAACACTTTAAAAGATACACAGCGAGATACTTTGTACTTGACACACTTGTATTTTACAAGTTTTACAGGCCCTTTGCCATAAAAATAAATAAAAAAAAAAAAAAAGACTTCTCCCCAAAAATGCCCTTCTGCCCCCCATGAGAGTCCAACATTACTGCGAGTTTAATTCCAGTTGTATCTTCTGGACGGAGGAGGAGCCGGGTAACCTCTGCCGGAGCCGTAGCCCTGAAACAAGAACATCATTAAAGTTAATAAAAATACCAACGAGTCACATTTAAATGAGATTCAGATCATTTAGAGTTCGAAAAAAGGGATTTGACATATTTTTTTATTCATTGATCCGTTACTATATCCAGAAATATTCCATTACGACACCTTAAGCCAAAGAATTAAATAAAAGACTCCTTAAACTAAATATCACAACAAGGCCAATTATATATTTAAAAGAAAAACATTGACAGAAAATTACAGATTGTTCTTTGACAAGATGTCCAGAAGGAATCTGATGGAATTAACAATGTTGAAACCTGAGAATTAAATTTGTTTATTTTAAGCCACTTATTGAAATTACTGGTTGATTGCTCACATTTTATAATAATTCCAACACTAAACTTAGTTTCTTATTTTATTTGAGAAACAATAAAAACCTGCCTTAAACGGTTCAGTTTTTAGGTTGTAGCTGTCGACCAATCAGAAGACAGCGTGCAAGTGTGTAACAAAAATGTTCAGTTTTTTTTATTCCAAATTTAAAATCTTAAACGAGTAACAGAGCAACGGAGCAGAAGCGTTTAACCAACAAATTAATCTGTAAACATATTTGGTTTTAAAGTAAAAAGCGTTTTACGTCTGCTAACCAGCTATCAGCTGGTTCCGCCTCCATGACATCACAAACTTCAGCACTTGGCAAAAGTTTTTAATCACGCCACCCCTTTGAAGATGAAACTGACTCCGCCCACAGCTCGCCAGTTGGTTACCCACGGTAACGGTTACCATTGCAACCGTTGAGGTTGGCCTCAAGTTGACACTTTATTTACAAACGTTCCAGGTAAAATAAGAAAAAAACCCTGATATTTATTTTATTACTCAATTGATATTTCAAACATTTGAAGCAGTCGAGAAAATAAAATTGTCAAAGAACAAAGTGATTTAACTGATTAACCAGAAAAAAAAACGGGCACAGTCCACCACGAGCCGTCTCCATGGCGACCGAGAGCGCCGGTCCTACCTGGTGCTGCTGCCCGCGGTTGTCGGCGCGATCTCGCCACTCCTCCCTGCGGCCATCGAACCGCTGCTGGTAGCCGCCCCCCGAGGACGCGCCCGGCGGCGGCGGCGCCCCCCCGCGGCTGGCGTTCTGCTGGTACGCCGACGGCTGCGACTGCACGGCCCGATCCCAACCGTGTCCGCCTCGGCCGCCGTACGCCTGCTGCTCCCTGGACACAACCGATAAAAGCTGATCAACAGCTGCAACCAATGCAGACGTTAGCAGGACTTCCTGTGTGGGACACGCGAGGAAGAGGAAGGAAAAGAACATGCCGACACATCTGTAAAAGCTAAATAACTGAATTTCAAAGTGTTGCGCATTTATTTCATTAATGAGGAAGCTTTTACTTTGAAGAGGCCTCACGTTATGAAGATAATCAGGATTAAAAGGTCGTTGATGTTCGACAGTTTGAAGCCGACCGTCAGTTTTTACTGAAGAGCAGAACTAAAAGATCTAAACATACGAGAGTCAAGAGAACAATCAGCTTCTGTCCCAACGGATCCATCGGTTTGAAACACTCAAACTTCAGTTCACAGAATCTTTTTTTTCCCTTTTCAGCAGATTCGCCAGTTAAAAGAGTTTGATACTTTATGAAACGTTTCACCACAGACATTAAACCCTGTTTCCCCCCCCCGGTTAAGTGAGGCGGCTCAAAGAAACGTCAACGCAACAGTGACATTAAAAGTGTCCTCTTGCCACAAAGAGGGAACTTCTCTCCTCCCCCCCCCCCCCCTCCCCCATCCCTCATTACTGAACCATGTCACACTCCGGCCAGCGCCGGATTTAACCGGTAACCCCTCCCCCCTCACTTCAAGTTCCTCCCCCTCCCGTTGGGCCCGTCCCGAGCAGCTAAAGAAACTGTTGTTGTCAGTGGGGGCTAATAACCAGTGACCCAGGGTGACGGGGGGGGGGGCAGAATCAGCCTCCAACAGCATTAGTGATGCCTCATTAAGCTGCACAAACCTCCTCAAGACAAATTTGTTTCAGAGCGACAGAGCAGAGCCCCCCCCCCCCCCCCCCCGATGACGGAGGGATGATGATGAATGATGAAGAACCTGCTGCGATGGACACAAACCGAACCAGACATGTTTAAATGACTCACCTGGGGGGGTACTGGGGCTGCTGGAAGGGAGGCGGCCCCCCCAGCAAGCTGTTGTGCCGGGAATCTACGAGGACAGAAGACGGAACGTTAAAGGAGGGACAGCAAAGAGAAACAAGGGTCAAAGTATCGATACGCAAGCGAAGCAGGTCGATCAGAGAAATCTACAGATGCAAAATCAATAAACCTCAAAGTCTGAAGGAGATTAAAGTTCATGATTTGAGCTTTTATTTTAACAACGTTCCGATAGACAAACGTTCACTTCATTCGAGTTCAAAATGTTTCAATTGTTCAGAAACTTAAAACCTGAACACGAATTAACTCAACAAGGCGGCGTTCACCTGGAAGACGCCATGTCATAAACCGTGTGTGTGTGTGTGTGTGTGTGTGTGTGTGTGTGTGTGTGTGTGTGTGTGTGTGTGAGAGAGGGGGGGTGTGTGTGTGTGTGTGTGTGAGGGGGGGGGGGGGGAGATTGAGCACCACATTTGCATTTCTTGTTCAGAGAATGAAGCAGCATTCAGGCCGGCAGCATTGTGGACGCCTCGAGGACTCGGGGTCCATCGCTGCAGCCGCTCAACAAAGACACTTAAACAGAAAATGGGAGCTAACGGTTTCTTCCAGATCCGCCGTTGCCAAGGAGACGACCAGCTGCGAGCAGTGTGTGTGTGTGTGTGTGTGTGTGTGGCAGGCCTCAGGGTGAGTAAAGGATGCTGCAAAAAGTGAGCTACTTCTACACCGTTTTATTACAACGAAGCAAAGTGCTGCGGGGACGTACTTTAGAAACATGAATCATCCATATTTAGAATATGTGACGTAGAACTCTGCTCGTTAAACAAAGACACCGACGTTCCCTCAGAACGTCAGCCCAACGTGAGGAGCCGCATCATGGACAGAATCCATAATATTAAACCATTGAACAGAGATAAATGGTGTGTTTTAGTTCCTGGTTAAAGACATTAAAGCGAACCCTTTAGAACGTTTGACAATGAAGGCAAACAGTCAGTTTTATTCTCTAAAGCTTCATGAACACGTCCACATGCTTCTGACTTAGCCTCAGCGGTTAGCTTAGCGTGCTAACATGATAAACCTTACATCACTGGACCTTGAAACAAGTGGTTGGAATAAAACCTCATTATTTCTGTGAGGAACCGTCAACCACCTGAAGATTAAAGCCTGAAAGACTCAAAACTAGTTTGAAGGGAATAATCCAGCGGCTGAAACCCAAAGTGAACCAATCAGCAGCCAGACGCTCCTCACACGTCGTCACTGTGTTTTCACGTCCGATTGTCTCCTCGGCCAACAAACCAAGTGGACCACCCAGCCAGGCCAATTAGAATCACGAGTGGACACCTGTCAATCCGCCTAATTAACCGTGTGTGTGTGTGTGTCAGCCAACAAAGGATTACGCTTAAACCCTCAAAACATGCGACACTGTATTAATGCAGGGGGGGGGGGGGGGATTACAACGGCGCTGAACAACTAAACGCCTCTCTGCTTCTTTTCAATTAGTTCATCGACTATTTGACTCAGCGAGACGAGGAACCGTAACAAAGCAGCTGGAGGAGAATCAAAGCAGGAAGTGGTCAGAACGACGCGTCTACGCACCGCGGCCCCCACCAGGATGAAGACGGGGGCCAAATCCGGCGTTGACCTTTGACCTCCAGTAAAACGCTCTGCTGCCGCTAGAAGCTGCCTGTGAGGTTGTCCTGATGCTTTCAGCCCCCCCCCCCCGAGCCAGAGCGGCCATTATGTGCAGCTGTTATCCTGAAGTGGTTTTGGGAGTCGGGAGGCTTATCGGATCGCCGGACCAATCTGTTACTTTGCTTCTCCCCCCCCGGTTAAAATTTGGTGTCACCGCATGTCAAAGGCAATAATGGCCGCCAGCAGAGCCTCCCCGGCTGGTTCATAAATGGCACACAAAGCCCCCCCGCCGCGGCGTGTGGACACGTCCCAGCGGGAGGCACTTTGAAGTTAACTTTGGTTTCAGGCCTCTTCACAGCGCATCACACGGGATGCTTTTATCCAGGGGGGGCGGGGGGGGGCCTCTGTGTCCAGCGGAGCCACTCCAACAGTCTCATTACCTCAGCTCTCACAACCCTAATCAGCCAAACCCCCCCACGCCTCCCAAAATCACAAAAGCCCAGAGGGGGGAGGGAGGGGGGGTGAGAGAAAAGACTCTGCCGACTGCAGCCAAAGAGAGTGAAACGGTTTATAACTTCAGGAAACTCCTGACAACTCAAATATTCAACCAGGCTGGATGAACCACTCGGGGTTAAAAGGTCATTTGCAAGCAGAAGGGGCAACAACAGTAATCCCAATTTTAAGTGCCTTCTAAACCGAAATAGTTCACCAATATACACGACGCAAGTACAACTGGGAAGGAACCTTCAGTTCTTCAAAGAGAAGCCAGAGCTTCACGTGTTAAAGCTGCATTCTGTGCAGTGACCAGCAGGGGGCGACTCCTCTGCTCCATAGAAGTCTATGGGAAAATGACTTCTCAGTAACCATTGATGGTGTGGCAGTGAGTCTTACGTTGGAAGGCGTGGTGGCCCCCGCTGTGTGGAGGCCGGTAGTGGCCCCGTTGGTACATGTTGGGCGGGGGGGCGTTGCTGTACTGTCCTCCGCCGCGGCTCCGGTTCACACTGTGGCTGGAGGGAAAGGAGACGGAGCGCCGTTTAGTCAGGTGTCCGTGTGAGGAGGATCAGTCCTGCAGATTTGATTTGAGCGTCTTTGGGGAACTCGAGTGACTGGGGCTCGTTTTACCTCAGAAACAAACGGCTCGTGTCCTTTATTCCTGAAGACGTTTTACAGTCAAACAGACTTGAGCTTTAAAGAAACAGACATCTGGTTTGTAATATTTCCACGTCTTCTGAGCAGCTGCTGGTTCCAACCCATCGAGTCACATAACCGCCGAAATCACTGAATTAATGACTTCGTTAAGCAGAAGAGAAGAAACTGGAATACATTTGCTTCCTTCAAATCCGTGCATAATGAATTCCACAGGCGGGCCGAGCCAGATGTTCAATTATTCACATTTCCTTGATGATAATAGCGTGTGGAGCAGAGAGCTTAGATCATAATCAGGCACGGCTGCTTAATGGGAGCTGCAGAATCAGCAGACATCGTTTGCACCTTTAACACGGCTGACGGGCAGCTGCTCATCCGTCGGGACATTAAACACCAGCTAGAGGGCCGCGTCGACCGTTTAGGGGCCTTGAGCGGTTGCCATGGCGATAGAGGTTGAATGCATTGTTTGAATGCAGCATCCAGTCATTTTCCTTCTCGCTGTATTTACTCGTGATCGTCAGTTTGATCCCCAAAAACAAGCGGCTCGATCATAAACCCTCCTCACGGGTGAGTTTAGCCTCTTTTTACCGTCTGACCGTCAGAACTCACCCCAGGGCCCTGAAGCCCGACTGGTCCAGGTGGGCCTGCTGCCGGTGCTGGTTGAAGCCCAGCTGCGGCCTCCACGGCTCCCGGTTGCCTTTCTCCCAGTCGCCCGGCTTCAGCACCTTGTTGGGAATCCTGAGAGGAAACAAAGCAGTCAGAGCTCCTCCGAGGACTAATGTGACAAACAGCGCACACACACACACACACACACACACACACACAGGATCAGTCCATCATTGATCTAAAGTTTAGGACCAGTTTTAGTAGCACTTGTTAACTTAATCTTTTACATTTTTTTCAATTTGACTTTTTATAATCTATTTTGCATCACTCAACATCAATAGTATATAATATTTTTTTTGTTACATTTTCTCTTAAGGCCGCAATCTTTGCAAGAAAAGTTATAATCTTAACATGATGCTTTTGTTCAATTCATCATTTTCAACCACGAGCTGCAAAATATTTCCTAAAACCTGAAAAGGAGGTTTGACATTGTCGCGTAGTTTGATAAGAAGGAAATGATGCTCACTTGGCTCCAGGGAGGAGAACCGCCTTGAACACAAAGTCGCTGGCAAAGTGAGGATCTCTGAACTTCACCCTGAAGAGAAGAGCAGCGTTCCCTTGATACACACATCCCTCTTTATACATTCCCTTTCCCACCACCTGATCATTTACATCCGTGTCTTTGTTCAGAGCTCCAGTGCGGCAGCGTACAAACATCAGATCAGTGCAGGAGCAGCCGCCTCGTTCATTTCTTACCCGACGGCGTGGTTCTGTGCGATGTCCCGCAGCGTGGGGATGGGCGACGCCACCGGCCTGCAGGACAAGCGACACAGCGAGTGAAGCATCACAACACGGAGCAGCTGCAAGACGCAACCAGTAAAAGCAGGCGGCTCCTTACTTATCTGGTAGAATTGGGTCGTCGTCAAGATTTAATGTTCCTTGGATTCCGTGGCAGAGCTCTGCAGGGATCTCCGTGTCCTGGAGGAGCATTTACACATTTCCCATCAGCCCCTCTGGTTGCTTCCTGCGTACTAACGTAAAGGTAAAACAGAAAGCGCCTCGGTGCACGCGTTGTGCGTTTGGTCACCTCGTGGGACTCCGTGCGGTAGAGCTCGCGGATGAAGTCGGCGAGCGGATGAGACTTCTGGAGAAACATCACGTCGCTGCCGAGGCTGTTCCTCCTCACTGCGCAGAGCAAACGCACGGACACGGAGGTCAGAGGCCGATAGGACGCGCTGTGACCGGATAACGGAGAGAGAGACTCACCCTCCTCGGGCGAGAGGTCGGGGTAAACGTCCGCCAGAGACGCCCTGAGCCGAGCTTCGTCCACAAAAGGCAACAGGGCCACACCTTCAAAATAAGAGCACACAGTGGAATTTAACATCGTGCCTCAATGCATTAAAGACTTGAAACTAGACTGACACGTAAACTCATGTTTACTGAGGGAACCAATCAGAAGTCTTTATTTTCATTTTCTCTGAGACTTCTGTTGGACCAGAGGAGTCGCCCCCTGCTGGTCACTACAGAGAATGCAGCTTTATGACGTCATAGTGATAAGTAGAATGATTCGGTGACACTCGGTGACTCACCCTGCCAGGCGTATTTCTTGCCGTTGAGATCAATGGCGAAGTCGTCGGGGTAAAAGTCGATGATGGGCGAATCCTGCGCGGAAAGAAGTAGCGTGAAACAATGGCCGCCTGTCGATCAATTGCACCAGCTGATGGCACCCGACGCTCACCGGGCTGCTCATGAGGCTCCGCCACGTGGTCGGCAGGAAGTTGCCGCTGGCGGCAGGAAACACTCCCATCAGCTGCTCCAGAGGCTTGAACTGCGCACGACAACAACCAGTCAGGTGTTCACTTCTTATCATATTTTATCATTTGAAGGCGTCTCAATGATGCAATTAAGGGATAATTAGGGGGCTGGTGCTGGGAAGTTGATTTACATAAAACATGTAGAAGCTCCATCTTGTTTTGCACTTCCTTTGTGTTCCAAGTGGGAGCTTCAATCTAAATGCTGATGCGTTCTAACTAAAGACTTTCTGCAGGGACCATCATTTTTGTAGTCACATGATCACCAGAGGAAGGATCCTAATAACTTTGCCGCCCTTTTGACTTTTCCGTTATTTTACAACTGTTGATAGAAACTGTTAAGACGCGCACCAGCAGAAATGTTGGATGTCAAACTCTCGACCCTAAAGAGTCAGAAACAATACAAACAGCCTCCCGGGTTTCCCTCCGTCCTCACCGGTTTGGTGTCCTTCTCGAAGTCCGTAAACATCCCTTTGAGGTCTTTGAAGTCGGAGGCGAACGGCGCGTAGTGGAACGGGAAGTACCACCTCCAGGAGGCGCAGCCCTGCACAGCCGAGCGGGAGAAAGGATCGTTTAATTCCTCCAAAGAGGAAAAACCACATTACCTTAAAAATAAAATAACACACATTTGATCGAACCCTGAAAACATGTGATAATTTGTTTTATTTAAGATCTGTTTAATATCAGCTCTTTGTGACAAACAACATTTTAAATATTCACCGTGAATAAAAAGCTTTTCTTTGCCCTTCTGCCCTTTAAAAAGATTTAAATCAAATCTGACCGGACTAATGGTGACATTTAGAAACCTCCTCGGGGCTGAATCCTGATCCGGGGGGGGGGAGTGAACGCAACTTTCAAACATCTTTAAATACAGAAAAAAAAATGCTGATGATGACGGTAGGCCGATGAATAATATGACGCCTTCAGAATAAAAGCATAATCTCCAGCCTGAAACAATCTGGTCATCGATGGTGAAACATTTGGTCGCTTTAACTTGAGGGAAAAGCACGACAACAGAATAATTAACACATTTATGGTCCCGTTGCAACAAAGAAAAGATGTTTTATCTTGATGACTTAAGGGTCCGTTTGTGTTACACTGCAGCTGATCAATAATTCTGTTATTAGATGAACGATCATTCTGATCGATGCTTAAGTCAAAGTGATGGCAACAAAATGTCCAAAAGAATTATTCCTAAACATGCTAGAAATAGACTTTGTTCCGTCCTGATTTACAGCGAATGGCCTTCATTTTTTTAATTAATTAATTATCCTTTAATATACCAAATGGAGATTTATTTATACATTCATTTGCAACAGTTTTCCGTCACATAAAAATGCTTAAAAAGGGACAGTTTATTTACGGTTCATCTCGTGTTGCATTTTGGTAGAAACATGATTAAAGGCGCCTCAATGGAACAAAACCATGGCACCTAAAATAAAAAAGTTAAAGCTTCATGAAGGTGGATTTTACTTCGGGGCCGTTGGGTTTGACTTCCTTAGTATAAATTAGGAGGCCTGATTAGTATTTAAATAAAAACAATACAAAAAATATATTCAGGAAAGAAAGAGGTGATGGAATCAATGCCTCACTACTACTACTACTACTACTACTACTACTCCTCCACACTGAGGAACGTTGTCGCCCTCCTGAATCCTCAGTGTTCTGGGATGCGGCTGCAGCTGGCGTGCAGGTGAGCCGTTACCTGGTAGTAGTAGCGCAGCACCCAGCAGAGCCCCTCCACGTAGGAGCGCACCACCTTCTTCCTGAAGTCCTCGTCGGACACGTCCACGTCGAACTTGGTCTTGAAGTAGCGCTGCTTCCAGCCGTCCTCCCACAGCCTGCGGCACAGAGCTCAGGGCTTCAGGGAGAGAAACGTTCACTGCCTGAAGCCCAATCAACGCATCACAGAACTCAGAAGTTCATCCGTTAATTCTCTCAACCTCTCAACCGAGACGAGTAAGAGGTTTGACAAAAGCACAACATCTAAGCAAATGTGTGTCGTTACACAGCGGACGCCACCACGACATCTTTTCACCAAACAGTTTAAATGTGTTGGGTTTGCTGGTTCTTCCTTCTGAGGTCACACAGCAGACAGCATTCACATCACAACATGGACAAGTTGTCCCGTTCGTCTTCTGTTGCTCGAGGCCGTGATACGTTGGACGAGACGATCACACGATAAACGATGCGTTTGCTCATTAAAGTCGACACGTTCTCGCTCCGCGCCTAATGGAGGCCAAGCCGAGCATCTGCCGCCGGATCCCGGGAGCCGCCATGAATACCAATTTAACCAGGAGGATTTAGCGTCAAGAGGAATCTTCCTGCTTTCCGTATTAATCACGCACAGGGGAAGAGTGTGTGTGTGTCATTAATGAGGTGGAGATCTTTCCTCGTCTGAACATTGACGAACATCTGTACGGCACATAAACCGCTTTATAAAGTCTAAATGCTTCATTTTTTACTATTCAAGCTTTCAGCAACAGAATGAATTATTCCAGAGAAACCTTTAAAAATATTTGGTCTTTTTGAAACTCGATGGAGACCATGAACTCAAGGAGTCATTTTCTCAGACTTCTATGGGACCAGAGGAGTCGCCCCCTGCTGGTCAGGTTTGAAACACCAGTTTACCTGACGTTGTCTTCGGGCTCCGGCTCGCTGTCGCTGTCCTCGGCCTTCCTCTTCATCCCTCGGTTGTCGGCTGCGCCGCTCGGTCCTGCAGACGCCTGGACAGGAGGAGACAAACCAAAGCTCAACAAACGTTTTCAGCTTTTATTTAAAATGTTGGGTCGAAAACATGGTTTTCCATTTACCCAATCTGACAAAAATGGAGCGAAACAAGCCAATTAATTGAGTGACTTTCTACCTGACGGATGGAGAAAATCCAAAAAAGAGAAAGAAAAGCAGTTATTTTAATTATAATATACTGCGTTGATCCAACGGTATATACATATATTCATCACCAAAAAGGAGAATTTAAAAAAGGTTTTTGTTTTGTTTAAATGAAACCAATGGAAATCTTTCCCAAAGCCTTTGTGCCATTCATGTGCTGATGTGGCGACATATTTAAAGCCGTCCGTGGGCGGCAGAGAGCTGCAGCCCACAGAGACCTCCGTCCACCCATCAGGAGAACAGCGCGATCCAGAGATGATTTAATACCACCAGGATGAACCCTTCAGCTCCGCCGACACAAAGAAATCCCTCGAGAGCTTAAACGCAGCGTGTGGATGTTGAAGTGCAGGAGGCGGTTACCTGCCTGCCTCCAAAGAGCAACGACGGCAGCTTGCTGTCCCAATATGTGGGACATCGAGGTAAAAGGTTTAAATATCCTAAAATAACGAACACCAGCAGGATTCTCCTCTTCGTCTGAGTCTGTGGCTCTCTGTCCTTTTCTCACTAGTTATTTAGTCATAACTTGGACGAGGCTTCCACTGGTCACCAACGTGCTGTTTAACCAACATGATGAGCCAAACCAGCGCGGTTTATGTTTGACTGAAATGCGCATTTAACTCACATTGCCACCGTTCTTTATGGAGGCCTTCAGGGACTGAGCAGCATCCTGGAGGAGAGAACGAACACGTCAGCACCTCCATGTTGGATAATAAATGTCTGCTAGTTTACTAATATTATTAAATAAAAACACCCGTTTGAACTTTCTTTCCTTTTTTTTTTAAGACCTAGAACTCCATTTCCCAGAGTTCCAGAGGGGCCGTACCTTGTTGTGCTGCATCCGCATGTCGAAGGCCTGATGGCGGGCGTTCTGCACGGCCTCGGGTCGGTCCCTCCTCCCGAGGGCCTGCGGGGCGAACTGTCCCGTGGTCATGTAGGCGGGGCCTCGCTGCTCCTGCGCCTGAACGGAGGGAAACAAATGACAATGCAACACCGTCCGAGAGCCAAAAGGCGCTTCACGATTAAATGAATAAATATTTATACATCAAAACCAGGTTCAGAACTATGCACAGCCGTCTCACGGCCCCTCTGCAGTACTGCAAAGTACACTAGCTCCTCTCTAAGAGGAGGACGACACTGGTAACATCCAAGGACGGGACTCCAGCGTTCATTTAAAAACCAAGCTGCTACTTAAACAGGAAGCAGCCTGATCGTCACGATTCACTCACCTTCATCCGCTTCCTCTTCTCCTTCATCCTCCTCTTGAAGCCTTCCTAGAAAGAGGAAACCGGAAGTCAAACGTGTTGTCCAACGATCACAGAACGTCATTATCTGACGTTGAGACAAAGACACAATGTCTCACGTCGTCCTCTTTGCGTTTCTTGAAGATGTTGTCCTCGGCAACGCCCACCGCCTGCATGATCAGCTCCACCCGCTCCAGGTTGACGTAGCCGTTCTCCGTCAGGTAGCCCTGAAACACAACGTCGGGGGGGGGGGGGGGGGGGGGCTTTAAAAAAGACTGATTACCCACGACAGGAGAAACCGAAGGAAAGAAACTCTCTAATACTCACTCCGGTTTTGTGCACGACGTCTTTGTAGATGTTGACCAGCCGGTCGATGGCTCCCTCCCTGAGACACAGAGACACCAGGACGAGGTGAGGGACATTCAACAGACACATGGCGCTTCATTGAAGACATAAATGTCTGGATCTTTGTAGCTTCAAAATAAAGGAACGCTGCAGTTTGAGGAATAACTTTGACCGTGAATGAAGGAGGTCACATGGTCCACAGCTGTGCGAGCGTGAACTGGTTGCAAAGCACCTCGACATTAATGTCTTACAACCTCCAGCACAAAGGTTTCTAAACTCTGAAAACACCGCGTCTGTATGCAGAACAGAAAACATCTGTACGAGCACGAGGACTGAATCCCACCTGATCTCCAGGGACGGCAGGTGAGGCAGGAAGTCGTTCCCCACAAAGAAGCACATGAAGACCCAGTCGTCGATGCTCCTCTCGAAGTCGAAGGGGAACGGCAGGCTGGCCATGGTCAGCTCTCTGGCCAGGTACTGACACACGTTATTACGGTTACTCAATGACACGTTTCACACAGCTGGACTTTTCATTTCCACTGAAGATGAACACCTCACCTCCCTCAGCACACACAGCCGGATGAATATGAACTCCTGCTCAGACACCGGCATCGAGTCGGCAAACTCATCGTGCTGGAAGAGCAAAAGACGAGTGGGATCAATTTCTGTTTAGAAGGAAATTCATGAAACAATAATTCGCAAACATGACCGAACAGTCGAATCCATATCAGACGGATATACGAGTCGCAAAGAGCTCACCTGGCCCTGCTTCTCTCTCGCCGTCCCCTGGCAGTCTTTGATTTCATGACCCATCTGGTTGCAGAGCGCACAGGGGCGGGGCTTGTTGGGTTTAAACTCCTCCCTGATGATGGTGAAGTTCGGCTCGTGGGTGGCCAGGCCCAACATGATCAGATCAGCTGATGGATCCGACAGAAAGGAGGCGTGAAGTCGGTGTTTCTTTTTCTTTTCCACATTAGACGGATATGTGGAGTCTTACCGTCGGCGCCGCACAGGCAGTGGTGCGTGTTGGGGTCGTGGTTCGGTTGAGCTGCCAAAGAGAATAACAAACGTCAGGCTGCAGCTCAACAGTGAGTGTTGTTTCAGTCAGTGTTGGTCAGCTTACCCCTCTGTCTCCTGATGTAGTCCATGATCTTGTGTTCCCCTTCACCAGGAACACTGGCGTCGGACAGGAAGACCTGGAGAAGAAAGTCGACTGACGCTTAGCGACTGAAAAACTGATTTCTACGACATTGCTTGATTCCTCAAAAAAAAGAGGAGCACAGCTTCATTTCGACGCAGGTTTCCTCACCTGTGACGTTCTTCCATCCCGGATCATTGCTGAGTCGGTCTGCGACGTAGTACCGAAGACACCGAGCCAGGTTATCCATGAACTCTGTTCCCTGGAGGCAAAGGAAGGAACATTCTGTAATTAATATATGTGTGTACGTACACACACACACACGCACACACACACACACACACACACACACTTTATTTATGCTTGGGGGGGAAAAGCCAGATGAAAAACACACCAACCTCTACAAGCAGTGAATATAAAAGACTGAACAGACTTACTGGTGTGATACAGTTGCTGTCAAATCTCTCTTTAATCTCATCAGGTGGAAGATAACCTCCTGTGAAAGAATGAACAAGTTTGGTTACATGAAGGGTTGATTTTAAAGAAATATAATCACTTTAATCTCCATAACCATCGAGTAAACACTGGATCGCTCACCTCTTCCGAGGATCTCCTCCCTGATGCGATCCTTCTCCTCCACCAACTCCACGCCTTCCTTGGAGGCACGAAACCGCCGAGAGCGCTGCTGGTTCATCTTGGCCCGCGGAGCCTGGCGGAGTTAAACAGGCTGTTATTTGTAGAATGAGAATAGAAAGGATGAATTAGAATATGATCTTCACAGGTCTGCGACCTCTGAACGTTACTCACCACGCCGTCGATGGCCATGTAGAGAACTCTGCGGGGACGGACAATATTGAAGAGACGGTCGATGTACTCGAATATGGAGACCATCATCTCGTCCTCGTTTTTGGGAGCGGGCCTGTGGACAGCAGAGATCAATCAGTCTGAATAGAAGCCAGGACTGATTACACAACTGATCTAACGACGTCTATTCAGAAGCACCGGGACATTTATGGTGTCTACTTCATGTCCCAAAAGCATTACATGTACTTAGAGACCAAGGGGAAGACCTTCACGTTGTCTGGTATTTGTGATCTAAACCCCAAAAACATGAAATCCCACCAGAGGGAAGAAGCGTAAGGTCAGAAACAGGCAGACTGTCAAACAGAAGGCTCCTACTTGTCCTCTGGATGTGTGCACGGGTGAATAATCCCGTTCATGTCCAAGTACAAGTTGTCGAATTCCACCTCGTTGGGGTTCGGCTTGGTCGTATCGACAGGAATACGGACTCCGTTACATTCTTTACCCTGTGAGAGAAAAGACGAGTTTCACCCAGAATAATAAAACATCACCGGTGACGCTTCAGTCAGTTTATCGCAAACATTCCACACACAAAGAAACAATTCCTCCTCCGCAAACATCGGAGTTTAGATGTTACCATGATGTTATTCTCCATCAGACGCGTTTGTGTGCAAGCGGAAGTCGGGAAGAAACAACCGCGTAGTTTTGTTTACAATCTCACCCAACAGTCCGCGAACGTCCATTCATGCAATGAACATCCCAAATTAAAAAAAAACACCTCTACGACACGCGATGACAACGTAGAAGACGCCTATCGGTCTGTACTTGGTATAAATAAATGAAAGGAATAATAAATCACGCGTTAAAGTCTTCCCGCAAACGACGTTGTCGGTTGCTACCTAGCATGCTAACCACTTACCTTCTCCTCGACACAATGCACAACGATTGACGCATATTTTCTGCTCAGCCAACGGAAAAACGCCGGGACTCCCATCTCCGGTAGAATCGTTTATCTGTCAGCCACTTAAAAAATAATAAATGATGTCTTGAGAAAAACAGTTAAAATAGCTAAAATCAAACACGTTTGTTGTGAACGAGTGGGCTGCGGCTACATGCTGTTGGCCGTGGCCTTTAAGTACTGTTTCCGGTTCACCTCGGCTTTATCCGGAGCTTTCCGGAAAACCAAACGCACCCACAGCGACCCCAGCGACCACAGGCGATACTGCAGCGGTCAAATCAACTATATTGTCAAAGTAAGAAGTAATTATATAATTTACTATTAAGTAAATGTCATACTACTAAATTGTACAAAAATACTTGTAATTAAAGTAAACGTTTTTAGAATACTACTTTGGAAAAATTATGCTCACATAATCAGGAAAAGTATAGAATATGTAATGAAAAATGAAAAACAATAAGCAAATATTGTTATGAAGAATGCAGATTGATTGTCTTAGTTTAGAAAAATGCTTTAATTCCAACGATAATTATTTATAATATAATTAATTGAAGTAATTTATTCTATTTTTTATTTTCGAATGTTGCGTTATGTTCTTTAAATGGGGGGCTCTCTGAACAGAGGCCCTGCAGCATCATTTAAGGTGAATTACTTTTCATGGAGACGAGGGAGGGAGGGGGGCAGGGTACCACAGTGTTTTTACGGCAAAGAGCTTCTGATTGAAAACACTTGTCCTCATCCAACGAGGCCATTTCAATATTTACACCAGAGCGGCAGGCAGAGAGGAGGGAGAGTGGATGTCTCACAAACGTCTCTCTCTCTCTCTTTCTATGTATCTGCATCTCTCGCTCTGCCTTCAGAGGCAAAGCGCTTTGATTGAGCTGAATCTGTCCCAACGAAGCCACACTTTAAAAAGCGAGAGGCAGCAACAAAGGGTCCTTACCTGCACATTAAAGGGGGGGGGGGGGGTGCATTTTAATACCCCCTCCCTGTTAGCATGGAGTGGGACTCAATCATTGCTGATGGAAGTTCACAAGGGAGCCGAGTCTGAATCCCTGTAAATAAATGTGTTTAGGTCTGTGTACATGTACATTTTGAGGTACTTGTACTTTACCGCTATGACGCAACGTCGCAGAGGGAAGTACTGGATTACAACTACTACTATTTGCATTTAAGGTCCATTATTTTGAGTATCAATTAGCAGAGCAGACACGATCAGATAAAATAACTTCTGTCCAAGAGCTACACAATGTTTGAATACCTGAAGGTCCAAAAAAATATATATATTTTTCAGACAGAACTTCTGAAAAATGATCTTATCTCCTGAATATCTTGCCTACATACATAAACATGAGAATATTATAGTAATACATTATTATGAAGACCATCTCAAGAAACACAGATTAATGAGATTAGAGTGAGATTAAAAGTAGGCTCTAGTGGGTAAAGAGAGAGAGAGCTCCAACCTCTCGGTGGTCCCCTCGGGCCTTCTGGCCTTCTGCTGCCCCCCAGTGGTGATCAGCAGCCCCTGAGCCCCCTCTGGGGTCAAAGAGCTTAAAACCACAGCAAACTGGTTTCTGTTGACTGGTGTTCTGTATCTTTGTTTCGTCTGTTCTTCTGTGTTTTTTCCTCACAGCCTCACAGGTCTCACATCTCTTGATCAGGCTGCATCAGGCTGCACCTGCTCACCGAGGCTGCACAGCGTTCGTCACCAGTGTCTTTGACGTCAGCAGCTTCCTGTCGGCTTCGATCTCCAGGTTGCCTCCTAATAACTCTCTGAGGAACTTAATTTATATTTCAATAAACTTGCGTGGGTAAAAATACTCCTTAGATAAAACAGAAGCACGCTTGAAACACTTTTATTTTGAAAAATCTGATTTTTTTTATTTTTCTTATAAATTTTCCTTCTGTTTGGAAACTTTAACATAAAAAACACTTAGTTGGTCTAATGTTGAGCTTTGGTCTCATTCTAATGCTAAAGCTAAGTATCTGATGTCATAATGGTGGACAAAATCAACTCCGGTTGCACAAGAAAGTCTTCATGTTATTACTTACTGGGGTTTGACAGCTGTAGTAAATAAACAATGAGAAGCTATGAAATACAAATAAACCACTAGGTTGAACTGGTGGATGGAGCAGCTCAGCATTATCGTATGTCGAAACCTTCATCTCAATAACTGAATCTAAATGAAAGGATTAGATAAATATGAATTCAAATCTTTCCTCACCAATTAATTACCAAAACGACCCCTAGCGTGTATCTGGAAGTCCTTCGCAGGGCCCCGACCCCCATGTTAGGGAACCCCCAGTAATGTGTTAATGTCGCGGCTGAACCACGAGCTCGGGGAAGCCGGTCCGCTCGTCCGGCTCTCTGGTGAACAGCAGCTGGGACGCCTCGCCGACCACCACCTCGGCCGTGGTGAACACCTCCAGGCCGCCGAGCACGTGACCCCCGACCGCGCGCCCCTCCGCGTCCGACAGGCACACGTGCAGGTGGGCGTCCCGGTTCAGGGTGCCGACCAGGGAGACGATCTCGAAGCGTCCGCTGAGGTGGAGCACCTGAGGGGGGAGGGGGGGGGAGATTATATATATATATATATATATATATATATATATATATATATATATATATATATATATATATATGAACCATATCCTACTTTTCTTATTTCGTATTTATTTATTTGTTATGATGTATTCTTAAAATATTCAATGATTTACAGTGAGACACACAAAAATGTGAAATTATGTGTATCAACAGTTCAACACATTATTGATTATATTCCACATATTTAGAGGACGCGTCTCTGGCACCTCGTTGGTGTTGGTTGCCGTGGCGTTGGCCAGCCGCAGCGTTGCCTTGGTAACGCTGCCCACGCAGGTGATGATGAACGGCGCTCGCAGTCGACGCTCGTCCACGAAGGCCTGCAGAGATCCCAGGAGCTCCTGACCCGGACCGACCCGGATCACGTGGACCTGCAGGGCCGAGCCGCCGCCTGCTGCATTCTGGGAGAAAAGAATACGTATTCACATTTATGTATATGTACTTATGAAAGTAACCTTTACAAACGGCAGGAAACAAAGAAAGAACGTTTCAAGTGAAACTCACCATTCTGCTCGAGTTGGAGGCTCCTGAGGGACTGAAGTCCGAGCTCGACCCCCCAGTTAAACATTTACACACACGCAGCGATAAGACGGCGGGGGGGAGGAGCTGGGCATGCGCAGGAGGGGGTGTCGTACTTCTGGTCTTTTACCGCCACCAGCTGCTACTTTCATCCTTTATATCTGAGAAGCAGTGAGTTACTGAATAACTAAATAACATTATTTTTCAATAATGGCATTTCTATGTATCTCATTCTTATATTTTATTACTTATCTCAGTGCTCCGGGATGTAATTGTTGTTATTGTCGCAATGCAAACCGTTTAAAGCTTCTGCCTCTAGATGGCGCTGTGCTTCAGCAAATGGATCCTGTCAAAGTTAGACTTTAGTCTTCAGTTCCCACTGGGACAAAAAGACAATGACGTTTAATGCTCCTTCTGACTTGAATCACGTGGTCTGATATCATTCAGTGTGTTTGAGTAGGATGTGATCCCCTTTTATCAGACCAAATGTAGGAACATAAGAACATTTATCGGGCGTATTTCTCCTCTCGTGTGTTGTCTGTCTGTTCAGCTGTTGCAACGTTAACACGCTGCTTTAATTGGTTCACGTGTCACTCGTCACGTTGGTGATGATGAAGATGACCAATGAAATGAGCCTTCAGCCCCGAAGCCCGAGCAGCCAGAAGCTCAGGAGCCGTCGCAGAAGAGTCGCTGGTCAGAGGTCAGAGGTCACCTCAGGACTGACGACTTTTCACAGTGTTGTGTATCTTCCTCTCAACCTGCTGCTGCATGTAGTCGGTATTTACCCCCCCCTGTGGTGAAGGTGTGTCGGGGCTCAGAAAACCACTGACCGGCCCGTTTAACATGTGGGAGGGTCTCCTGCTTCCCTCACAGTCCGTCTACTGGTTTACGTGTACTGGTGCGACATGAACTGGTCTCAAAGAACTTTGAGACATAAATGCCCACATGTCACAGCCGATATGCTCAACAACACAATTTCCCACAAATCTGTGATGACATTTTCTACGTACATGGATGTAAACTACAACATTTTGATTTGTATTAAAATAAAGTGTCTATATCTCCCTAATTATTCCAACGGGCTAAAGGAGCATGTTAATCATTTTAGAATTAAGAAACAAACTGTTCACAAATGAACGATGGCGCTTTAGAAAATATACAATGCAGTGTTTTAACAGGATTTGGGTGTTTTTAGTATATTTGGCATAAATACATGTGTGTACGTGTGTTTGTGTAAAGTAATTAAGGCCAGAAATTACAGCAAACTGTGGCTCTGCCTTTGTGGTCTGTGTGTGTGTGTGTATGTGTGGGGGGGCAACAATAGCAGACTGTCAGTGCCAACGCCGCCAACCGTGACAGATGTGTGTGGACACGCCAAACAAAAGCACGGCTGGACGTGTGTGTGTGTGTGTGTGTGTGTGTGTGTGGGCGTGCGTGTGTGTGTGCGCATGTTGGAGTGGGATGGAGTGGGATGGAGGGGAGGGGGGGGAGAGGGGTGAAAGAGGGGGTAAAAAGGGGGTAAAAGAAGAAGAGAGTGGCACCAGCACCAGCAGCTCCCAGCAGCCTGCTATCCGACTCGTGGTCATTAAAGCCCGATGTGCATAACGAGAGGAGAAGTAATGTGCCGTAATTAGTAGGTGCCTAACGAGGAGATCTGATTGGACGTCCACGTTATCATGAACCAGGAAGTATGAAGAAGTACGTCTCTCATATCAATTCTACCACCAGTAGCTACAGTACTTCCTCCGGTAAAGGAACAATACGACATTTGGATTTTGGGAAACATGCTCCCTTGTTTTCTTGCCACCATTCACTTAGCATTGTACTTAGCACACTTAGCTTAGCATGCAGCCTGGAAGCACGGTTTCAGGGTCATAACGTTATAACCTTTGCATAATAAAACCTATAACGATATATTTCTTTGTTTCCTGTTTTGTGCAGCCGAGCTGGGCCAGCTGTTTCCCCACGCTTCCAGCATTTATGCTAAGCTAAGCTAAGCTAAGCTAATCGCTGGCTGGTTTCAGTTCAGCTCAGCAGCAGCAGATCGTTTTATAAATCTTCTTCTCTTCATTTCAACTGCATTCCCTCAAATGCTTCACTAAAATATATCACTTCCACTCGTATCACTTCTTCTGTATGCAAAGTGTTGCTAGGATTCATTTTACATGATGCAGACATGATCTAAAACAAAGAATCTGAACACACATGAAGCCTTAAAGGTCATCGCTTCTCCTCCAAAACCAACGAAGACACCATCACGCACGCACACACACACGCACACACACACGCACACACACACACACACACAGACGCACACACACAGTCCTTAATTAGGTTGGACTTTATTCAACAGGCTCATTAGAGTCTTTGGCCAGAATTCTTCTCTCCTGCTGCTTCTCGTTAATTCGACTCGTTCTGGCGGAGCTCGTCCTCACTCGTTAACTTTTTATTACGCTGGTGTGTAGTTATAAATGATCTAATTAAAAGACACAACGCATCCGTTCCAAGGTTGCTTTATCAAACGTTTGATATTCGAGAATAATTCAATGTGAAGCAGAAGTCGACGGCTTTAGTCTTTTTAATTCAATCTGTTGTTGTTGTCCTCAGTACTTTCAATGACTTCCCTCGATTTATTCCCTCAGTAAACGTTGTAAACGTGAGTTTATGGTCTCAGTCTCTAGTTTCAAGTCTTCTTCAATCAGCATGATGCTCATTTAGTGAATTATGGTCCATGTGGAGTCAAACAGACCATAAAGCAGGGGACGCTTTAGGGCGGGGCCTAATGCTGATTGACAGATCACTAATAGACCAGGAAGCAGGGGACGCTTTAGGGCGGGGCTACGTCCTTTTATGGTCACATCATGAATGGTTAGCAAAAACAACGACCAAAAAGTAAAACTTGAGGTGACAAACGCATCGCACACCAGATGCACTGCTTCTTCTTGTGTGTGTGTGTGTGTATGTGTGTGTGTGTGTGTGTGTGTGTGTGTTTTGCCTGAGAAGCCACTCAGCAGCATGCTGGAATGACGTGCATGAACATGTCGGCGCTGCAGGCAGCTGGTGTCATGGAGCCTCGGGGAGACATGTGTTTGTGTGTTTGTGTGATTGTGTGTGTTTTGTTGTGTGATGTCATGACGACATGAAGTGCGTGTGTGGATTTCTGCAGGTTCTTCATGAAAATCATTAAACAAATTCTAAAAAACGATGACATTTTGTGTGGAAAAGGATATTTAGGTGGATTTAAGTGGAATACATCTTTTAAAAGCAGGACGTTTTTAATAAGTGGGCATTTTTAATTTTCTGAAATCGTAGGTTTGAAACCCCCCCTCAGCAGCCCTTAGCATTTGGGGAATTGGGAGAACATGAGTGTGGTATCTTGGTGAAGTGGGGGGGTTTTGTGCAGGAGGACATGCGCTCGTCCTTTGATGGTCCTGCAGGAGACGGCGAGACTCAGTTTCACTTCCTCTCCAGCAGACTCTCCGACCGCGGATTCATCCTCCACGTCTGAAATCAATGGGCCCTCACACATCCCCCACGGATCAATCTGCCCCCCTTCACCCCCCCCCATCCCCCATCCAGTGCCAGTGGGCTTTTAGGGTGAAATTACGCCGCAGTCCTTCTGCTGCTGGTGGTTTTAGAAGTACTATGTCGACTTCAGGGCTTTCTCATGACAACAAAATTGCTCTTCGTATTGATGCCACTTTTAGCCCCCCCCCCTCCGTCCCTCCCTCCCTCCCGCCCCCCCAGAGGCAAAGACTTCGCCCATTAGAGCCCGCAGTCGGGCGCGGCCCAAGATGATAATAGAGATGCTGTGAGCCCATTAGGGCCCAGTGTGGTTCAACCGCCGCCACTGCAGGTGAGCAGGGGGGGGCGTGTTAGGGGGAGGGGGTTGGGGCTCCACCTCCACCAAGATGATGTCATGCTTTTGTCTTTACAGGGTTTTGTTTTTTTTTTCCGCTGGAGGGAATCAGCGTCTCCTTCCCCTGAACACGGCATACCTGCAGCACCACGGCCCCCCAGCGACACCTCTCAGGGGCTTCAGGGGTCCCCCCCCCCCCCCCCCCCCACCCGGTGCTTTCCCTGCTGCCCGGCTTAAACTAATCCCATTATCGGGGAGGCGAGCTCACGCTAACTGACCAGCTGCTCCGAGTCGGGCGCCAGTGAGCTGCGATACGCTGAAGTTAGAGTTCACATCAAAACGTAACGGCGACATCATTATGCTAATTACATTAAAATAGGAACAAGTCATCAAAACCCAAACCACAGTCCTTCTCTCCTCGATTCAGCCGACTCCATCTTGGATTGTTGTTGGATCGACCGTGTTTAGAATGAGGGAAAACAGCATAAAACCTTTATTTTGAAACTCTGAGTCTGATTAAGGTGACACACCAAAGTTTGCATCACTCAAACGTAATTTAACATTAAAACCCCTTTCAATTGTGAAAAGGTTTTAAATCTGCACGTTCTGTCTGTTCAGCCGGTTGTTTCCTGGTTGTGTTTCGTCCTTCGGGGGTTTTCAGCTCCAAACCGACAGCGATTAATAATTTATGGATCGTCCCATTATGCCACTTTACACAGTTCAAAGGCGGCGCATTTGCATCCCAATTTGTTCTCTGCGGTATGAAGACACGCTCAGCCTCTTCGCATCAGTATTTGTCTTACAAATGGAATTTGGGACGAGCTGTTCGCACATCAGCGGGTAAAGAAGATTAAAGTGCCCCCCCCCCCTCCTCCCTCGCTCGGCCTCGGGGGCTTTGATGTGTCTCGAGATGCTTCGGAGGAAGCCAGACATGAAACACAGTCAAGTTGTGAGCAGAGGAGAGGACCCGATGGGGAGCGCTGTTATTGTGTTGTTATTGTGTTGTTATTGTGCTGTTATTGTGTTGTTATTGTGTTGTTATTGTGTTGTTATTGTGTTGTTATTGTGTTGTTATTGTGTTGTTATTGTGCTGTTATTGTGTTGTTATTGTGTTGTTATTGTGTTGTTATCGTGTTGTTATTGGCCCATGTTGAACCACAGTATTACTAACAACTTTCTTCGGGAGGGACGGGGACGGGGACGGGGCATTTAAGGTCCTCAAAATGACGAGACACAGCTTATATTTATATATTACAATACTTTTTGTGTCACCTGAACCCTGAAAACCCTTTTTGTTGCCTCTTCCTTGAGAAGAGGAAGTGACTCGGAAGCAGCAGCAGAGCAACAGGAGGCCGAGCCGCGTGAAATGTCACCGCACACGTCTGCTTTCTCACAAATGACCATCGGTCGTGAGCCCGAAAAACTCCTCTATTGACAGCGCCTGCTGCTCGGGCGGGTTTCCCTGAAACATTAGCCCTGGATTCCAAGGAGCTCGTCCGCCCTACGTTGATTATCCAGCGGACGGATTCCTAAATTTAACGAGTTTTAAAAAGCTGCGTCTTCAGACTCGCTGGAGAAAAGAATGAGGGAGGGAGGGGTCTTTATTAACCCTACAGTGACTGGCTAATGTGATTGAAGTGGAAGCACCTGGCGGGGGGCGGGGGGGGGGGGGGGGCCTGGGAGCACCAGGTGCTGCAGCCGCTTTAATTGTTGCTCTGCAATTGGCTGCTTCAGTGCACCGTGAGGCTGGGGGCCGGGATTAAAGCTGCTGCTGCTGCTAGCACACAGGACCCCCCCCCCCACACACACACACACACTCCTTCAGTGGGAATGAAAGGGAAAGGGAAGGAGCTGAGGGGGGGGGCATAAAGGGGGCGCTCCCCTCATGTCTCACTGAGGATGCGTCTCCATCGGCTCTCGGCGGAGGACGTGTGACTCCTGAACTCTGGGAGCCTCTGGGGGCCAAACCTCAGAAGCGCACAGGAAAGAGGCCCCGTCTGCGGGGGCTGCTTGAGCCTCTTCAGCGCCCCCCTAACGGGAAATCGATGGCCGGATCCATCGTGACACAGGAAATCAATGAGCAGGATGTTCTCCTTCCAGGACAATTAGTTTAGAAATAAACCGAACAAATGCTCACTGGATGAATCCAACGCTGCTCGGCTCCGGGTCTCCGTCCCGTCCCGGGGGGACACATCTGTCTCCACGTTGCCCACCAGCTGCTCTCTAACTGCTGTCTGCTGCCAAGCAGGTAGCTTGACGTGGTCGCCGTGACAACAGCTGCTGGTTCTGGAGCCTCACCTTCGGCCTTTCCACCATCGCCTACTTGGTTTTCTCAGCTCTCCATCCGGATGAGTGGGTTCCTCTTCAGAGGTCAAAGGTCAAGGTCACTGTGACCTCAAGGAAGCGATATCTCCATATTTGGGCGAGAGGGTGGAGCCCGCTAATTCTACATGGCGGAACGAGTCCTCTTCATACATACCAGCTAACGTTAGCGTAGCAAAGGCAACTCTCATATTAGATCCACATAATGTCCTTTGATATAATATTGTTTTGTATTTGATTGAGTGGTCATTTGTAATTATGTCCCTTTTCACGGAGGCTTCAGGATGAAGACTGAAGCGCATCAGTCGGCAGTAGTTTAGAGAAGAGGAAACTTAATCTTCCTGTGGCCACAGATGCTGCGTTCAGGGACCTTCAGCCGCCCCTCGGCCCCGGCTGCCAGGTAACCGTGTCTCCTGGGGGGGTCGACTGGGACCGAAGCGCTACTCTGCTTACAGATTACAGAACAACACGGGGAAGCTTTTCTCAGCTTTTTATTTGGAGCAGCAAAGGAGTCATTATATTAGTAGTTCATGCTGATGCTAATGAGGAATGTATAAAACACAAATAACTCAAAATGCTGTTTAATTCATTCACTTCATTAAGAAAAGAATATTTGAAAGTTAAACATACACCT
>CM037934.1:14387137-14459637 GCA_021346845.1 Apeltes quadracus | reverse complement strand
TAACGACCAGCATCTTCACCTGAGACGTCTCTTATCACCAGAGAACAGTTTGCTGTCAAACTCAGTCTGTTGGTTTTAGCTTCTGGAATCTCAGCCTTGTTATTAATCTTCCCAAGATTAAACAGCTCCACAACTGGTCCAATACGACCGTAAATCCAAGTACAACCGTCACATGTGTCCTGATTCACATCGTTAGAAGGCAAAGTGACGTCGTCTCCGGCTCTGACAAGGACGTGGGGGACAGGAGGGACAGGAGGGGTTTGTCCTCTTGCTATTGACACATATGAAAGAACTGAGGTGAGAATCCAGCTCCTTAGAGACATCAAACGTCCTTTCACCATGAAAGTGGCCGGTTGGACAGTTTCCTGTTCTTACCTGCAGCCTGAAGCAGCAGCAGCATCACACATAAAGTCCTCTGAGTCCCTCTGAGTTCCACCATGGTGTCTCTGCTCCTCAAGGCTTCTGAGCGAGTGCTTCTGCGTCCTCTGGTTGGACCCGCGTCCCCTCCTCCTCGCTCAGAGAGACGCCCTGTCACAGCTCTCACCGTCACTTTGTTCCTCTTTGCATCTTGTGGTTGTTTCCTCAGAAGTGAAGAGGAAGTGTTTTGGTGAGAATGTGTGAGAACAGCAGCACTTGGAGTCAAGAGCCAAACTGCACGTTTGACTCTTTAACGTTTGTTTTCATTGTTTGAGATTGTTTGCAAAGAGAAACAAATCCCTTAAAAATAAAAAATGAATGAAAATAATGCTAATTAATATTGCAACTGACAAAGGAACAATCTACAGCTTTCAAGGTTTTCCTGATTAATGTTCAGAGTGAATCGATTTATAAATTGTCTGTAAAACATGAAATGAAAGATGGTGGGATTCCTTCATGTGCTGCCGGTCGGTGCTGAGCAGCCGTCTGGTTGGAGCAGAGAGGGGGGGTCAAACCCCCCCTCTCTGCTCCAACCAGACGAAATTCATCCTGAACAGCTTGTTATTATCTCTGGCCTCTGGATGTGTGAAAAGATCTACAAGCATTAGGCCGGCCCTTTGTGAGGGGCATGTGGGGAGGAGGGCCCTCTGTGAACCCTTTGTGTGCGGCTGGGCCCCCAAATCAGCTGCAACCCCCCCCCCCCCCCCCCCTCTGTACCGCCTCCTGCCCCCCCCCCGTTCACCTCGGCCCCCCAGAACAAACGCCACAGAACAACAGGAGTCGGAGAGCCGACGACGCTCTGAAGCAGACGAAAACCGTGAAAATATGAAAACACCCTGCAGCGCTACGGGGGTCAAGAGGACAAGAGACGTGGTCCACAGGTCAAAGGTCAAGCCCCCTCAAAGACAAACACATAGATGGAATAATGTAAACATTTACGACTGTGTATGAATGTGGATACAAAGGTCTGATTTCCTGCTCCGGATGCGGATCGTCACACCTTCATCATGTAACACGGATGATTCAGTTAAAGTTCACAGCACACAGAGATGCAACACGTTACAAACACATCCTGACATTGTTGTCATGGAAACACAAAAAAACACAGATATCAAGTGCTGAGCTCTGTTGTTTATTGTTTGAGTCCTAAATAAATGTAGTGAGGTTGTAAATGTGTCGGGCTGAAGTCACATGTTCTCACCTTTAAAGGTACAATCAGGTAAATACAAGAGAATACAAGAGGACAAGTGAAGCCAACGAGACCACAATCAGACCGCGTGTGTGTGTGTGTGTGTGTGTGTGTTCGCACACTATTCTCCATCAAAGCGGGTCAGAAGGAATCAGACGCGTCTCCTCTGTCACTCTTTGCAGGGCGGCGTGTTAATCAGCGAGGTGCTTTCGAGTCAACAAGGAGATTAGGCTTCCACTTGAGCCGCGCTGATCAGAGGAGATGAGGATCCGAGGCAGCTGCTTCCTGCTCGCTGTGACCTCCAGCACCGACACGTCCACCTGTGGTTCACTGCTCACCTGCTGGTCGCGCGCTGTGGAACATGGACGCTCAGCTTTCAGAAGGATGGTGTCATTGAAACGGGATAAAATACTGAACAATGAAAGCTGAGCAGTCGATATAACAGCAACATGTTGATTATTCACAGGGAACCGATGTCAGAACATTTCTGTTTGTTCTTAATAATGAAAGTGAATGACTAAAATAACGTGCTGGAGAAAAGTCTAAAAGTGCTGCCTTTTTATTTCCCTTTTCTTCTGCAGTCTATTTCCACTTCTACAACCCGTCTGTGGTGCCTGAGACAGGAAGCACCCCTTAAAGTCCCGCCCACTTGATTGTGATTGGCAGCAGGTTTGACAGCCGTGCAGAAGCAGCTTGTTCTTGTACCTTTAACCAAAAAAGGTGACAAGCAGAAGCTCCCACTCGCTCGTTAGTTTGACCTCGACCTCGGCCCACGGCGTTTACGCGTCTGCCCCCGAGCATTTCCTTACTTCTCTTGTGATAGTTCTGCTTTTAACACGTCACAACTCTGTGAGTGTGTTACAGAGAACCTCTTCACATGTACAACACTAAACACACACACACACACACACACACACACACACACAGCATTGGGGTGTGACGTCTCATTAAACAGGCCAATTGAATCTCATCGTGTGGCTTCATGTCCGATACCAAGCGAAGGATTCATGCCTCGTTGGTTCTGCTGCAACAGGAGAACATGAATAAACACCTGATGTCGGATCAGGTGTTCTGTCAGGGACCAGCAGAAAGGCCTTCAGCGGGATGCTAATGTTAGCACGCTAACACTCACACACACAAAGTGTTCTAAAGTTCATATTTAGAATCTTAGTTTAGCGCATTAGCGTGCTAGCATGCACGAAAGGACACGCTAACATGCTGATGTTTAGCAGATGTTCTGTTTATTAGGATTAGATTAGCTTAGTCTTAGCTTAGCTTCACAATTACATTATAATTCCCTCGTCGGAGAGTCTCAAGGACTCTGTGGGGATCATGATGTGTGAATAAATAAAATGTGTACAACAATCCGCCTGAAAAAGTGCGTGTGTGTGTGTGTGTGTGTTATCTGCAGCTCTTATCTGCAGTCTGCTCCCCAGCTGCTTACACCTGCCAGAGGACGCTGCCTCTGTTTGAGTGTGTTTGTGTGTGTGTCCGTGTGTGTGTGTGTGTGTGCGTGTGTGTGTGTGTGTGTGTGTGTGTGCGTGCGTGTGTGTGTGCGTGCGTGTGTGTGTGTGTGCGTGCGTGTGTGTGTGTGCGTGTGTGTGTGTGTGTGTGTGTGTGTGTGTGTGTGTGTGTGTGTGTGTATGTGTGTGTGTGGTTTCCATCCAGATGCTGTCAGAATCATCTTGGTTCTTTCATCTTGTTGTTCGATTGATTTGATTGCTTGTTTCAATAGTTTGTTTCTTCTGTTCACATGAACTGTCGCCTTCGCACGTTGCAGATGAAGAAGCAGAGAAGCTCGATAGATCTTCTAGTGAGAATATTTAGTCAGCTGACAAACATTCACTCTGCTGTTTAGAAGCCAAAGAAGATTAAATCAAAAGGCCAAAGGGCCCAACCTGCAGAGGAAGAACATGACGATGCAAAATGATCCCTGAGACGGTTCGTTGAGTCGGAGAGATGCTGTTTGAGACACATTTATTAAATGCAATAAATACAATTAACTTCCTCGTGAATTTATTCATGAATTAATGAAGAATAGGAATTATTAACTTATTAATCATTAAAAACAAACAACAACCAACAAAGTGCTTTTCATTACGAATCCACAAGTGGTTTTAAAGTTCAGCTTTGACTTAAACAGAATTAAATATCATTTGAGACATTGAAACGTCTTTTTAAAATGAAGATCTGTGTTTCTACTTTAGGAAATGCTTCAATGAGGGACATTTTATTTTTATTATTTCTCTGCAAAAACAAAAGGCAGAAAAAAAGACAGAACAGGAACTGTTTCTCAGTTTGGTTTTTTATTATTTTTGGACATTTAGCAAAATACTGCGGAGCCATCCGGAGCAGTAGAAGAGCTAACGGTTACACAGAACGCAAAACAAAAGGTGACATATATCAAATATCAGTGATTGCATCCAGTTATTATTCATTCAGGAGACAGAAGTCATTGATTGCTTTAACGTCGCCTCCTCCTTTAAGTTAAATTAAAAACACACCACGGAGCACAGAGCAATAACTTACACAAATAATTTAATAAATACATAAATAAATCGGGAACAAACCGATGGTTTAAGGCAGATTTACACATCCAGAGGCCTCGAGCGGCTACGCTGCTTCCTCTTTCTGTCTTTCAGGCAAACGTCTACTGATCCACGATAAAGCTAATCAGAGCGAAGACACCAGACCCCCCCCCCCCCCCTCCATCACCCTACCCCTCTCCCCCCTCTTAGGTCTAGAAGCTAGTAGCACTTGTGCAGAGATGCTAGAAAATAAATTAACGGTCTAAGCTTAAGTGTCTGGAGAGTGACGTCATGGGTGCTTGAAGGTCAGGCCAGGGTTCAAAGTGAAGTGAAGTGTCCTCGAGCAAGGCACTGAATCCCTGCAGCTGCAGGTGAGCGGCTGACCTCTGACACTGTTACGCTCTTTAACTTCTTCTTTTATCTCAATGATTTTGTCAAAAATTTATTTTTAAACTGAAACAAAATCAGATGAATTGTTAAAAAATGTTTAGGAAATTTAGAATTTAAAAAGTTTCAAATGTGCTGATTTTCGTTCTCCAAACAACTGAAGCAAGAGCAAATAAATCCTTCAACAGAGAAGTCCCGCAGAGCTCCAGCGGCTGGATTTGATTGGACAGATCGAATGAAAACAAGGACCTTCGCAGTGAATCCGTCATGAACGAGGCCGCATCCGGGACTTTGTCCCCCCGAGGTCCCGGATCAGCAGGCGGGGCGCAGCGGCACCTGCAGCAGGATCACCTGGCGGTTCTCGGACGGGTGGCACTTGTTGATGTGCCTGGTGAGTCCCGGGAAGCTGTAGAACACGGCGGGGCAGTACTTGCACGGATACACCTGCGAGGAGTGCAGCAGCCGGACGTGCCGCTCCAGGCCGCCCCGGTTGGAGAAGCTCTCCCCGCACACCGCGCACAGGCTCAGGTTCAGCGGCGCCGCGCTGCGCTCCGGCGCGTCCTCGTCCTCCGCCGGGCTCGGGGCGCCGTGCTGGGACGCCAGGTGCTTCCGCAGGTACGCCGGCCGTTTGAACTTCTTCCCGCAGTGGTTACAATCGTACAGCCCTTCCTCCGAGCCGGACTCGGACGGCGCCGGACTGGGGGTGTCCCTGTCACTGGAGTCCTTCGCTTCCTCCGGTTCGGACTTACCGGACGCGGAAGCCGGGTCGCCCTCGGGATGTGCCCCCCCCGGTGCTGCGCTCTGCGGCTTCGGCTTGTGCCATCGCCGGTGCGAGGCGAGGTTAGCCGGGCAGCTGAAGACCTTGTCGCACTCGGGACACCGGTACTCGACCCGCACGATCCTGGAGCACTTGTGCTGCGCCAGCGCGAGCGGGTCCGCGTACGCCTCGCGGCACAGCTGGCACACGAACTCGCCCAGCGGGACGTTGTCCCCTCCGGGCTGCTGCGGCCTCGGAGGCTTCTGGTCCACCGGCGCCTCTTTGATCTTGAGCCCGAGAACCGGAGACGTGGTGACTTCATCCTCAAAGTGCAGTCTCCGGATGGCTTTGGTTTTCTTGGACGGCGGTTTGCTTTTTCGCTCGGCGTCGCCGGCGGGCCGCTTGGTGGCAGCCGCGGTGGACGTGGCGGTGGTCCCGGTGCGGCTGCTGTTGCTGGAGCCGATCTTCAGGTCCACCGGGCCGTAGAGGTGGTCCAGGGCGGGCAGCGCTGCCGGTGTGGGGAAGGACTCCGCGGAAACCGGCGATCCGAGGTTGAAGCGCCGCTCGAAGGAGGAGCGGTCGTTGTCCCGGCTGACGGGGCGGGTGGGGCTGTACAGCGCCTGGCACACCAGCTCCGGGTTCCCGAACTGCACCGGTTTGCCGATCTGCTCCGGAGCCGCCGCCCCGCAGGTGGGCGTTGACGTCCGTGCGCGCACCGGGAAGGGGGCGGAAAGAGGCGCGCAGGAAAGCGGCCGCGGCGGCGCATCGGGCGCCGTTGGCTCCGCGTCCTCCTGGTCGGGGCGGACCCGGTAAGAGACCGGGTTGGTCCTCTTGTTCCTTTTCACCAAAAATCCTCTCGGCATGTTCGCGTTAAACCCTGGAGGCACTTTCACTTCCAAACATCTGATGCGCCTTTTTGTTGTCTCTTGCAGCCGCTATTGATCCTCTGTCCTCCTCCCGAGGTGCTTTCAACCACAACATAGCTGCACTCTTTTTAAGGCGACATGATGACATTGCCCCCCGGACCCCCACCCGTCCAACTCGTTGACTCATCCCCAACCAATCAGAGGATCCAAGGTCCCCGGTGGATTTGAGGAGTGGGAGGATGGAGAGGCTGATGGAGGAGGAGGAGCAGGAGAAGAGGGGGGTTGGGGGGGGTTGCAGATTGCAAAGCAGATGTACCTGAGGGGTTTTATTGTATTCTACCCCCACCCAGCCAACCCCCCCCCCCCCTCCTCCTCCTCCTCGTCTCGACCCCGGGCACACGCCAGGAGCCTGCTTTTACGGTCTGATGACTTTGTATAGAGATCTACACGTGCCTCGGCTTTATGTGAGTCCCTCGGTTGGAGGAGGGAGGGGGGGGGGGAGGGGGGGGGCACGAAAGACAGATTGTAATAACACGGAAAAGTGTCAAATGTGGAATTACACATGCACACACGCTTTAAACCGGCTCATTTTACGCACCAAACGGTGGCTCTAATTTCGGCACAAAGCGAGCCAACCTTGCAGCAGCGTGCGCGTGAGAGCGTGTGAGTGTGTGCGCGTGTGCGTGTGGCATATGAATCCGTCACTTCGCGCATACATAATTAATAGCGAGAGGAGGGTTCTCCTGCTTTGCATCACAATGGCGGCGCTTGTGCAAGCTGCAGACCCGCCGTGATTGAAAAGGAAATTGCACAGTTGGGAAAAAAAACAAAAAGGAGGAGAAGTTGGGTGGGGGGGGGTGGGGGGGGGGTGGGGGGGCAGGGAGGCAATCTGGCCCCCAGATACCGTCGGCGCGTGCTGTGCGTAATCAGTGCGCGCTTTTCTGTGTCACCAAATGGGGCAAACTGAGATTACCAGCGACTCATAAAACACAGCAACCAAATGCCGGTCAGTCGCACCGCGGTGCATGATGGGACACAACGAGGTGAAGATTTGTGTCAGTCGAGTTCAGGATCTGTTTTGGTTGATTTGTCCAAAATCAGAGCGGTTACCTTGTTAGTTGTAATGTTTGTATGATGACTGTTTTTGAAAACAGAAGGAAATTAGCTTAAACATAAAAATGAACATAACAAAAAACTAAACAGCATTAATGAAAACATCAATAAAAGCGATTTATGTATATTCAAAATAAAATATTTTACAGTTCAGTATATTTGAATGTCTTTGATTGCACTTTATTTTAAAGAGCTGATATTTACTCATGATGCATTCACGGTCATCTGGTTATTTCCATGATGTAACATTTAAACTGAATCCTTAAGTATGCGACACCAGCAGCCGGCGGCTTGTTTGGAGCTTCAGACATGTGTTGTTGTGTGTGCGGGTATTTTCCTGATGGGCCTCATTAGCATACAGCTGTAGAGGGGACCCCCCCCCCCCTCACACACACACACACACACACACTCCCCCCTCCTCAGTGCTCTCATCAGCGTGTGATTGGTCGCACAGAGTCACGTGCTCACCGTTACAGTTGGCCCATCGTGGGCGAGATGAATTAAAAAATGAAGAAACACAGAAACGATGGATTCGTTTGCTTTAAAGCATTTAGTGTCCCAGAGTTCACTTACCCAGAATGCATCATGTCTGGACCGGTAATGGCTGCTCTGAGGAAAACAGACAACCATCCGGTGGGATGATCATCATTCCACACATCTTCTTCCTCATGAAAGTAACAGCGCTTTAAATAACCGCTTTAAAGTTTGATGAGGGATATTTATTTATTCTCATTTTGTTTTGGTGAGGAAAGAGAAGCTTTTTGAACCCAACAGGGTGAACAGGGTGATGACATCACAGCTGGCCCGGGCGGGCGAACATGGGCAGCAGGTTGCGGTTGTAGCTCAGGTATCGGGCGGCGCTGCTCCGCACGGCGGCGGCGTCTCTGGGCTGCTCGTCCTCCTGCAGGGAGATCACAGCGCTCTGATTGGTCCGTAGGCCATCACCTGACTCCACCTTCTCACCTGGTTCTTGTTGTGTTTGTGGCTGCATTGCATGTTACGCGTTTACAGGAAAAGCAACACATGGGATCGATGACAACAATCATTCAAATAAGCCACTGACTGCGTAGGAGGCGATCTGCTGGAGCTCCTGCTCAAAGTCGGAGAACCTGTCGTGATAAATGGCCAAACACCAGCTCTGTCTGAAGAAACTGTGGGAGAGACGCGCGCACACACCCAAACACACACACACACGCACGCACGCACGCACGCACACACGCACACACACACACACACATCAGAGAAAAAGACCATTGAAACAGATTAAAACGTTTACTCTTCCTTCATTCACCATCTCCCGACCCCTGACTTCCATGGGTCGACCCTCCGGAGGGGCTCAACCCTTATGTTGTGACCCACTGGACTTAACTATCCGACAGTATAAAACTTCAAAGTATTTCCACAACTAGAATAATAAAGCAGGTGTCTTTTACTTCAAGTACTGAAGTAGAACTTTATATAAAGAGTTTTTTTTACATTGTGCTATTGGAACTTTGTATCTGCAGAACGGCTCGAGCTTTAAGGACCTCAGTGAGGGGATCACACACACACACACACAGACACACACGCGCACACACACACAGACACACACAGACACACACACACACACACAGACACACACAGACACACACAGACACACACAGACACACACACACACACACGCACACACACACACACACAGACACACAGACACACACAGACACACACAGACACACACAGACACACACAGACACACACACAGAGACACACAGACACACATAGACACACACAGACACACACAGACACACACACAGAGACACACAGACACACATAGACACACACAGACACACACAGACACACATAGACACACACAGACACACACACACACACACACACACAGACACACACAGAGACACACAGACACACACAGACACACACGCACACACACACACAGACACACACAGACACACACAGACACACACACAGACACACACAGACACACACAGAGACACACACAGACACACACACACACACACACACAGACACACACAGACACACACAGACACACACAGACACACACACAGACACACACAGACACACACAGAGACACACACAGACACACACACACACACACACAGACACACACAGACACACACAGACACACACACACACACACACACAGACACACAGACACACACACACACACACACACGGCTGAGTGACCCCCAGCAGCCACCCGGTCAATCAATGATTTTAACGGGCCTCGATGCTCCGTCAGGCTCCACAATGACTTTACGAGTCAGCTGAGTGAGGCGGCGGCGTGACGACAAATCGCTCTATGCAGCGAGCGAGGGAGGGAGGGGGGGGGCAGGGGGGGGAGGCTTTGTCTCCCACCACAAAGACAGATTGGGGAGCTGCATAAACAGATTAGCAGGCGGGGGACAATGGACGTCCATATCTGTGGGTGAGTGTTGGACCCTCAGAAGCAGGTCACCCACTGTTTGACTAACACACATGCACACACACACACACACACACACACACACATGCGCGCACACACACACACACACACACACACACACACACACACACACGGTCACACCAGCAGACACTCGCGTGCAGACAAAACACTCTGAAGGCCTAAATCTCTCTTGACGGCGTTGCTGTGGCTTGGAGCGCGTGGCGTTCATTAGTCAGCTGATGCATGATGGGAAGTTTCACTACGATGAGAAGCTGAGCCCCCCCCCCCCCGCCCCTCCCTCCCCGCGTAACGAAATGCATCTGGGTTTGCTGTACTTCGTTTTCCTGTTGAGGTGTTGAAACACTTTCCTTCCTTCTGATAAGACGACATCGCTGCTTCATGAAAGCATCTAAACACCAGCTGATGATCCATTAGGAGCAACGCTTCCCTCTTCCTGTCACCTGGTGCAACGTAACCATGAGTGAGTCTCTGGACTGTAGATGCAATAATCCATCAAAAGGACAGATTACCAAAACCTAGAATACGTTGTGAATCCGCCTGCTGAGGTTTCCAGAGTGACACGTGAGGCTGCAGGAGCACAGAGGAGTGGGCGTGGACTCGGTGACCTGTGTCCCACCTGTACAGGTCCTGGATGAGGCCCTGGCGGTAGCGGCTGGACAGCTGGCCCAGCAGCTGCTGGTGTTTCCCGAACAGACAAAGGTAATTGGAGAAGGGGAGGGGCTTCAGGGACAAGCAGGTGAGCTCGTCCACCAGGCTCGTAGCGGTCCAGGCGTAAGGAGAAGTAGTTCCCCGTCTCCGCTCGTCCCGTCACGATGCCGCTGTCCTGCAACTGGAGTGAGTGGAGGCGGCAGTTAGAGGGGGGGGGGATTGACACGCTGTCTGTGGACGTCCTCGCTGCCTCACATGTGTCACAGGAGGACCCGCGGCGTAGGTAGCGGACGGTTTGGTCACATGCAGGTAGTTCAACCCTCCGGGAAGCTTCCCACCTGAGGGATGAAGGACACGCCGTCATGTGACCTTATCAACAAGAGAGGGGGAGTGACAGAACGCTGAGCATCGCTCACGAGCGTTATTAAATGTGAGTAAGTTGATAATTGTTGTTTGTGAGACAATAATAACAAGTAGAGCACAAAGTACGTGAAAAGAGAATCCGGCGCCGATGTTGAGGGATGTTTTTATCAGAAGAAAAGCTTTGAAGAGGACTCGTTCGAGCCGATGAACTACCCCCCCCCCCCCAGCCCTCCCCCCTCGTTTCGTGTTCAGAGCGAAGGCCCGAGCCGAGTGGCTGTTGAGTCCTCGCGGCGGCCTTGGTGCCTCTGTGGATACGTAGGCGGCACAATGCGCCATTGTTACCTGCCCCCCCCCCCCCCCCTCCCCCCCGTCACAATGACATCGGAGGTGGGCGGGTTAAAGACAGAAAGAGGACGGATGAGTGTGGCGGGGAAATGTTGTGATTACGATGAACCTACGAAATGTGTCAGAATGATCATCGACCTGCTGCAGGCGCGTTGACCTGCGTGACCTCTGACCTCGGATCTTGGCCTGTTTGTACGGCGGCACCAGGCGCTCCCTCTCAGGCGGCGCCTCAAGCTGCAGCGTCGGGTCGAAGCGGGGCAGCAACATGGCCGCCAGGTCCCGGCCCACCTCCTTGGAGTTGAAGTTGCCGTGCGACCACTCGTCGGCGTAATAGCGGCGGGAAAGCTTGGTGAGAGGCCCGGCAGCGGAGACGTGCGAGTCGCAGGTACGGAAGGTGGCGTCGATGACGAGCCTGCCGTCGAAGGGCAGGAAGGCGTTGTTGATGCTGCGGAAGGCGTCGTAGTCGACTCCTTTGTTGGAAAGGTTGATGAAGACCTGAAAGGAAGGAATTTCTGAGACAAACTACGATACTGTAGAGACTTAATCAGCTTCTTCTGAAGCTCTGTGATTGGACGGCTGGAGCCGCACCAAATAGTTTAAAGTGAGTTTTCTAAAACGAATAACCGGACTCACGCCGCACTGCAGACGGAGAGGCTCCGCCTCCGAGGCGAAGGACACAGACGTAAGTGGACCGGCATCTCCGGCGCCGTCCATCCGGGTCAGCAGGCAGCGGCGGTGGACCTGGACCTCGGCCTCCTCCAGGGCCGCCGCCACGGCGGCCTCCACCAGAGGGTCGCCCAGGCGGGGGACGGCGCCCCCGGGAGGCGGGAGGACCAGGTGGATGCGACTCCCCCGGACGCCGAGGCGGAGCAGGGTCTCCGTGGCGGTGAAGACGTCGATGCCGTCCCCGTAGACGACGGCGTTACCTGGGGACAAGGGGGAGGAGCCTATTATTCTAATCAGTGAACCCCTCCTCAGACGGAAGGAGCGTGTTGGTCAGAGGACCAGTGGGAGGAGTCACAAACACAGCACTGGACGGGTTTTAGTGAGCTTTGAATGCTTTAAAGCTCAATCCAACACAGTCTGCTTCAGTCTGAACTGTTATTTAAGTATGGAAATAATCAGGGCATTTATCTGCTGGGAGTCTGCCTTGAAAATGTGCGTGTATTAATGGTTTTCCTCTCTGACGGGGATCAGCTAATCAGCACGGATAAAAGCCCTCCCTCTACATCACTACACAATTCCTTCAGAGAGCGGATTCATTTTGCTTAATGACTGAAGTGATACAATAATGGAGAATAGATAGAGGAGGCCGACCTGATCGCAGAGATGAAAGATTTCTCTGCAGCTAATTAGCGGCTAATTTCAGCGGGGCACTTCAGCGCTGACTGGCTGAGTAATGACACGCTACCACGGATTCATTTTAGCTCCTGTGTGTGTGTGTGTGTGTGCGTGTGTGTGTGCGTTCCACTCACCCTCCAGCTCCACAAAGTGGGCCAGCAGCCAGCGGCGAGCAGCCGCGCAGTCCTGCAGGTCGTTGAGGGTGAGCAGGTTGGCGGGGACGGGCCCGGTGTATCTGGAGCTGTTTGGGTGCAGATCCACACCGGGAGGCCCGGGGACCTGCAGCACCGAGGGAGCAGCTACTTTCAGCCTCGACAGAGAAAATGAATCACACAGCCGGGAGGAGGCGGGACTACTGATCGGGTCACATGAGCAGAGGTGAAGAGATGTTCTCGCCTGGTACTGGAGGCCCGTGCACAGGACGAGGTGGTCGTAGGGCAGCTTCACGCCGCCGGACACCAGGACGAGTTTGGCCTTCCGGTTGATGCCCACCATCTTCCCGGTCACCGTGGCAACGCAGGAGTGCAGGGGGAGCTGGGCCAAGTCTCTTCTGCTGAATGCATGACTGCAGGGAGAGAGGGATGGCTTATGATCTTAGATCCCCCAGCAGCTGAAGTCAAAGCCACCAGACCTTTCTGTTGCAAACACTTTGTTAGCTTTGTTAGTGTTATTGTGTGACTTCTTGAAGCAACACAAACCCTTCTAAAGTCTAAAGAACACAAACAGACGAACAGTCCCATGACAGTGTTTTACTTAATGGAGTCGGGTGTCTTTATAGAATACAGCTTCCCATCATAAAGTCCTGCCTGACATCAAGGTAAAGAGGGGAAGTCATTCTGAATATGAAGTTCACTTAAACTCATATGAACCATCTGCTGAGCCTCAGTCCTCTCAACTCTGTCATGTCTTCCTTTGAAATAAGGCTTCGTGTTTGCTGCTCGAGTGGATCGTTACAGTCGCTCACCTTGTGGACAGAAATCCGACGTCGTCGTGTTCGTGGTCGCCGGGGAAACCGTGCGTTGAGACGAGGGTGAGGCTGTGGAACCTCAGGTGAGGGCTGCGGGAGAAGAAGAGAGTCCCAGAGAGGTGACGAAGCGTGGACAACGTGTCCCCTCATCTCGTCTTCCCCCTCCACCCCGAGGCTGGGGGACGGCACCCCGTGCAGAGGCCTGGGTTGTGTTGCGATGCGTCCTGCCGTTACTAAGCAACCACAACTTGTGCGCAGCGGTGACGATGACGTGACGATGAGTAAACTAAACAAAGTCACAACAACAGACTCTGCTGGATGTGTGATCTTCAGTCTCACTGTAGACGGACGCTGCCAGAAGGAAGACGCGCTGTCTGCTGGCTGCGATTGGTTGTTCCTTGTCACATGACGAACAACATCGGAGAAGGAAATAATAAATGGATTACAAATGGAAGAGTGAGTCTACAGACGGATCGAGTGAAGGATCCATCTTTCCTCGTCCCTCTGGAGCAGTGAGGCATTAGGACCGTTATTGGAGAGGTGGGGGGGGGGGGGGGCAGGAGCTCTGGATTTGCTCCGTTATCAGCCGGGGACAGACGGACGGCCGTCCCGACCCCGGCCGGGCTGCGGAGGGGGGCTCCGTCCCCTCCGGGCGGGGGTGGGGGGGAGGGCTTCGTCCACTGCAGAGCTCTTTATCGGTCCGACCCCGTCCAGCCCGCATGAAGCCGCTGGGCTGCATTCACATGGAAAGCTGCGTCTGGGGGGGGGAACGTTTGGGCAGCGCTGATAAGAAGAAGGGCCCCAGCAGACCCATCATTCACCCTCTCAATGCCCCCCCCTCAGTCCAGCGGACACTACCCGCCTCATTAGTCGACTCATTAGCGACAGCAAACATGGATCTCTGCGTCTAATTAAAAGGGGGGGGGGGGTACACTGGCCTCTGCTGCATGCCAGGCCTCCAGCACAGCTGTGTGTGTGCGCCGCGGCGTTGAGCCCCCCCGACCCCCCGGTTGCCTGGCAGCTATCGGCCGGTTGTGAATCTGAATTCTTATTATCTGCTGAAACAAGTCGGTCTCACAAAGCGAGGAGGACAAAAGGCAAAGGACGTGCGACCGGAGTCAAGTGACATTTGCACAGATTGGATTCCTGAGAAGCCCTCAGGCCGCTTGAAGGTTAATCCGCCGTGGTGGGGGGGCAAGAATTGTCCCTTTATTTGTCACTGCTGCTACGAAAGGTCACTGTGTGTGCGTCTACAGTCACACATCGTTCCATCTGAAGCTACATGCAGATATGAAGCAGACTCACCAGAGACACAGCACCTCCAGGAAGGACAGGCCCGTGTCCGAGGCCCCGACCACCACCACCCTGGCGTTCACGCTGACCTTGGGCTCCAGGGTCAACTTCCTGCTGATGAGGCTGAGCGCAAACGGAGCCTGAGAGCATCGCAGAGGGGAGACGCTCAGATTCACGGTGAAATCACAGACAGCAGGGCAGCAGAGGACGACACGAAAACGCTTCCCCCCCAGTGGTGCTTTGTGCCTAAAAAGAGTCTCTCTTTTTTTGATCTGTGCTTTTACTTTGGTGCTGTGTTCACCCGTTTGTCTGCTCTTTACTTGGCTGTTTAGGGCGTGCGGCTGCAGAAGGAAGCTCAGGGATGGAAGTCGCCCCCCAGGAATGAGTCCAGCTCTGCATTCCTCCACCACTGAGTGGTTCCTGGGCTAATGGCTCCTTCATCATCGGTGATTAGGCAGATTGGCCCCACAATGCACCTTGTTGGATGAAAACGGCATTGAGCGTAAAACAGGAAAAGGGGGCGGGGGGGGCTCACTAAACCCAAATACTTCCTTTTGCTTCCCAAATACTTCCAAATGCTTCATTTTGGCCTCTGCTGCGACCCTAAAACCAGAACCTCCACAGAACCACAGCTCTGCTCCTCTTTGGACGAGGTGGAGGTACGAGGGGAACGTGTCTAACGTTGTGAGAGGAGCAGCTGGACTGAAGATTTGGTGATCTGATGATCGTCTGCTCCATTCGTCCTCCATGGAAACCAAACAAGCCTCCTGCAGCCGTGTGTCCTGCACACGCTGCCTTTGGACATTTATTGAGAATTCATATTCATTCATATGTAAACAAAACTGTATTGTATTAGCCATTTGCCTGCATGCATCCATCTGAACAGCCGGCAGTAAGCAGATGAACAGATCTGCATGTTGGGAGCAGGTGCAGCGCTGTGTAACAGGGAGGGAACAGGTGCTTCAGCCTGCAGATCATGGCTGCTGTTTGCTGCCGTGCGTTTCATCTTAGTCAGCCTTTGTAGAGCTCAGAAGATGCAATGTTTTAAGAATGAAATGTTTTTAGCAGAAGGTTTCCTCTTCTCTACTTAAAGCTAATCGCTTTGTTCCGACCGACTCAACTTAAATTCAAATGTGTAGAAAATGTAAAGAAATAGAAGTAAAACCAAATCTGCAAAATTAAGATCTGTTGCTTTGGATGTTTGCATGTGGATGATCTCTGAGTGTGTACGAGACGCTGTTTTGAAAGAATCTAAGTACTGGACTTCACTGTGAGTCACAGCCTTCTGTTTCCACTAGTGGCGCACTACGTTGAAGCGGCGCCCTCTAGCGGCCCACCTGGTCCTCTGTGATCTGCCTGGAGGGGCCGTTGATGCCGAGCTCCTCCAGGGGGTAGAGGATCTGGCGTCGCGGGCGGACGGGGACGGCGCAGTCCAGCACCACATCCAGAGGGTGGAGGCAGGAAGGGTGAGGGTGCTGGGGAGGAAAGGGGGCGGGGTTAGACTCCCTCCATGGGCCTCCCTCTGTTCTACAGGGACACATTCAGCTAGTTACGTCCCTACTGATCATACCGTGAATCTATGTTGGTCAATAAGAAGCAATCAGTGTGTGTGTGTGTGTGGGAGGGGGGGGGGGTGACGAAGTGATAATGAGCTCAGGTGAACAGGCTACATGACGCGGTTCAGTCTGCACGCCATCATGGGAAGCTCATTAGCAGGAGGAGGTGGGGTTGTGTTGTAATGTGTGGAGAGGTGGAGCTGGCGGCGCCATCGGCACCTGCTGCCCTGACCCGGGGGGCCGGCAGCATGCATGATGAACATGAGGGTGAACAACAGGGGCAATTATTGGACTCATTGATGTGTTCACAAGGACACCTCAAAGAACGAGATTTCATTTGGAGATCATTTTACAGATGATCTGATATTAACTTGTGGTGACATTGAGGGTCCTCGCTCTAAGGGGCCCGGTGTGTGGAACCCACCTCCTGGCCCTGGATGCAGGGGCCCGGTCTGTGGAACCCACCTCCTGGCCCTGGATGCAGGGGCCCGGTGTGTGGAACCACCTCCTGGCCCTGGATGCAGGGGCCCGGTGTGTGGAACCCACCTCCTGGCCCCGGATGCAGGGGCCCGGTGTGTGGAACCCACCTCCTGGCCCTGGATGCAGGGGCCCGGTGTGTGGAACCCACCTCCTGGCCCTGGATGCAGGGGCCCGGTGTGTGGAACCCACCTCCTGGCCCTGGATGCAGGGGTACGCTCTGTGGAACAGGCAGGACCTGCGAGCCAACCGCAGCGCCTCCTTGAACACGTGTCTGCCGAGGTGCTGGAAGGAGGCCCCGAGCACCAGGTGGCGTATCTGAGCGAGCTCCTCGCGGCGGTGGTGGCTGAAGTAGATGAAGTTCTCGATGTTGTAGCGGGCGCAGATGTACTCGGCGTCCTGCCAAAGACAAGAGGAGTCGAGACTTTTCCGTTAAAATACCTTTTATTTTGTCTTTATATAGTCTACAAAGATCCTAAACGTGTCAAGCGGAATTGCTATTTTCGTTAATGTCTTTAATGGAGCACTTATTGATCTTTACAGTCTCACGTGACCCCCCCCCTCCTACCTGTTCGTCTCTGAGGATCAGCGTCCCCACCAGCTGACCGCCGTGCTGGGCCACGAAGGCCTGCAGCGCCGCGCCGCCCTGCAGGACGACAAAGCCCAGCATGCACTCTGTCATGAGTACTCATGATGTCATTGTGGGGGGGCTGGGGTGTCACTCAGAGAGGAGAATGGCCGTTGGCTTATTCTGGGACAATCACGCTCGTGGTCCAAAACAATCATCAAAACGTCATTTGAAAAAGTTAAAGGGAGCCGGTTTGTTGTTTCTAAACAGGGCAGCTGGTTTAATGTTGATATGAACATGTTTGCACGTCTGTGGAGGGAAGTAAAAAACATCATACAAAAGCTTCACTACTTTTCTTCTACTTTCTCCTGAATGTCTTTTGAGGACGTCTGGTACTCATTGAATAAATGAAGTGTTTGATGGTTGCTGAAGCTCACCGGGTCCCTGCGGCTCTCGTAGAAGGCGTCCAGGTCCTGCATCAGGGCCTCGCTGAGCCGCACACTCTCCACCAGGTCGATCAGGGCCGGCCGGTCTGCAGCCACGGCCGGACGCACCTCCACGCCGCTGCAGGAGCAGCCGCAGCGAGCACATGGTCAGCCTCACACGGGTCCACGGTGTTCGGCTTTACTTCCACTGCAGTGTGGACCCACCTGAGGCCGGCGCGGGGCAGGACGTAGAGATCCTGGGGGGGCCAGCAGGAGGCGCGAGACGGCCGCCTGAGGAAGCTCTGCAGCAGCAGCGGGAGTTTGGGGCGCGACATCGGTACGGAGACGATGCAGTAGTCCAGGTCCTGAGGGACGGACACCGGGACACCGCATGCAGACACGCATGAAGGGTCTTAAGCTGAATATTACTGAACTGATTCACTGATACTCACAGGGTAGAGGTTGAATATATATGGAATAAAGTCCGCTGATCTGGAAGACGAAGAGAGTGTTAAGTGGACGCTAGACTTCAGAATCAAGGCCCCCCCCCCCCCCTCTCTGACCCCACCGACCCCCTCAGCCTGCCCGCTGCCTTCGGCTGTGACGCGCTGTCACTTTAAGCGCGACTCTCATTAATAATGTGCTCACTCTCGGCAGGAAGCGACTCGCCTCCATATTTAGTAACAGCTGGGAGGTGAGAGGAGCTCAGCAGGAGCCAACCAGCAGCCCCCCCCCGCCCCCCCATGAGTGATGGACGCCTGGACGGATGCCACCAGCAGCCAATATGCAATATGCAGATATGCATATATAACATCCAATGAACGGCATTCTGTAGAAGCATTTTCATAGAACTTAATTACATGTTCTTTCCTCAGGATACACGTTAAAAAGATTTGGTTCCAAGTGGATTTTAGTTTAAATTGTTTTCCTTTACATCTTTACATGTATATAAATATATTTACATTACTGTAGTGATGGAAGTATTAGAGACCAGCAGCCTGGTAGTTCACCTGGTGGCATGATTCTTGTCAATGATGAAGTCCTGAATGCAGACGGCGTTGGGATTCTCTGAGGAGCGTCCAGCCGACTGCGCCTCCTCCTGCAGGGACGGAGGAGGAGGACATCTTGTCTTTACTTTAAGTCACTGCGGTCGCATCGTGTCCCTCCTGAACGCGACGTCACGGAGACGCACCGGCCGGCCGTCGCCCCCCCGAGCTTCCTCACGTCTGCAGAAACCAGCGAAGTCATCGCACTCAAAGTCCGAGTTCAGACGGGTCAGATCCACCGCAGTGGAGAGCCTCATGAGGCCGACGGCGAGTCCGCCGCTCTGTGGAGAGCACGCACACACACACACACACACACACACACACACGCACACGCACACCTTCACTCTGCGCACTGACACACAACAGAAGGCCTCACACCTCTGAGGAGTCAAGAAACACAATGTGAAATCTCTGCTCTGGAGCTTGTAGTCATACAGCAGGATCTTCTTTAGCGTAGCTCCATGTGCTTATGAATATGAGGACATGTAATCACACGGGGGGACGTGGATGAGACACATTGACACTGAACAGATTCACACAAAAAGCCCCAAAATGCTTCAGACGTGTGGACTCAGTGAGCGCAGTGAGAGCATGTCTTGGCCGAGTATCAGCTCGTATCTGCCATATGCTGCCACGAACACATGTCACCCGACTGGAGGGGCGGGGGGGGGGGGGGGGGGGGGGGGGGGGAGGGGGCTGTCGCCTCTGCGCTCCCCAGGGGGCCGGGGGCGGGGGGGCGGGGGGGGTCTGACATTCAGCCAAAAAGCTTCATCAGCCAGCGGCTCTCACGGATCAAACTCCTGTGAATCACACAACATCACAGAGGTCCATCAGAACCAACCTCACAAACCAGGGCGGGATGCTCCTCGTCCTCGTCCTCCAGCTTCTCCAGTGAGACGGACGGATGCTGGTTTTCCATCTCTGCATCGATGCACATGATGTCGTCGTGATCTTCGACCCTGTGACGAGTGAGAAGAGGAGAGTAGTAAACGGGCATCACACTGAATCCAGACACTCAAACAGACCATAAAGCAGGGGACGCTTTGGGGCGGGGCTACGCGCTGATTGACAGGGGCCTACCAGAGACGCACAAAGCCTCCGTTTCAAACCTCCTCAGTCCAGAGAGCATAAGTCCACAAACCAATGAGCGGCGTCACGACTACGTGCACGTCCTCTGAACCGCCTCTGCTCACGGCGTGCACACACACGTGGTGCACGGGGGAAAAGGGGGAGGAGGGGGGGGGGGGGGGGGCTGTGGTGGCGGACGTCACCTGGCCGGCCGGATGAGAAGCTGCAGACTGTGCTGCTCTCTGCAGCAGATGAAGGCTGAGCACCGAGGCCCGAGGTCCGTCCGGCGCCGCAGCGGCTCAAACACCTCCTCCAGCGCCGCCTCTGCTTCAGCGGCAGCAACAACACCCGGATGTTAACGTCCGGATGGTCGATCAGCACGAGAATAAACGCTAAGCAGCTCTTCACCTAAACTACCGACGTGGGGGCCGACCAGGCAGACGTGTTGGAGCTCCGTGACGGCGTTGAAGACGGCCCTGCACCAAGAAGCACAGCACCAACGGGGATGCGGATTGGAGAGAAATGGTTCTGGAGTCTGTGGTTCCTCAGAGCCGCTGGTCAGTGTCATGTTCGTTACCTCATAGTCCGCAAAAACGTCACGAGCATTGACATTTATGGCTGTATTTCATTCCTGAAATTACTGATTTATATTTGGAAAATAAACCTTTAAGATACAAATACCTCAAAACTCCTGTTTCAAAAAGTGGAATAAACTTGTTCATACCTCATTATTTCCTTTAAACATGAAACGGCAAAATCTGGCTGCGCCAAGAAGATGTGGAGGAAGAGTGTGTTCCAAGGCTGCAGAGGGAAGAAGATTGAAAGAAGCACTCATTCAAACTCCAGATCACTTCCTAGTGAGCAGATCAGACGGCTTCCGTTGAGGCCAAAGATACCAACATCACACATGAACAGAGTCAATCACAAAAACATCGTCTGGGTGAATGAAGGACACACTGTGCACGATTTGGCGCCGTAGTGTTTCTGCAGGAAAGGTTCCCAGTGAGCCGGATCCACCAAGTCTCCGATGGGGTGATCGAAGAAGCAGGCGTGGGCCACAACGTCCTCCCTCTCATTGGCCACGGTCACGGCCAGATTGGCTTTCTCCCTGGGGGAGATTAACATTAAACACAAATAGAGGAAAGGAACTCCTGGCAGTCTGAATGCAGCGTCCGGGTACGTTTGTTTGGACTCACAGAAGGTGGATGACGTTGACCCTTCCAAAAACCGCCACAGCTGAGGGGCCGATGAGGCTGTCGATCCCCCGAGCATCTGCCGATTCGCTCCTCCTGACGACCACGGCCTGCTGACGGCCTCCGTCCGACGTCACGGTCCTCATCGCAGAACCCCTTCTGCTACGACTGCAGGGCTGGAGGACGTGTTCAGATGCTTGACCTCAGCAGAAGCACCAGCGTGGAAATACCGTGCAGGTCATTCAGAATGACCTCTACAACGTCAAGGTGGTCAGCAGATTCAGATAAAAGATAAAACCATGAGCTACAGTGACACATTTAAGGAGATCCGGGAGGTGTATTTGTTCAAATAATACAAATAAAAGACATGGTTACATAGTTATTTTTATTTTACGGAAGTAGCTTACCCTGAATTTCATTAAATGTAAGTTAACTTATACTTATTTAACATTCCTCCACAACAAACCTCTCAAATGTTGGGTTAGCGTTAGCCAGCTTAGCTTGTTAAAACGGATGGAGTTGGCTAAACTTTACTCACCTGTCACAAGTCACACCTTTAATAAACTGAGAGGACAAACGTCACGTTAGCTGTTAGCTGTTAGCTGCCACAGAACCAACTAGGAACCAACCGCGGCCTCAGTGGCTGAAACAAACTCCGTAACCGTGGCAACGGGGCGGAACTCGCAATGCACACTGGGTAATATCAGCGAAACGGCTGCGGAATATTAGAAAACATGTAAAGCGCAATATAAATAAAACATATTATTATTATTATTATTATTATTAAAACAGCTGTTAGTACCATAGACATAATATAATACGTATATTATGTCTATGGTTAGTACGATACTTTTGGGCAGTGACGTCAGTTAGGAGCTGCGGCTTCTTATCGTGACGGTTATGTGATGACGTTATTGATGAAGTATTATTTGTTAGTTTGTTGACAGTTTGTGACATTGGACGTGTGTACTTGTTGACAACAAACTAAACAGATGTATGTATTCACACGAATTATATATTGGCACATGTGTTATATTACCTACTAATCTGAGGGAGAACATGTGGTCCGTTAGCGCCCCCACCTGGCAGCCCCAGGATGCTGCCTCTGAAGAGGTTCATTCAGAAATAACCTTTCATCTCACACTATCTTCAAATAGAATGGCTTTTCAACCTAAATGACTGTAAATTCAATTCAGTTCAATAACAGTAGTAGTAGCAATACTTTAAACACATGGATAGTGTATACCGTATATATTCCACAAAGAGAAAAGCAGTTTATGTTCCTTAAAGATATCTGTGTAATAATGAGCAATACACGTTGGCATTTAAGGTTCTAAAAATAGATTTACTACGATTTGTTGAATGTATTAACTGTATAGTTTTTTTAACTTCATAACTACAATCGTGGTTTTATTGTGAAAGATTCCCCGGATGTTATCGCGGGTAACTTGACGTCCTTCCTTCTCTTAGCATTAGCATTAGCATTTCGCTGTTTCACAAGGACTTTATTGCTTTAGGGAACTTTAAGCGGTAGGCAGACGTAACTCCCAAACGCATATTGGTACAATTTGCACCGAGGATAAAATGTTGTTTTCCAGCTGTGGTTTCGTTCATCTTTAACTGTTGGCGTAGATGTAGTTAACATCGCTAATGCTAACCAACAAGCAGCTATTCAACGTTAAGTTACGTGTAGCTCAGGCAGCTAATGCTAACCAGCTAGCAGCTATCTTCAGCTATCAAGTCGGTCCACGAGGGTAAAAATAAGAGTTTAGTAACCCTTTTCTTAAGAAAAATATTATGTCATATATATTATAAAAGTGTCTTGGTTGAATTTATATCCGTACAAACATTAGAATGAGGCTTTGTTTTGGTGTTAAAACACAGCAGCTGATCAGCAGAGCCTTCAGTCATCCAGGTGAGTGCATGATCAATACTTCTGATCTGATTGATTTTGATCAATAAATCGACCCACACATCGCGTACTGTGGAACCTAAAGGCTTATCTCTCATCTTAACTGTATCCCTGATTGGTTTGCTTACTGCTGAGAAACACTAGATTTCAATGTGTTGATTAGAACTGTACATTTAATTCATTCAAATTAATTTACACAATTAACTGACTTAGAAGTTGTACGTGTCCACTGCCTTCATAACATTTAAAAAAAAAACTGCTTCAATCCTATTATTAATATTCATAAATAGTTTAATTCTCATACCAAGAAAGTTTGGGAAGAACGTTGCTGTTTAAAAACATGAGAATTTAATATTAAAACCACATATTTAGGGCTGTTTTTGTTATTTATATACATAATCTTATGTTTAAAATCCAGAATGCATTTATTTACTTAATATGTGTTCATACAGGGCGATGGCGTGCTGCTCAGCCCAGACTCGTGTGCAGCTCAACGTCAGGTGACGAGAGGCCCCGCCCCTCGATGCTGCGACACCTGACTTCCAGAATAAAAGCCACGGGTCCGATCACGGTGGCGGAGTACATGAGGGAGGCGCTGACCAACCCCGTGACAGTGAGCGGCAGCCATGACACCCCCCCCTGCAGTTGTAAACAGTGGTGTGAAGCGGCTGCGTTCCTCCTCTCAGGGTTACTACGTGAGGAACGACATGCTGGGGCCCGACGGGGATTTCATCACGTCGCCAGAAATCAGCCAGATCTTTGGAGAGGTGAGACGGGAAAACGCACAACACAAACGCGACGTTTCCTCTTCTGTTCAGTGACGGGACTTATTTAAAACGTGTTTGATTGACAGCTGCTCGGCGTGTGGATGGTCAGCGAGTGGATCGGAGCCGGTCGACCTGAGCGGCTCCAGCTGGTTGAGCTCGGACCCGGAAAAGGATCGCTGGCAAGCGACGTCCTCCGAGTACGAAGCTTCGACTCGTCGGATTCGTTTCAGAGCTGTTGACTGATACAAATACAGTTTTGAACGTGGGGTCAGAGTATTAACCAGGGGTTCCTTCGCTCTTCTTCCAGGTGTTCAGTCAGTTGCAGTCAGTGGTGGGCGGAGCCTCTGTGTCTCTCCACCTGGTCGAGGTGAGTCCGGTGCTGAGTCGTCTGCAGGCCCAGAAACTGACGGGGAGCCACAGCCGGGAGGCGGACGCCGAGGACGAGCCGGTGTACCGCCACGGGAAAACCGCCGCCGGGATGCCGGTGTCCTGGTACCGCCGCTTGGAGGACGTCCCCACAGGTACACCTGAGTGCGTCTCTCATTCCATTGCAGCGGAGTCTGTCTTTCCTGTGTCCTGGTTCTGGTTTACTGATGGAGGTCTATAAAGGATCAGGACTAAGCACAGGCTGCTTCATGTAGGATCAGTGCTGACATTTTAATTCTGTTTTCAGGGTTCAGCATCTTCCTCGCTCACGAGTTCTTTGACGCTCTGCCGATCCACAAATTCCAGGTTTGTTTTAAAGCCGTTCTGTGAAGAACGTAATGAGCTTTTTTGCTCTTTTTCACCAGCATTTGTTTTTCTTCGATTACTTTTGTTGATGCTGTGCAAGTGAGAGATTCCTCCTGTGACCTCCTGTGTCGTTACAACATACCGCCACCAGGTGGAGCCAAAGCGACCCGGCGCTAAAGAGCCTCTCTTAGGTGACGTTTTGTGTGTTCCCAGAGGACGCAGAGAGGATGGAGGGAGGTGATGGTGGACGTCGACCCGGAAAACACGGAGCGGCTGAGGTTCGTCGTGGCTCCGTCGCCGACTCTGGCCTCGTCCACGCTCGTCCAGGTGAGACGACCGGAGACGAGGACGCTGCGACGTCTGCAAGGAGGAGCTCGTGAAAACCGCACAAATATCAAGAGTTTTCTTTATAGCCTCAATCTGTTGTTTTCTGCCCACATTTAAAAAGTCTGATTCCTCTCTGGCTCACGTTGAACCTGACATCCTCTGTGCGTGCGTGCGTGCGTGCGTGCGTGCGTGTGCGTGCGTGTGTGTGTGTGTGTGCGTGCCAGGCGGATGAAAGGCGGCCTCACGTGGAGGTGTGTGCAGAGGGCGGCGTCCTGGTGCAGCAGCTGGCCCGGCGCATCGAAGCAGACGGCGGCGCGGCGCTGATCGCCGACTACGGCCACGACGGAACCAAGACGGACACTTTCAGGGTGAGGAGGGGACGGGGGGGGAGGGGCCTTAGGAGGGAACGCCGGTCCTCATTATTCACGCCATCATGTAAATAAACTCAAGCCGTTAAATGAAGCGCATGTTGTTGCTCGTCAGGGTTTCAAAGGCCACCGGCTCCACGACGTCTTGTCCTCCCCCGGCTCGGCCGACCTGACCGCCGACGTGGATTTCAGCTTCCTGCGGCGGGTGGCGGGAGAGGGCGTGGCCTGTCTGGGCCCCGTCACGCAGAGGACCTTCCTGAAGAACATGGGCATCGACTCCCGAATGCAGGTGACCGCTTTCTGCCCGCCGACCTCGGGAGAAGTGTCCGTCCAATCGGTTTACTGTGGTCGATTTCTTTGTTATATTTTAGACTTCATTCCGTATCGATATCTGTAATTTAGCATTTAAAAGAATCAAAGATAAACTGTCACAACATCTCAACAACAAATGGAGGTCTTTGACCCCGTGTTCCCCTGCAGGTTCTCCTGAGGAGCTGCAGCGACGCGTCCACCAGGCAGCAGCTGATCGACAGCTACGACGTGCTGACCAACGCCGCCAAGATGGGCGAGCGCTTCCTCTTCTTCGGCCTGCTGCCCCGCGGCCGGCTGGCCCCGCCCCCCCCATCTCCCCCACCCCAAGGGCCCAAGCTGGAGATCAGAAAGAGGAAGCCGGCGCCGCCGCCTGTGGCCGGATTCACAGAGCTCAGCTTCTCCTGAAGGATGTTATGAAGACGGAAGAACATAAGGGGTCTCTAGCATGTTGACATTAGCATGCTAGCAGGCTTAGCTTAGCGAGTGACAGAGCTACATCAGAATCAAAACGATTTCTGACTCAGGAGGGAATTTTGTTTTTTGTCTCCAACCAGACCGGTGATGCATTTTGAAATACATCTGTGGATTTTATTTTTAATCCACAGTTTGAAAATAATGTTCAATGTCTCAAGTAACCCATTAAATTATTTCAAAGGATTTGATTTGGATCCTGAAAATAATTATGAATCAAAAACAGTTAAATCTCAAAGTTTACAATTTAATAATTTCCCATTAAAAATTGTCCGACACAAATTTCTTGCAAAAATATAAAACGTGTGAAATGAATCGTCAGGCTGGGATCCGATAGCAGCTTGATCTTCATCCAAAGAGATTCACTGAAAATAATTCATACATTTGTCTCTCTGCATAAATAAATGCTGCTGATATTCTCAGCTTCTGTTAATAAGCCAAAGCATTGACATGTTAGCATGCTAAGGTTAGCGAGTGACAACGCTACGGTGAAACACAGTATTTTCACTTTAAAGCTTGACAGTTGTTTGGTTTGTCAGCAGCAAGTTCAGGTTTTTGCAGATGATCAGTGAAGTTTCTCAATAGTGCAAAGACCTCTGAACATCCGGAGGAACAAAGCTTATATTCAGATCATCATCACGACGTCACGCTCTTCTGCTGCTCAGCATCCAATAGAAAGTCTGCAACGCAACGACGACGTCATCAAAAAGCCGAAGCCTCTGGGTTCGTTCTGCAGCTTCAGTGTTTAGTTTGGGGGAAGAAACTCCCTCCAGCCTTCGGCTCCATTATGGCTCGTAGAAATGTTCCTTCGTTAAATTCTCTTCCACGTGGAATGTGTCGACCCGTCGGGAGGGGGAGGGAACGGGGGGGGGGGGGGGGGGGGGGGCTACGGGTCCTCGTCCATGTCGTCCAGGTTGGGCGACATGATGAAGTGTTGGGGGCAGCTGAGGCCTCGCTCGTCGGCGTGCTCCTCCCAGCGGGCGTCGTCGCTCTCGTGGGTGATGTAGCGCTCGCCGCGCCGCGTCTCGAACTCCCGCAGGTCCAACCAGGTCTGGTAGTCCTGTGGGGGGGGGGGCTGATGTTATGAAGCTGAATGTGTTCTCTTATACAGACCTGTCAATCATAGTAAGCCCCGCCCTAAAGCCTCCCCTGCTTTATGGTCACATTCACTAAATGAGACCTGAAACTAGAGACTGAGACCATAAACTCATGTTTACAATGTTTACTGAGGGAACAACGTCTATGGGAGCAGAGGAGTCGCCCCCTGCTGGTCACTACAGAGAAGTAGAGTCATTTCCTCATAGACGTCTATGGGAGCAGAGGAGTCGCCCCCTGCTGGTCACTACAGAGAAGTAGAGTCATTTCCTCATAGACGTCTATGGGAGCAGAGGAGTCGCCCCCTGCTGGTCACTACAGAGAAGTAGAGTCATTTCCTCATAGACGTCTATGGGAGCAGAGGAGTCGCCCCCTGCTGGTCACTACAGAGAATGCAGCTCTAACTGCCGGATGTGAAGACGAGACCAGTTCCCCTGAATAAAACCTTCTGCCTGCGACGGGTTCGTCGTGTTGAAAGACGGGACGGACCTGCAGCCACGGGTGGCTCAGCGACTTGTCCACGCTGTAGCGCTTCCTCATCTTCACCTGCAGCAGGTTGTTGATGAGGTCCGTGGCTGCGAGGAGGAACAAACAAGCGGGTGAGTGTCTCGCGTTCAAAGCCGAAACATTCCCGAGACGCACGTCCTCACCGTGCTGGGACACGTCCCTCCACGGGTTGGACGGGTACATGAAGGCGGCGTTCTGGATCTGGTCGTTGATGTCCTCGTCCTCGTTGAAGGGGAAGGTGCCGCTCAGGCTGACGTAGACGATGACCCCCACCGACCACATGTCCAGCGAGCGGTTGTAGCCTTTGCTGCGCAGCACCTCAGGGGCCAAGTAGGCCGGCGTCCCCACCACAGAGCGCCGGAAGGACTTCTCCCCGATGATGCGGGCGAAGCCGAAGTCGCAGAGCTTCACCTGGAGGAGCGGGTGGAGGAGGGACGGGGTTAGGTGAGGGACTCAATGACAGAGACGCAGCTCTCCTGGGTTCTGACCTGAGGGAAGGGCTCCGCAGAGGCCAGCAGGACGTTCTCCGGCTTCAGGTCGCAGTGCACAATGTTCTTGAAGTGAAGATGTCTGAGGGCCACCAGGATCTGTGGGACAGGAGCTCAGTGAGGAGGGGTCCCAGAGGGACCGTGAAGGTCCCAGAGGGGAGACTGAAGATCGTAGAGGAGACACTGAAGGTCCCACATGAAACATTTTCAGCGGCCGGGTCTCTGACCTGTGTGACCAGGAACTTGGTGAGGCGCTCGGGCAGGCGGCTCTTCTCGCTGGACAGAATCATCTCCAGCATGTCGCCGTGGAGCTTCTCCATGACGACGAACACCCGCTCGGGCGTCTCGAACATGCAGTCCAGGTTGACGATGCCCGGGTGGTGCAGGTTCTGTGGGTGGAGGCCTTTAGCCGGGGCTCTGAAGGAGCTGTTGTCTGTTCCTTGTTGCTCGTCCTACCTGCAGGATGGCCACCTCGTTCCTCAGCTGGCTCTCCTGCTTGGTGGGGAACCTCATTTTGTCGATGATTTTAATCGCCACGTCCCTGCCGGACTTCCTGTGTTTACCTGCACAGGAGGAGGAACATCTCAGATAGAAAACTCTAGAAGGTTTGGACCTTGTGGAGCTTCTGAGCCTCTCACCTCCGTAGACAATCCCGAACTGACCGGAGCCCAGGACCTCGTCGGCGAAGATCTGGTACACCGAGCTGATGTCCTGCAAGAGACGCGGCGGGTCAACCGTCACAGAAGAGCAACAGGGACCTTTTCATGGGATCCTGATTGATTGTTATTGCGTCAATGATTCATTGCGTGTGAACGTATAAAAGCTGAGTGGAGACTCACCACGTTCTCTTGGATCTGGGAGTTGGACACTGATATGCTGACGGAGACGTCCTCTGAGGAGACAAACAAACAACACAGCGCTTTTGTTTTTAAAGCCTTCAGATAATTAAAGTCTCACTTCCTAACTAACTGTCCGAGTACGTGAGCGCAGACAAAAGGCCGAGGGCGCGTTCCGTCCCCGCTGACGAGTATTGATTCCGGATCGCTGACCTCGTCCCTCCCTGCGATCGATGCCACCGACACAGCTTATGTAACAGCTGTGCAGTCGGGCTGTTGGCCTCAGCGGAAAAGGCTTTTATTTTGAAATCACTGCCATGTGACCAGCATGTGAATATCAGTTTTCTTTGTTATTGATTTGGTACAGTTTCATGTTAAAAAAACAGAATAAATGCTTCCAGACTTTATGCTAAGCTAAAACAGATTTCATTCAATAATCAATAATCCTCACAGATAAATATGGGAACATAAATGTTCATTACAGTTTTAGTAGAATAAATGAACATATTGTTGCCATAATATTTTAAAGAAACACAGTTACTATTATTTTAAAATAATTCAAACTCTCCATTAACTTTTTATTTACGTCGTCCAACAAAACAAATGTGAAAAAAAGAAGGTCGACATTAAATAATTAACAGCTGGAAAACACAAACGGTCCATTTAGGTATTTAATGCAGGACAGCTCAGTTTAAATACACTTTAACCTGAGACGAATTAGAGCGTAAAATCCTCTGGAATCCCTCCAATCACTTTAAAATGTGTGCGCGTGCGTGCGTGTGTGTGTGTGTGTTGTATAACAGTCTTCTCATGAAACATCATATTCCATCTGATCTCAAATCCACAGTTTTAAAGTACTATTTGAAATGTTTATTCTTCATGTTCGGGACACCATTGGAGCTCCTTTTCATGTGTAACCATGGAAACGAGGTTTTACATTCTGTAACAAAAGTATTATATTGTCTTCTGTCAGTAAACGTTGCTACAAACCACAGATATTTATATGTGTAACTACTATACGAAGGATGGTTCAGAGTCTCCGGCTGTCACTCACTGTGGTCCCGCCCCTGGCCGGGCCCGGCCCCGCCCCCGCTGGCCTTGGGCGTGACGGGCATCATGGCCTGCCGGATGGCCTTTTCCCAGCCGCGGCCCGCCTCCCGCCCAGCGCCGCTCGGCGCCAGGACGGGGCTGTGCTGGTTGGGGCCGTCCTCCCCGACGTAGTACACCACGTGGGCCGTGATCACCTGGAAGCAGGGCGGGTTGGCGCCGCCCGGCAGGCCGCCCGGGTCCAGAGCCGCCTCCACCCGCAGGATCTCGCACAGGGGGATCTCCTGAGGGGGGAAGAGGAGTGAAGAGGAGTGAAGGTTCCTTTCCCCGTCGTCCCGTTCTCGCTGTACAGACACGAGTTGAAGCGCGAGGAGGACGCCACCCGGACGCCACCCAGACGGCATCAGGACGCCACCCGGACGCGTCTCCTCGCTCCGATGGACTGGGAGACGCTCAGAGTCTCAGTGTTTGAAACTTCCCTTCCTTCCTGCCAGATCAAACACAGCAGCAGGCGAGCGGCGTCTCCGTGCCCCCCAGAGGCATTCCGCCGTTTTGTGTTCAGCCAAAGTTCACCCCCCCCCTCCTCTGGCATCCATTCATCCCGCCGCTCTTATTAAAAAGGCGGGACTTGCCGCCGCAGCTTGAGGGCGCGAGGCAGCGAGGCGACGGGCCAGAGAGACGTTGGGGAAGCGACCAGGAACCCCCCCCATCACCCTCCCATCACCCCCCCCTTCCTCCCTCTGGCTTCGCCTTCAAAGGAAGCGGCGCTTTGTGGTGAAGGTCAGCGGGTCGCCGGCAGAGCGAGATGAAAGGAGGAAAAGAGCTGGTTCCTCACAGAACGACTCATTAAACCTCATGATGCCTTTATGCGAGTACAATAAATATTCATACAGAATGATTCACTTAAACCAGAGAATGACTCCGATGACCCCCCCCCCCACAACGCCAGGGGGTCACAATCAATGACCCCCCCCCCCCGCAACGCCAGGGGGTCACAATCAATGACCCCCCCCCACAACGCCAGGGGGTCACAATCAATGACCCCCCCCCACAACGCCGGCGCTTTGTCCCACTGAAAGCGGATCCGTCTCCTACCTTGTAAAACTTGGCTCCACTTTCGTTCTGGAACAACGTGAGACTTTTGCTGTCGAGCCTCCAGTAATGTCTCTTCCTCTGAGGAGCAAATATATATATATACACAAGTACACACATACATATACACAGTGTATGTACACTTGTTACAGTGAGCCACACTCAGTGGGCTTGTTGGTGGTTGTTTCATTCAGCCACACGTCGTGTGACGTAGCGGACGTAGCGGACGCACCAGCGTGTCGCTGCTGGTGTAGTGCACCATCCAGCCCTCCTTCACCAGGGTGCAGCTCCTCCTCTTGGTGTGCTTGATGGACTGAACCACTCGCATCAGAGGGATGTTGCTGCTGGTGCACGGGCTGCAGACACACACAGGAACAACACAACTCACTCCTTCGCACAAAGACTCTCAAAATGACATTTCCTCAAGTTAAAGAAATAAATAAAAATCCACATCAAGAGGTTTTAAATTCAGAACTATAAATAAAGCACAGAAAAAGAGGGGGGGTCACCTGACGGCTCGCAGCGTCTCGTCGTCCCTCTCGATGAAGAACAGCTTGTCGTCCTGCTCGTCGCAGCCGTCCACCTCCATGCTGGTCTCCGGGTCGGGCCCGGGACTCGCCGGCTCTGCAGCGACGCACAGAGTCAGAGTACACAACGCATAACACACAAAGAGTCAGAGTACACAACGCACAGAGTCAGAGTACACAATGCATAACGCACAGAGTCAGAGTACACAACGCATAACGCACAAAGAGTCAGAGTACACAACGCATAACGCACAAAGAGTCAGAGTACACAACGCACAGAGTCAGAGTACACAATGCATAACGCACAGAGTCAGAGTACACAATGCATAACGCACAAAGAGTCAGAGTACACAACGCATAACGCACAAAGAGTCAGAGTACACAACGCATAACGCACAAAGAGTCAGAGTACACAACGCATAACTCACAGAGTCAGAGTACACAACGCATAACGCACAAAGAGTCAGAGTACACAACGCATAACGCACAAAGAGTCAGAGTACACAACGCATACACAGAGTCAGAGTACACAACGCATAACGCACAAAGGGACAACACGCAGGCCTCCTTCAGCCGCCACGCTGCAGTTCCTCCAGCGGCCCCCGGGGGGCCTTTCAAGTTTTATTTTGAAAAGATGAGTAGAAACTTGAGAACTTATTGATTTAGAAGTTTTAAGGATCCTTAGTAAAGAAATAATTGTAATCTTTGTCTAAAAAGGTCAAATGAGTGTTTTAATAGCCTCTTCGGCCCTTTCTACGTGTGCAGGCGCTGCCACACGAGAGGAACACCCCCCCTCTCCTCCCTCCCCCCCGCGCTCTTATTGTGTAGGAACTCACCTCCGTTAAAGTCGACCTCCCCGAGGCAGTCGCGAGGTATTTTGGCCGCACATCTTTTGTGGCAGTTGAACTTACAATCTAAGCAGGCGACAGAAGGGGGGGGGGTCAAACACTGGTCCGCTCAGCTCAGCGTGTCGGTCTTTGGGGGGGGGGTAAAGGGGGGAGAGGGGGGGTCACCTTTGCACTGCATGCCCTGGCGGAAGAGGCCCTTCAGCAGGCGCTTGCAGAGCTGGCAGATGGTGGGGCGGGTGTAGGTGTGGACGGAGAAGGTGTGGGGCACTTTGACCCGACCCAGCACCATCTTCTCCATCCAGATGGGGCGGCCGCTCAGCAGCGAGTTCCGCTTCGTGGCGCCCAGCGGGGGGCGCTAGCAGGGAGGAGGGGGGGGTTAAAACATCCGTCAGAGATCAGGAGGCGAATGTGAAACAACGGATCGTCACTAAGAGAGAAAGATCCAAATAAAGAGAGAAAACGTTTACAATCAGTTTACAGCAGATGTTCCTCACAACACTGTGTGTGTGTGTGTGTGTGTGTGTGTGTGTGTGTGTGTGTGATGGAGCAGATAAAAGTGTGTTTGTTCCAGAGAGCGAGGAGCTCTGACTGGGACCTGGGATGGAAAAATCCAGTGTTCAGCCTGCAGCCATGAGAGTGTGTGTGTGTCCGTGTGTGTGTGTGTGTGTGTGTGTCTGTGTGTGTGCGCGGCTCTTTGGTTGCACAATGCAGACCTGCAAGCGTGGAAAGTGTGTGTCATTCATTCATTATTAGTCAATCTCTAAACCGGCTTTCGCTCCGCTGACTTCTCTTCTCTTTCTGAATGAACCACACACGCACGCACGCACGCACGCACGCACGCACACACACACACACACACACACACACACACACACACACACACACACACACACACACACACACACACACACACACACACACACACACACACACACACACACACACACACACACACACACACACACACACGTTACTTTGGACTCTGAACATCGGACAAGTTCAAGTCTGTTTAAACTCCGATGCACTGTCAGTATTTGTGCGGCGTGCGTAGCGGACCGACCTCGTCCGGCGGCGTGGGGGTGAACTCGGCGGACGGCGGGCGGGCGATGGCGCCCGGCAGCGAGACGTTGGACAGGCGGCGCTTCCTCACGCCGCTGCAGTTGTTGGGGATCTTGAACGCGCAGCGTTTGTGGTAGTTCAGCCCGCATCCTGCAGGAGGAGACCAGTCATTCGTTTCACCGCCGCGTGGTGAAGCTGCGGCTTCGTGGGCGGTTTAAGGCGGGTCAGTCGCGGTAACATTTGTAGCAAGAGATCAAACCAGTTTATCACAGCCACAAGCGGTAAAAAAACATCAGATCTTCCCCTTTCCGACGGCCTTTGAACGCATCACGTACCCATCTGCACCCCCCCTCCCCCCACATGCTCACCCTCACACTTGAGGCCCTGCCTCACGAGGCCCCACAGCATCTCCCCGCAGTCGTCGCAGAAGGCCGGCGCCTTGTAGGAGTGGACGTAGAGCGCGTGCGGGCGGATCTGGAAGTCCTCGGCCGTGGCCAGAGCTGAAAACCAAACCAGCACCAATCATTAGTCCCAACGAGGGGTAAGACGCCTCCTCTAACGCGCTTTTAATAAAGCTCCCCGGAAACGGTAACTCCTGGTTTGCCGATCCTCACATGGGTGTTCTGGCTCTACGTGTTGGTATCTCATATTTCTGTGGCACCACGACGTTTCCTACCGGAGAGAACCACCTCCACCAGGTCGCCCTCCTGGATCTCCTCCGCCGAGCTCAGGCGCTGCAGGATGTTGTCCGAGTTCAGGTTGTGACGAAAGAGGAGGATCTTATCGTACATCCCGAAGAATCCACATTCGGGGAACTGAGGAGGAGGAGGAAGAGCAGGAAGTTAAAGTCAAACATTCCTGAAAAATAAATAAAAAGAAAGAATCTAAGCAGATGATAATAAATGTTTAGATTACAGACATAACCTTTATTCTCTGTGTAACGGCGGGTTCAAAGGGCGCGTGGAAGACCCTTCAAAATAAAAGCCTCATGCATGTAACATTGGCGTATTTTGCATTAGGGTGCTGTTCTTATTTTAAAGAGCTGCTGTTTGTTGAGAGTTCATGCAGTTTGACAGACAGACAGAGAAAGACAGACAGACAGCGATGAAACCATGACGACTCGATCATCCAATCACACGACAGTTTGTGGTCAGCTGGTGCGTCCGAGGAGGAACAGCAAGAGTTCTGTTAATGGACAAGAGTGTGTGTTTAATATTTAATACACACTGATCCCCTCTTTGTGGTTGATCCGCCATTAACCGGCTTACACACACACACACACACACACACACACACACACACACACACACACACACACACACACCTAACTGAATCCACATTTCTAAAGACCCCGCAGTCTTTGGGTTGACGGGGTCACACAGGTCAAATCCTCCAGGCCGTGCTGTGACCTATGACCCCGCAGCAGGAGCTGGAACAAGGAGGAAGGAGGGCGGGGGGGGGGGTCTCTAACTGATCAATCACCTCTCAATCTGCTCTCAAGTGTTCATAGAAACCAATAATCCTTCTTCTAAAAGCACCAACACACACACACACACACACACCTTAGATCTTGTGCGTGTGACATCACAAGCAGTAGGGAGCCAATCAGGTTCAAGGGATTTTACAGGAGTGCGACTTCTAAACAGAGACCATTTGTCCAGTCGCAAAACGTAATATAGTTTTATATACAACAACCTGCAGCTTTAATACTTACATGTAATATATATATATATATATATATATATAAAGTAAATGCTCCTGATGTGAATTAACATTCACATTAAATGAATGTAGAATGTGGAAATATGGAGCTTCCAACGAACAAACAGAACCCTGAAAGCCTTTCAGCGTAATAAAACTCTCCAAACCAGAGGGGCTGATGGGAAATATGAAGGTAAACATGCGCAGCAGCCGCCTGCGCTCAGGAAACAAACAGGAAGAGGCGCCGAGTGGGTCCAAGGTCGTCAGCGTGAGGAGAGGAGTTTATTTCACGCGTCCTCTTCCAACGTTAAGAAGAAATCAGACACCAAGGAAACCCCACAAAACTTGCTTTTTATTCACTCGATTCATATTCAAGTTATTTTGTTTTAAAAGATGCCGTTTACCAGGCGGCGGCGTGACCTTTGACCTCTCTACTATTTGCCTCGTCTTGGGTTCAACTAAATCAAATTCAAGAAATGAAATGAATCCAACTACAAACCACAGCAGGGCCTCAAGCCCATGACCTGCAGGGAGTTTATCACACACACACACACACACACACATCCTCCCTCCTCAGTGTGTGTGTGTGTGTGTGTGTGTGTGTGTGTGTGTGTGTGTGTGTGTGTTAAAGTGACCTCGGCGTTTCCTCTGCATTCATCCACCAGATTAAGATAATAAAGTTTCTCTATGGAACATAACGATGTGAATGCAGCTTTGAATATTTTTAGCAAAAGCTACATTTAATACTTTGTATTTGTATGTTTGTACTATTTCATTGTCTTTATTATTATGCATTTCTCCTTAAAACACATTTGTCTAAATATTAACAGCTGTTTCAATATTTCATTTTCTTGTTAAAAGTTTCTTTAGCGTGAAGAAATCTTACTTGGATTAGAAATGACAGTTTCTGTCATAAACTCCTCTGGATTAAATAATCAGGCTAAATGAATAAAAACAGATTACACTGATAATAAAACGGACCTCTGAGGTCACCGTGGTCGTCACGCACAGGAAGACGGACGCCTCAGCAACACACACAACTCATGTCATGCAAATGAGATGAGTGCAAATGAAGGGAGAGCAGGTTAAACGGGTTGCACATTCAAATGTCTTTAATGTTCCGAGGAGAATGACATGCTGCATTCAGGGGCCTCCGGAATAATCCGACCAACAAGGTTACGACTATGAAAATAAATATTAATAGCAAATTAATTGAACGTAACTCCCCCACCTGCGTATCATATCGTTCAGTAAGATTATCTTTGGATAAAAAGAATATCAATGTTAAGTAGATCCAGCCAGGCCCTGCACACGGTGTATGAAGACGGCTCGTCTTTTGCCTCCGTGTTTGGTCTCCTCCTCCAGAGGGACGAATTGGTCTCTAGCAGCTAAACGCTTTGTTCGCTTTCTGTCAACAAAAGGATGTGTGTGTGGTCAGCGTGGCGACTCACAGGGGAGGGGCACTTCCCTACTTCCTCACCCCCCCCACACACACTCACAGACGGTAGTAAGGAGGTGTAGAACAGCAGTAAATCAGACCCGAAGCTTCCCTCCACCCACAGACAGCCATCACAGATCCACAATGTGGACACAAAAGCAGGAACGAGGAAATTCCGCTGATGATGTCATTTTTTTATGTGGGCCGAGTTCCACCTTGAGCTCCTGCAGGAAGTTCCTGCTGGGTTCTTTATGCTCATTCGAGAACAACAGCTGTGAAAGGTGTCGCTCCGTAGAAGCAGTTCCTCTAGTGGCCACCAGCTGGAGCAGAACTCCTCAGCCAGTTCATTTGGATCCACGAAGAATTCAGGTCTCAGAGTTCAATGCTTTTTTTTGCTGAAGGACCGCAAACCTCCTCCAGACACAACGCACACAGCTGCGAAACAGGAAGTGTGGAGCGTTGCCGTGGCAACAACGACAACCACAGGGTGACGATCCCGCTCAAAGACGAGAGACGACAAAAGCTGCGAGCGATGCATCTAAGAAACCATTGAACCCGACTGATGCAGACTAATCAATCAAGCAATCAACCAGCCAGCCAATCGCTGAGCGGCTGGACGAGCAGCAGCAGGAACCAGAGCGCCGCTCGGTTTCCCCTCGCTCTGCAAAACAGAAGGATGGTTTGCTGCAAAGTGTGTGTGTGTGTGTGTGTGTGTGTGTGTGTGTGTGTGTGTGTGAGTGTGTCAGCGGCGTGACGGGAAACGCACTCACAGCCGTGAACACAGGTGGTGCGTTCAGTGCGAGCGGTAAAGAACGGCTCATGAAGGAAGAGCCGCTTGGTTTCGGGCGGAGTCGAGGCTCCTGGTCGGGTAAACGAGCGTACCTTGTGGTCCACGATGGAGCACACGAGCTCCCGGACGGCGCCCAGCGAGAGCTCTCCGGCCTCCAGGGTGACGGTCTCCCTGGTGAGGCCGATCTGGACCAGGAAGGAGACCCCGTGGACGGACCCCCGGGAGCCGGTGGGGCTGGGGGCCGTGCGGCTGCTGTCGGAGAGCCGGCTGGAGAGCGTGGCCGGCGGGCTGGGGGACGGCGTGGGCGGGGCGGCGTGCTGGGGCAGCAGGGGGGAGGAGCGCGGCGAGGCCGGCGGTGGCGGCGGGCTGTTGTCGGCCATCTTGGCTCTGCTCTCTGCGGCGGGAGGCAGGAGGAGACCAACACAACCAAACAAACCGAGCTCCGGTCACATCTCCCACCGCCAGAACGTGGCGTGAAAACGTTTCCTCTCGCCGACGGGCATCTCCGAGGGGGAGGAGACGCGCCGGTCAGAGAGCCTCGCTGTGGATGTGAGGAGAGCCGCTCCGTGGTTTCACCTGAGAGAGTCCAGAGAAAGAACGTGAAACGGCTTCATGCGTTCAGAGCGTAAAGACTATAATCGATGCGTCTGATGGAGGATTTACATTCAAACACCTCGGCTGCAGAAACTAAAACAAAGAAGTGAAACAGCTGCAGAGAACAAACTAAAAGCTTCAGTCAATTAAATGATCAATAAAGTTCCTGTGTAGACAGCAGTGAATTTTATGGTTTACCTATAAACCACCGTAAATACTTCGGAATTTAAGGACGAGTGAAGGATTCTGGTTCGATAGCAAACACTGAAATCCATTTGACAATGAGCGTAAATATGACGTTTAATATTAGTGTAAACTTTATTAAACTTTAACCCTAAAAACGCCTTACAATGAATGAAGTGAAAATATAAAGATACGTAAATGTACATATACATTCAATTATAGCAAGTATACGTGATTATTCTTATTATTTATTAAAGTGAATGTGACTTTTAATGAGACGTGTTGCTGAGCTGTTTACCAATGACATATCCAGATGCAGCTATAGGAAACATGTGAACAGGATTTACATATATCTATATCTATCTATATCTATATCTATATCCAGATCTACAAAATAACGTTTCGATTTAAAGCAACAGGTCTGTTTTCATACGTCATTAAAGGATCGTTACCTCTCTTCCGTTTCCATCGGCGAACAAACACATGTGACGTTAAGCGGCGTAAAGTCTTTGTTTTCCTTTCTGGTTTTACTGTAAAACTTGTTTCCCTCCGCGAGACACGCGAACATGAAAAAAGGCCCCGCGTGCGGCTCGACAGCAGCTCGCGCTTCACGCGGATCTGAACATCAGAGAGGAAACCCGAGGGGGCGGAGCCTCGAGCGCGCAGGGGGAGGAGGGGGAGGGCTCACTCTGACGCGTTCATAAAATAAATATGTTTACGTTAATGACTGTTTGAAAAGAAATGAACGGAATTCAGCGAGTAAGTAAGTATTAAAGTAGTTTGTACTACTCTGTCCGTGTATTAGCTAATGTAAAGTAATGCTTAACTAAGCTAATAAATGCTCATCTACATTAGATAAAGTACTGAATGGGGCCGAGCTAATGCTGCGCAGCAGTTTTCATTATACACACACGATAGTATCAGTAAGAGTGTTGAACATACTTTTAAATCTGTAGGAAAGCGGTCAAACTTTCCCTCACGTTGCTCAATCATTTCTGCCACGGAGTGGTTCATCTGTTATATAGGCGATCTTTGTTTGGTCACAGCATTGAATCTCATCACGTAGTTCTATGGCGCCACCTTCTGGCCAAATAACTCCATCACCCAGAGTGCAGCTAATTGACCCACTTTATGTGCTGGGTAACTTACGAATTCAACCTGAAAACCTCTGCAATACTTCCGTCGAAAATGTACTAAAATGTATGTAACAGCTGGTTTCCCTTTCTGATTATTTCATAGACTGCTGAGTAGTTTACTTCATAATAATATCATCATGTATTAATTGATATACATTGTGTAGGGATGATCTGAAATTCTAGTTATAGTTATCGTGGAGCAAATGTACTTAGTTCATCTCGTGAATAATTATAACAACTTAAATAGATAGAACTTCTCATAAACAAGTTTACAAAGTTATTTACAAATATACCTTATAAATAAAAAAGAATTAATTCATCATGACGAAAAATCCAAACATCGTATCGTTTAGTTGTATATTTGAAAATCAATAAATATTGGACCAGTTTTTTGCTTTTCTACCCTTATATTTTCCTTTTTTTTAAGTTTGTTTTTTAATTCTTGCTTTTCTTACATCATGAAAACAAAAAAAGAACCCAGCAAAAATCACAGAGCACGTTATAAAACAAAAAAACATTAAAAACAAGTGAATTTAAAATGATTTACAGAACAAACAGCTCAAAGGTTTCGTCTCCACTGAGAAGTTTTGTTGTTTAAATGTGAGTGGTTATCGGTGCAGACTCTTCGTATCACATCAACATGTTCTTTAGGGACACTTTGCCATCAGAAGTTTAATGACTATACATCCATCGGACGGGTCTCATACTTCTGCACAACTCACGTGTTTCCTGTGAAAACTGAAGTTTATTTAGAAAAAAGCTCCACCGGTGGAACCCGGGTGGAAATGTCCGCTGGCTGGACTCTGGTGGAGACGACCGTCCCCTTCAGGTCTGCTCCGCAGCCGCCGCCCGCTGAGCGATCTCCTGCAGCAGGCTGCCGTTGGAGCGTCTCCACTTCCGGTACTCGGGCGCCGCCAGCTTGGGTTCGGCGAGGATCTGCTCCACCTGCTCCACCTGCAGCAGCTCCAACTCTTTGGCCTGTAGGACAAGTACTCGTTCAGGTACCGTGAGAGGGTACAATTCTGAGCTAGCAGTACTTCACTTCCTCTCTTCCTTTTCTGCTACTTTAACCGTTTCCTATTTTTTGAATTGAAACTATTGAAACTACACTGCAGTATAAAGTGTTATTGTGTTCTCATCATATACGATAACTATCCAGTAATGTACTATATATCATTTTGCATAAGACATACATTTAGGACATATAGTATGCATTAGTGTATTTCTACTCAAGTACTCCACCTTCAGCGTGCTGCTGAGGATCCGCAGCAGGTGGAGCTCCTCGTTGACTCTGTCGTCCTGACAGCGCCGGGCGAAGGAGGCCCGGAAGTCCCGCCCACTGGACGGACCGATGTGGTGGTGGTGGTGGAGGTGGAGGCTCTCCACCCCGTCGGTCGGCGTCGCTGCAAAGAGAGCGAGGCGGGAATGACTTCATTGAAGGTTGAGATCTCACTCTGTCGGATTCACGGGGGGCAATTTAACACCAGGGGGCCTTAATCAATGCAAGGCCACCAGATACGACCGCTTTGATTCCACACTATTTCTCCCTGTCAACTACATTACCCACAATGCATCGCGACTAGGGACAGCTCAGTCTGGAGATCCAGTTGTGTTATTCGTATTAGCAGGAATATAGACATTCCCAATCAAATCAAAACAGCAGGTTGGATTATAGAGGCGGCCATTTTTATGTGTACCGTCGCCATGGCGACCGCATTGGCTGGCTAACTTGCAAGCACTTTTCAATAAACTACAGAATAACTGACTTTATTTGCAGTGGCGTAGCAACAAGACAACGTAATGTTCATCCTGTAACCACAGCACAGTGGAATGAACCAGCTAGTGAGCTAACCAGCTAGTGAGCTAACCAGCTAGTGAGCTAACCAGCTAGCGAGCTAACCAGCTGGCCGCCTCCCTCTTGACCAGCTCCACAAACAGCCATTTTGAAACACATGTGGGAGAAACGTCATGGTGTGGAAGCGGCAGCGCTGCCGGTGGCCAGGTGTTCACCGAGGACCACCTCCTCCTGCGTCTCGTCGCTGACGTGCAGCACAAGGGGGGGCAAACCGCCGGCGGCCCCATCGGGGGGTGGGACGTCCGGCGGGGGCGGGGCCTCGTCTCTTCTTCTGCTGCCTCCCAGACCGCCGCCCTCCGAGTTGCTGCTTCTTCTGTGGTCGCCACTCAACGCGGAGTCTCCCTGCGAGAGAGGGACGTGGTGAAACCAGTGCCGGCCCGAGCCTCTTGGGGGCCCTAAGCAGAATTTGATTTGGGGGCCCCCCTTCCCACCAGTGACTCCCAGAGTCACCTGTGCTAGAAGATTATTGGCACAAATGTCACGCTATAATGTTATAGCAATTATAAACAAATACAGTGAGGTCATAATACAAAACTAGGGCTGCTTGCAGCGCTGAACGGGCCTTCGCCTCGGTCAGCCAGACACGTGGTCAAAAAGTGAAAACAGAAGAAAAAAAAGTCTGGTCCCAGATAGGAATCAGACCCAGATCTCTGGCTCCCTAACCAGACACCTTATATCTGAGATATCATTCACACTTGCCAATGCACGCACGTGAGCCGCCTGGTTCTGCCGGCTTGCGGCTCGCCGGCTGCTTGGGGCCCCCTGGTGGCCCCAAGCAGCCGCTTAGTTCGCTTATGCCTCGAGCCGGCTCTGGGTGAAACCATAGAGATATCTCTGTCTATCTGATGTATATCTTTATCTTTATGTCTATATGGGTTTATCTAGCTTCATATCTTTATATATATCTTTATCTATCTATGGGTGAAAATCTGAGTCTCTTCACCCGTCGTCACTCACATCCTCAGACTCGTCTTGTTGGCGCTCAGAGTTTGCAGAAGAGGAAGTGAAGAACGGCTCGTCGGCGTCCTGGTCGCTGCCCTCGCTGTAGCACCCTGCACACAGACATGTGCACGCACACGCATGCATTCCGTCACCAACAAGTAGAAAGACGGGGAGGCCACACTATGCATGCATGCACATGCACAATCATATATTCATCATATACATTTCCCTGTAGCGCTCTGACCTTCAGCGTTGATCTCTTCACACGGATCAGCCGCCTCCGACTAGTTTACTGATCCATCTGCACGCACACACACACACACACACACACACACAGTGACTCGGCATCTTTAATTAAGGGTGAGAAAAGAAAAAGAGGAAGAAAAAGGAACCGAGATCGGAGGAGTAATAAGAACACACTATATGTGCTGTAGATAAGAACCATTATCGGTACCATTTAAGAGCCACAGTTTGTTAGTCGTTTTAGTCGAGGTAAAGTCTGACTGTTATTACAGTAACTACGTTATTACAGTAGAGTAACTTACAGTAGAGAAGTAATAACAGTTATTACACAATAACAGTTATTACAGTTCATTCTGAAGGGAAAATGAAAGTTTGACCACATTAACTCGTCCATCAGGACCAAAGTGGAGGACAAACAGATCTATTTAAACAGGACACCAGCGGGGTTGGAATTATTCACGCATTGCAAGACTTAAGTAATATAAATCAGAGTTTTTCTAGCGTTGTAACAGAGTAATAATACTCACTTGTTCATTTCGATGAAGCTCTCAGCGGCGATGAAGAGCGTCACAATGAGAGGATGGCTGGCTGTTATGACACTGAAACAACGCACACAACCATTTAAACTGACAAGCTAAACTCTGCACGTTGGAATAGTGTCATTTTGTTATTATTTGTAAAGCAAAAGTCATTGATATTTACACGTCTCTATAACTACAACCATAACAGCTAGCAGGCTAGTTAGCACATGCTAATTTAAGCGGTAAAGCCCACAATGAATGCTGATTAAAAGCAGTTCAGCCTGGCTGAACGTTACAATGAGACGTTCCTTATGACGTCCAACATGGCGTACTGTTTCTTCCTGCCCGGTTTGGCCTGTTCGATGGTGAAGCCGGAGAGGAGGAGGAATCCTTCTGCTTTCGGCGCCTGCAGACCGGCGACCCGTCTCAGTAACAAGTGATGCATTCATGTATGCGTTCATAATGACGACGCGACGTGGACCTCACCGTCTTGCTGGAGTACCAGTACAGGGAGCTCTTCTTCAGGACGAACCAGTACCTCACCCACCGGCTGCCCAGGAAGCGCCGGCCCTCCTTCCTGCGCAGCAGCCAGCCCTGGCAGTCCAGCGGGCCCAGGTCCCGGACCGAGACCCCCCGGCGACTCATGGTGGACACGCACGGCCCTGACAAATACACAACGCGTGTACGCACGCAGCACAGCAGGTGTTCCAGTGACGGCTGTGTGCACACTCACCTCTTTACATCATTCAGCATACTTTTAATTAAATCAGGCTCAACCGAGTGATTTGGAACTTCAAGAGAAGCAAAAACTGAAAGGGTCTGTTTTTAAATACGTTCATGTAACATGTAACATTCACCAATATGGAGGATTATGCTCAAAATACAGAATAACAATCAACTGAATAGTTCTACGACTCCGTCTCTGAAGGAGGAGGCCTCACCTGCTGCAGCGTCCGGCGGAGACGAGTCTCTGCAGCCGACTGATCAGGAGGAAGCTGCTTGTGAGTGTGAGACTGTGTGTGTGCGTGCGTGTGCGTGTGTGTGTCTGCGCCGTCCTTCCTGTTTCGGATGGTCCGTGCGACCCTTCGGTTTCTCAGACACTCTGCACACAAACATCCTCTCCGAAGTGGAGAAAACTAAAAGGTTTGTGTTGAAATGAGGTAGTTTGAGATAAACATTATGCACATAGAAGATCTAAATATCCCTCACGAGGTGAGTGATGGACAGGTGATAAGATGAGGTCAGCTCTGCTGCAGATGCAGTAAACTTAAATGGACCGTTTGTCCCACTAGGTGGAGACTTCAGCTCATGTTGTTCATTAGAAACATCTACAAAACATCGTTCCCTTATTCACCACACGTCATTCTGTCATCATTCTTTTCTCATCAACGCTATTTCACTGAAGAAGAGATCTTCCACCACTTTATTTGCATCGAAGTCACAGATTGACACATCAGTTAAACTCTTGAAATACAAAACAAATGTATGATACGTATGAATCCTAATAACTAAAACAGGATCCAACAAACAACTTTAGAAACATGTTTTCTGGAACTCAAAGATCCATTTTAACTTGTTAAAAGTAATCAAAACATGGACTCTTTAAACGAGGCGGCACGTTTAGTTATGAGACTTCTCTTGATCCGCCCTGAAATAAAAAGGTGATACGGAACAGCAGTAACAGTGTCTTACTTCCTGTAAATCAGACTGTCCCCCAGTACAGCGAGACACACACACACACACACACACACACACACACACACACACACACATCGAATCTCTGAAGAACTAAAAGGTTTTAGAATTTAACACTTTGATTTCACTCTCAAACCCAAAAACAACAGTTTCTTTTCCGCTGTAACTGAGCGTCAGCAAGTCTTTATTTCACTTTCTGTTCACATGACGTCTTATTATGGGATATCGTGGTTCCTTTTCATGCTTTCAATGCCATTATTCTTATTATGTGAAGGCCGTAAGCAGTAATACACCTCATTGAAGTAGTTATTCAGTGTTAAAGCATTTGCTACTGTATCTTCTTGTTAGTTTAATAAAGTCTGTGCAGATGTAAAACACTTTGGTGAAGACAATGTTGAGCTCTTATTTGTTCACCTTAAAATAAAACCATATTTACAGACCACTTTCCAACTAGAATCCCTCTGAAGTTTGATTCTGTGATCCAAACCGTCACAAGAGTCTCCTACGTTTTGGGAGAGTTTTGTTTTAAAACCAAAACCAGCTTCATCTGCAGCAGATTCTTTGGAGCGACGAGCTGGATGAGTCCGGGGGGGTCGGACCTCCTGTGAGGAGGCTCAGCATTAAGAAAGAGACAGTGAAGAGGAGCCCCGGTACGCGCTCTTCATCCAGCGTCTTTAAGGCTTCGTCTTCATCAGAGGCAGCACATTCATCCCGAGGAGACGGCGTGCGTCCTGCAGCTGACATGACAGCGACTCACAGTCCATCACTGACTGCAGCTTTAAATGGATCGACTCAACACGGAGCTTTATTGGGTTTGTCCTCGTCAATGTGGACGACGAGTTTCTGTGTGAGCCTTTTTTTGTCTCGTTCACTCTCCAGATCTCTTCCTGAGGACACCCAGAGGACACCCAGAGGACACCTCCCGTCAGTGGCTGAGCAGCCTGAGGCGAGCCAGCCAGCCGCCGAGCAGCGAGGTCGGCTTGGTCCCGGCCATTGGAGGAGAAACGGCGGCTGAGGCGGAGGCGGGGCCGGCGTCCTTCTTGGACGCCGCCGCTTCCTGGTAGGGGATGGTGGCGCTGTTGTGCAGGTTGGCGTTGATGAAGCACTGGCTGCCCCGGATGTGGTCGACGCCGCGGGCGGACGGGTGTCCCCGGTAGGGCAGAGGGAAGCACGGCTCCTCCTCCGTGATGGTGCTGATCCCCTCGTTGCTCAGGTATCTGTGCAGCACGTCTGCAACAAAGAGGGGACGTCGTCGGGGGCGATGAGGTTAAACGTTTGCAGCTGAAGTCACGTGTGAACAAGCAGCTAAAGCTGCTAATGAGTCTTTGTTTGAACACAACGACGTGCACCAACTATCACATAAAACACACACTTCCTGAAGGTGAAGTGGTTCCTATTCAGGGTCAATAATCCATTATGGAGCCATGCACAGCACACAGGCGGCGTTTTGTCGCCGGCCGTTAGCGATCAGACGGCGACGTGTTGCTGATAACGTGAGATTACAGAGGGCGCTCGGGTGGAGCGGGTGGGGCTCACCTTTCCTCCCCCGGGAACCCGGCCTGGAGGACGGGTCACCTGAGAAGGACTCCACCGGCATGGAGACGGGTCGAGGTTTACCTGCAAGCAGATTAGAAACCCTTCACTTCTACTTCCATCAATCAGACATTCCTGAAGATGTGGAGTTGGATGAGGACGGAGAAACAGGAAATATAAAGAGACAGACTGTTAGCTTAGCTTAGCACAAAACATGGAAACAGAGCAACAGCAGGCAAGAGCACCAAGCAGCTGCTGAGCCCAGCGAATAAGACGTATAAATAAAAAGGTACATTAATACACATTTCATGTTAGTGACGCTCCTCATGGGAACAGAAGTGTGTGTGTGTGTGTGTGTGTGTGCGGCCTCACAGCGTGTAGACGAGCGCTGTCTAAGGCACACAGGGATTGGCTGGCTGGGCTCAGGTGGGGGGGGGCTGACCAAAGTGAAGCGCCGTCGCACGTCAGCGTCCAGACACGAGTTGGGAGAGTTGGGCCTCCGCTTCAAACCCGGAGACACGTTGAAGCTGTCGTCCCTTCAGGAGGAAGAGGAGGAGGAAGAGGAGGAGGGTCAGTACTCACTGCAACACCGACGCTACCATTGCTTCTGCCCCGTAACCATGACTACAGTCACGCGGTGACCGGCTGACCCCGGTGGAACTCACTGCGGTGCGTACGGTGCTGTGGGGGGAGGAGGGACGTACAAATCCAAGATGGCCGTCTTCCCCCTCCTCCCCGGAGCGTCAGCGGTTTCCGGCTGGCGAGTTCTGTAGAGAGCCGGAAGCCCCTGAGAGGTCTGCAGACAGCGCGAGCAAACAGCGGCCCGTTGGAACAGGAAGTGACCATTTATGGACCGAGGATGGACTGGAACTTTTGCTCCTGCGAGATTCTGAGGTTTGTGGCTCCACTAACAGATTCAGATTGATTGACGACTGGATGGGATGTAGAACTCTGTCCTCGCAAGTAGTAAATGAAGACATTTGTTTTGCGTATGGTTCTTAAAAGATGTAAAACCTCACGTCCACATTCACAACGCAGAGAAACAGCAGACCAAGCGGTTCGGTTTGCTTCCTCTCCTCGTGTCCTTTCATAAACACTCATCCACTATACTCCATTATCCCCCCCATGAGAGACGCAGCTTTTCCTCCTCATTTATTCACCTTACACTTATTGTGTTTACATACTGTTACTTATTATTTTTTGGAGTAAAAAACTTCTATGTGATCTTAAGAGCTTGTATGATAACTTACTTCATGTAAGTATTAGTGGAGACGAAGGCGCTGATGGAAGATGACCTTTGACCTGAACAGTGTCAAGGGGCGTTGAAGACGCATATCTACTCAAAACACACACATCCTGGACGCCGTCAGCGCACGGCCCCCGAAGGCCGTCTGCTGGACTCATTCACATGGTCACATGGTCACAATGTGGAGGAGCCAATGAGTCACCGTGCAAAGATGTCTGACATCAATGCAGCGTTTGAACTGTTCATTTCCAGGAGAAGGGATCCATTGTTCCCACACCTCAACTAGAAAGCTGCGATGACAGAAGGAGAACGCAAGGAGGGCTGATATCATCTCCTCCTCCTACGAACACACGGCTCGAGCATCTATACCAGCGTACGCATGTGATCAGACGCTTCCTTTACAGACACGTGGACATCCAGAGGTCCCGTTGAGAGGGAACGAGTGAGGGACGGACCGAAGGACAGAAAGTGTGTCTGCTGCTGACAAACGGACCGATGGTGATGAAGACAGCGGTTTCAGGGTCTTGCTCAGAGGCTCCTGGGCAGGTGGCTGTCGGCTCACCTGTATGAGCGGCGGCCTCCAGCGCAGGTTCTTCAGCGGGGCGGGAGCGAAGCAGCCGGACATCCCAGCCGGCCTCTTCTTCACCACCAGGTAGACGCCTCCGGACTCCCCCCTTAGCTTCTCCACCAGGCGCTTCAGCTGCCAGCCCACCTGGACCAATCACAGAGCGGACACTCAGGGCGCTGGCAGGAAGTCACTGGTACTTTTACAGGAAGCTTTAATGTCGCGTGAAACCTATGCTAGCTGTTTCCAGTGTTTGTGCTGAGCTAAGCTCGTCTCCTGGTTGTAGCTTCATATTTTAGCGCAGAGACGCAGGAGCTAAAAGCCAATGAGCCCGTTTCTCTCAGAAGGTCCTGACTCACCACCGTCTGCTGGTTGACCTGAACCACCTCGTCCCCAGCATGGATCCTCTTAGGTTTGATCTGCAGGAGACTGGGGGACAGTTTGGACGTCTTGTTAGGAGGTAAAGCAACGCGGCTGAGAAGCAGAAGAAGAAGCAGCAGCACACTCACGTTCTCGGTCGTCCCTGTGATCACGTGAAGCCCGTCGTAGGTGGACTTGATGTAAATACCCTGAAGGATAAAAACCCCAGTAAAGAACTCTGTGGTTGAGAACGGGTCAATAACTTCACTGGTTCTCTCACTGCAGCGGAGGCTCTGCTTCCTTCCTCTTCTTAAAGTTACTGGCACTAAGGGACGTGTTCCCGATATGTTCTGAGTGAGCGCGTTCTCACCAGTCCCTCGCCGGGCTTGATGTTGGTGATGTGCACCTCCTCCAGAGAGGACAGCTCAGTCTTCGAGGGGTCAGAGGTCACCTGGACCGTCTTCTCACAGACGCCGGTCAGAGCTCGGGACTGAAAACCAACAGACCCGTTTCATGGTTACTTGGTAAACTCCTTTAGCCTCGTGGATAAACTAAAGAGGAAGAATCAGCGTTAACATTATCGTCATGTAACCAACAGGATCACTTCAGTGTAAATATGCAGGAAGCGACATGCGGCGGCACTGAAGCCCTCTGACCTTTGACCTCTCCGAGAGGCAAACAAACAAGAATAGACCGGTCACCCACTTGGAGGTCGGACCGGTAAAGGTTCTGTTGACAAAGAGGATCTTTCTACACACTGAACACAACCTTCATCATCATCCTCGTCAAGTGAACCCCAAAAGGCTCTTTAGGACAGTTGGTTCATTTGATTTCAATCAACTTAAAAACTTGCAACAACCAGGATGTTGTTTTAGTGGCAGAAGGTCTTCAACGCATGACACCAAAGACAAAGGTCAGAGGTCACATCAGAAGGTGGTCGGGAGGGAAAGAGTTTAACGGCAGTATTCTGGGAACAACAGGAAGTGTTATCTAAGACAGGAAGTGGACGGTTCTGAGCTGAATAAACAACTCTGAACTAAATTCCCTCACACACACACACACACACACACACACACACACACACAATGAACGCCACGAGACGAAACAGGAAGAGGAAACGTGTGATCGCTGACTCTGCATATGTGTGTGTGTGCGTGTGCGTGTCTCCAAACATCCAGGCCAAAGGAAAAAGGAGAAGCACAACTCACCACTTCCAGAATCTTCTCCTCCATCTCATAAACGGTGCAGTCCTGTAATTAAGGAGACGGACCGACGTCACCCTTCAACCCAATAAACATCGGCATGTACAGGAAGCGAGTCCGTCTGCACCGTTCAAATAAGGCTTAATTTCATTTCTACATTCTGAGCTTTTATTATGCCGAGAGCAGCAAAGAGATGGAAAAGTCCCATGACTGAACCCTTTGATGCTACCGAGTCCAACAAGAGGCTGAGATATGACATCAGTAGCAAAAATAAAATGCTGTAAATCTTTAGTTATACACACCTGGTAATGTAAGATACATTATGTTGTGTTTTACATGAGGATTCTAATGGCATCTAATGAATGATATTAACATCTGACGTTGCAGCTTAAACCCAAGTCTCTCCTCAATATTATATATATATATATATATATACGTGCCGCACGAGAAAAACAATGCTTCAGTTAGAATGCAGAGGTAGAAATAATTTATCATGACTTTACAAATAGTAACTTTCCTTAGGACACATTTGGCCTTTAGGCATCTTTGGTTTTTCATACTAAAATTACAGCAGTTCTCCTTTGAATACTTCAAAATGAGGATTATCAAAAGATTGAGACGGTGTGTAAACCCGATATCTGAAAGAGGAGCATCATCAAAAGGACTTTGTACAAGTAAACACCAGTTATCTGGTGGGGGCATGAGGTCATGAGGGGTCACGAGGAGGACGTCAGCCTCACTGACCTTCTGCACGGTGGAGGTGAGCTCCAGGCACAGCTGGATGATCCTGCTCTTGGTGGAGGTGAAGTCGTTGGCGCTCGTCAGAGGAGTCCTGGAGGAGAGAGAAGGTTAGAACACAAATAATAATAATAATAATAATGTCATATTAACCGGTTATTCTCCGTTTCTCGTAAGTCAAACAAGTGAGACAAGAGTCCAATCTGTGGATACACATTAAAAGCTTCCTGCAGGAATGATGTTTGCATCCTCGAGGCTGCAGCCGGTCCCCTCTCTACTCGTATTAGATCTACATTGTAGCGCTGCAGCCTGTCCCCTCTCTACTCGTATTAGATCTACATTGTAGCGCTGCAGCCTGTCCCCTCTCTACTCGTATTAGATCTACATTGTAGCGCTGCAGCCTGTCCCCTCTCTACTCGTATTAGATCTACATTGTAGCGCTGCAGCCTGTCCCCTCTCTACTCGTATTAGATCTACATTGTAGCGCTGCAGCCTGTCCCCTCTCTACTCGTATTAGATCTACATTGTAGCGCTGCAGCCTGTCCCCTCTCTACTCGTATTAGATCTACATTGTAGCGCTGCAGCCTGTCCCCTCTCTACTCGTATTAGATCTACATTGTAGCGCTGCAGCCTGTCCCCTCTCTACTCGTATTAGATCTACATTGTAGCGCTGCAGCCTGTCCCCTCTCTACTCGTATTAGATCTACATTGTAGCGCTGCAGCCTGTCCCCTCTCTACTCGTATTAGATCTACATTGTAGCGCTGCAGCCTGTCCCCTCTCTACTCGTATTAGATCTACATTGTAGCGCTGCAGCCTGTCCCCTCTCTACTCGTATTAGATCTACATTGTAGCGCTGCAGCCTGTCCCCTCTCTACTCGTATTAGATCTACATTGTAGCGCTGCAGCCTGTCCCCTCTCTACTCGTATTAGATCTACATTGTAGCGCTGCAGCCTGTCCCCTCTCTACTCGTATTAGATCTACATTGTAGCGCTGCAGCCTGTCCCCTCTCTACTCGTATTAGATCTACATTGTAGCGCTGCAGCCTGTCCCCTCTCTACTCGTATTAGATCTACATTGTAGCGCTGCAGCCTGTCCCCTCTCTACTCGTATTAGATCTACATTGTAGCGCTGCAGCCTGTCCCCTCTCTACTCGTATTAGATCTACATTGTAGCGCTGCAGCCTGTCCCCTCTCTACTCGTATTAGATCTACATTGTAGCGCTGCAGCCTGTCCCCTCTCTACTCGTATTAGATCTACATTGTAGCGCTGCAGCCTGTCCCCTCTCTACTCGTATTAGATCTACATTGTAGCGCTGCAGCCTGTCCCCTCTCTACTCGTATTAGATCTACATTGTAGCGCTGCAGCCTGTCCCCTCTCTACTCGTATTAGATCTACATTGTAGCGCTGCAGCCTGTCCCCTCTCTACTCGTATTAGATCTACATTGTAACGCTGCAGCATGATGGACAGTATAAATGTCTGAGCTGGAGCTCCTTGCAGCTGCCCTCTCACCCGTCCAGCCAGGCCAGCAGGCTCTTGGCGGCGCCGATCAGCTCCACCACGGCGGTCAGGAACTCGTTGGAGGGCTGGTGGGAGATTCTGTTGTGGTAGGCCGGGTTCTTCCTGCGCTGCGACACCGAGCCGCTCAGGCTGTGATGCGCCGCTCTCATCCTGCCCACCAGCGTCTTCAGGTTGTCCTTCTCCACACCAAAGTTCTGTTCAACATGCAAAGAGAACATCACATGATCAGTAAACCGGGTGTTGAAGCTGCATCATTTTAAAGCCTGATGTTTTTATTGCCTATTGACCATGCTCGGTTTTTACTGTGAATCACTTTGAGCTGCATTTACATTATTTCAATTATAAAATTGTTGTTAAACTTAGCAACATTTACAAAGTTGAGATTTAGATTATATTCAAAATTCAAGTATCTTACGACATCCTGATGAACACCCCATCACACACACACACACACACACACACACACACACACACACACACACACACACACACACACACACACACACACACACACACACGGCCTGAGGCCGCCCAGATGTTTGAGGCGTCTCGTCGCTCGCAGCCAATAAAAACAGATTCCACCTGTCGACCGGCTTCACAGCAAAGAACCGTAAATCAACATGAAGGAAAGCGTCAGCCGTCTCGTTTCAGGTCACATCTCGTTAGGCGTCACGTGACCCCACGTGTCAATAAATGATCTGTGAGCTCTCATTTAGCTTGTAACTGGTTCATCTAGGTTCCGTAACCCATAATGCAACACAAAGGCCTCTTACAACTGTGCCACATTCAGGGCCTCAGTGTTAATTAAACTCGAAAAACGACATATAAAGCTGTAGGGTTTAAAAGCGTCTGATCACGTGACAGCCAACGGAACCTGCTGCTGGAACAAAGCTGCAACGGCTCTTCCTCTGTTTCAATGTGTGTGTGTGTGTGTGTGTGTGTGTGTGTGTGTGTGTGTGTGTGTGTGTGCGCGCGCGCGCGCGCGGCAGGGGAAGGGTGGAGGGGCGCTGGGACAGGTGGGAGGGGTCACATCCGTTTCCGGCTCCACAACAAACGAGCAGTAAACGCAGCTCTGTGTCGCAGAAAATATCCACTTCACCGTCAATTTAGTGGGACAGGAAAAGGACTGCGCGCAGTGTGATGTCACTGATGCTCATTAATGAGTCCAGACACCTGGACAGGTGAGAAAGTGACCACTGAGCACAGAATGGTTTTTCCCAGATGAGTAAATGTTGTGTGAACATTTGTGGACTGAAGACGACGTGGAAACGCTGTTTACTCCTCTGGTTCAGACCTGTCAATCAGCGCGTAGCCCCGCCCTAAAGGATCGCCTGCTTCATGGTCTGACTCTAAATGGACCGTCATTTATTTCAACATAAGTATTCACTAAATAATGTGTAGGTTTATTGAAGCGTGTGTGTGCGTCCGTCAGCAGGCTGCTGGAGCCATTACCCTCCTTTCAGCAGGACACACGGTCGCAGCTCGCTAACAGCTGACTGGGGGCTCGTCCTGCTGCTCAACACTTTCAACAGCAGCAGCTTGTTGTGAACGTGTCAAACTCACATTTTTTAATGTCATAAAAAAGGTACGTATGTGGAATTCCTCATTCGATTTTTTACAGGTTTCAAAGGCTTGCATTGTTTATGGGATATTCTTATTTTTTTTTAGCTTTCACAGTTTTTCATGCATTAAAAAACTACTCTGGACTGGAGTACAGTACTTAATGTTAGCTCAGGATTCCACCTCTGCCTCTTTGGGGTTTAAGAGGTTTGACGATATTCCCAATGAAACCAGCGTTGTGTTTGTGACGCGTTCTGTCACAGGAAGCGTCTCTCTGGTACAACGTCAGCGCGTCTGCAAAGTGTTGCTTGGTGCCGTGTGACGTGTTTAAACAGCCACAGTCAGACAGAAGAAGTCCTTAGTGACGCCATTAGAGTCTGCTGGCAGCCTCTGACGGCACATTCAAGACACAAAGAAAAGGTTCCGTTGCTGTTGACTTAGTTTGATTGGACGGAACTAACGGGGGCGTTTGTGTTACTGACCAGCGCGCAGAGCAGATCCACCGCCTCCAGCACCAGCTCCTGGTGTCCGACCCGCGACAGGCCCAGAGACAGCAGCTCCTGGTGGGACATCCTGAGCAGCTTCTCCCCGTCCACCTGCTGCCGCTGGAAGGACGGGATGTACTGCTGCAGGCTGTCGTCCAGACCTGGGGGGAGGGGGGGGGGCACAGCACACCGAGATGGGACTCTAAGCATGACATTCATGTGCGCGTTGGACTTATTGACAGCGTTAAATCACATAAGCAGCACCCGTGACGTGCACTGCAGCGAGGAGGAGGAGGCGAAACCAAGCAGAAGTTTCAGTGCAGGTCGCCTCTGTTATGATCGAGTCTGACAGCAAACAGAGCTGCTGAGTCAACACAGACTTATTGACTCTACTGCTCACTGACTACGGCCATCTCTCCACTTCCCCTGTACAGCCGGCCTCAGCACTGGCTTTGCTCTGCACACAGCTCACTGGGAGGATGCTGCCCCTTCATGTGGACATGAATCCAGGACGGGCAGAAACCCAGCGTCCTTTCCCACATGTGACTTTGCACGAGCGGCGCCACTCTGTGCCCGACCCTGACCTCTGACCTCTAACCCCTGTGTTAACGGCACCAGCAGGAGACAGGATGAGGAGAATCTACCTCCGTCCAGCGTGTGACTCTACTGACACGACCTCATAAAAAAGGATTCTACAGCTACCAAAGCCGTCATTTCAATGTAGAGTGTACGCCATCGATTAAACTGAGAATCACTAATCTAACTAGGTCGTATTAATGCAACAACGATTCTCTGTGTGAAGAGACAGAGCAGCTCATCTGCGTGTTGTAACCTGAGCTTCTCTGGCCTCTGTTGACGGATGAAGTCAGCCCTGCCATGTGCCCTGTGGTGCATGTTAGCTCATGTTAGCTCATACAGCTGTTACAACTGATAAGGCCTTCCCGACCCACGGCAGGATTAGCTGAGCCACCGGTTGCCGTAGTGACAGCGGCTGAGGGACAAAATGCTGCTGTGGATCTCACGTTCATCACCTCCACGTGTCGTTCCGTCGCGCTGCGAGGTGGAGACCATCACGCATCTTATCGTCGTAAGTTAAAAACGGTAAAAGTTGAAACATTCCATTTAGTCAGCTACAATAAACGAGTCCTGATTCCCAAACCACACGTTTAACTGTGTAGTAAATGTATAGAACCAAATGGCAGACCTTCTGCAGCCGTGTGAACGCGGGGGAAGAAAACAAGGGCCCCTGCATGGGGCCATGGAGGCGTCCCACAGGGGCCCCGCGACTCCTGTTTGTCTGCAGGGGCCACGCGGGATGACAGATGGCAAGCAATTCTCCCCCGACAACAACAACAACAACACCACCAGCCAATTTGTTGTGTTCCAAAGGGTCGAACTTCAAACTGCAGTCGTTCAGGTCGTTTGGAAAGCTGAACATTCCTCTTTCTGGCTCCTCAGAAGTTTATTGCTGCGGCCTTCATAGTTCACCAAACATCCCAAAGACCGACGCAAAAGCCTCCCTACCGGTTGTTATTCCACATTTTGAACATTGCCGCAGGGTTTGGCTCTCGGCCCAAACGGTTGGGAGTCCTGCTGAGCAGATCCTGGTTATCTCGAGGAGCAGGCTAAGACAGCTAGCTGGACCGGTCCAGATCAATGGTGTACTGATCAAAAACTGGGTTAATCTGTACTTGAATATCGTTGTCGAGTATTGAAACTAGAACCACAAACCTCCCAGTGAAGCAGCATCACGTCTTATTTATTTGAATCCTTCTCTGGCACATTAGAGGTGATTTAAACAAGTCGATCTGCACCGTTAACCTTTGAAACATCCCGTTCAGCACAACTTGTACTCTTCCCCCTTTTGTTCGTTATTGCTGAAGTTGCCGGTTTCTTTAACAGTAAATGTAGAGTGGTTTTCTCCAGTCGTGTAATAAGAGGTTAAATGTCTCATGACAGGAAACTTATTACGGTTTCCATTTGGAGACGCGTTACTTGGTTAACTGTCTCGGAGTTTGAATTATTGCTGCTTCACCAAGCCGATGAATAAAGCAACTTCAGCAACTTCTAGATGATTTGTGTTCTTAGAAAACCTTGCTTGAGAGATAATCTGTTGATCGATGTTAACAAACACAATATCAGAACGCGGGCACCTGGGCGTTGTCATGGATACAGTTATGGACCATCCCCTAAATTCCTGGCCCGACAGTAACTCAAAGTGCTGCCGATGAAGTGGTTTTATCGGCTGCAGTGAAACTCCAGCTGCTCGTCAACGCTGCAGTTAATCATTGGTCAGAAAGAGCAACACAAACAAGGCGCTCAGCCCTTTCAAACTCCACATGTGGATCCCTCGTGACCTTTGCCTCTGTACGTACTCCAGTACACACATACAGTCATGTTATTCACACTGTTTTACCATAGAAACGGCTGCGGTTTAACGCCAACTCCTCTTTGCATTGCAACAAATGGCTCGTGTTGAGTTTAGCTGGCAGAAGCAGAGACGGAGTTCGGACCCGACACTCCCCATCTGAGGGGCACAAAAGGAATATCTCCCCCCCCCCCCTCCATCACAACAGGACGAGGGTGGAGAGGAAAAGTAGCAAAAGAGCACTGAGGCTATTCATAGCTTCACTGTCAAACCTACACGGCAACACACGCACACGCACACTGCTGAACAAACACTATTCAAGAGGAAAAAGGATTTCCTTCAGCAGATTTGTGCTCAGACATCTTATGAAATCAAACAAACAGGGATTGTGGGAGTTCACGGAGTGCTGAGCTGTGGTCCCACTTTAACCAGTAACAGGGCGACACTGGTGCAGACGGGCCACAATATGCACGTGTACCTGGCGAGCCGAGGTGGAGAAGCACATAGTGATCATCGATGCACAGTCGCAGAGAAACACTGCACATTTAAACTTCAATGTTTAAAAACAGCTGAACAAACCCATTTGGAGGCATCCACATGTGTGGCAGGGGGATCTGTGCACAGACTGCTTCAGCTCTGCAGGGGTCGTGTGGCTCCCACACTCCCACTAAACATCGACGTCAGCGTTTCAAGGGGGATAAAGGGAGGAAGAGGCACCAAGTGAGGCTTCAGGAGCCAGCAAAGACTAGAAATGTGCCACACAGGAGACGCAATCGAGCTACATGCACACAATGCTGCTGCTTCAAGTGTCCACGTGGTTTCATTAACTTCAGGAAACCTGTAACGGTTCAGCATTTGCATTAGGTGGCGCTCTGCTGACATCCCAATTCTGACCAGTTTTTACGTTGATGCAGGGCAGAGCTGAAGCTGACTGACTCCCAATACGAAAGAACAAGGTGTCTGTCAATGCCGTACTGACACACACACACACGTACCAATGCCAGGTGTCAGTTGCCGGTTGAAACATGTGGCCTTAAAACAAGATGTTTGTGGGTTCGATGCCCGAGGACGGCCTTATCTGATTTACCATCACTGTGCATTTGTCCTGCAGCACACGGGTCCGTCTCCTTGTTCGTTCGCTCCTGCACACTGATTCTCCAGCTGTGCAGAGCGTCGAGGTGTGACTGCACCTGCCAGCCAGCACGGAACAACTATGCGGATGTGTCTGAACACGCTGAGCCTGATGCCGGAGATGTGTGTGTGTGTGTCTTTAACCCAGAGCGACGGCTGTTTGATCGGTAACACACACACAATTATAAAGTGCCACTCATGGACGGCGGCTGAATTGGACCCTTCAGATGGATTCTTTGACCTTAAACACCAGACACAAACACTGATCCCAGATCAAACAGGAGCCGCCCTTAGCATGCGCTAAAACCACATCTCACACGTCAGTGCATTTGTTATATTCCCCATGTTTTCGAGAAAGGGACCAGAAACAGAACGAGTCATGTGACCGACCCCTTTAGTTTTTTTTAACGCAGGACAAAAAGTCTGATAGTGAGATGTGGTTAAATGGCAGCGCGGCGGCGGTAGCTGTTCGCAGCGACCTTTGACCCTCCACACAACAGGAGGCCGACCCGGGGGGAGAGCTGCTATTGTCCTGGTCTTTAGAGAGCCGACAACACTCAGCTCTGCTTTGTCTGCGCTGCTCAATAACATGTGTATCGGTATGTGTGTGTTCGTGCATCCGGCTGAACGCTGTCCCTCAAAGCAAAACAAAGGCAAAACATTCATATTTAAGGTATTCTGCATCTTTTAAATACTTTCTTCAGTCAGTGAGTTACAATGACCCAGGTGAAGAAACGACATGCCGCTCTTTATAGCGCTTATCCTTAGAGGAAACCTTGTGGTGATTAAAACCAGGCTCCATAAAATCCAGAACAAGGCGTCTCATTGACATTTCACGGCTGATCTGTCGACTGGTCGGCCTCTTTATTGCTGAATGTCACACTGCAATGAAAGAAGGAATCCTTGGCTCAGTGCTTTGTGTAAATAACACCCAGCTGCCACTCAACCACTATGGAGAAATATGATGAGCAGTGCAGATAAAAAGGTGGACGGGGTTACAACCTGCAGCGTGACGCTGAAATCAACACCAACACAAGCCTGATGAACCTGGAACATCCGGTGGAAAATGTCTCGTATTATTTGATTTTATTCAAGCAAGTTTGTTGTGCCACCTTAAGACAATATAATAATTGGAAACAATAACATTTTGTGTGAAAACGGTTTAATCTCAAATGTAAAAGTTTCAGAGCTAAAACTCAAGATGGCACAGTGATCGACTGGGGAAACAAATGAGCAGAATACAACCTAAATACAACCACAATGGATACACAGGTACTTTTAACACAGTGCAGCGCGTACTTTGTTGTTTAACAATTTATGTACCATGTTGCTATAATAATCAGGTACCCAAACTTCCAGTCTATTTGTTATGAAGATACTAGTAAAATCCATGTAAATAAACTGTTCAAAAGATATCATGAAGAAAAATAATTAAATAATAATATGTGGTCAAAACCCGTTCGATCAACTGAATGTCATGGGAAAATAAAGTTAAAAAAATATTACGTAGAAAACTTTTGAAAAAAACAAAAAAAAATATTGATCAATGGAAAAAAAGTCCAACAATAAGAATATACGTTACTTAGGTGGTAAAATAAACGGCGCAGGTTTTACAGGTGATAAAACACACAGAAAAAACTGCGGTTTGTTGCATCAACTCGCATCTCACAACATTACAACCATAAACTTTAAAACGAACTGTTTGCTGCGAAAGTATTAGAGCGAAACGTGTGTGTATTCCTGGACGCTAACGTTAGCTTAGCCAACTCAACGTTGGTCGCAGCCGGACCGTTAGTTTGGTCGCAGGACGTCGGGGCTCGCTTCTCACCTCTCATCCAGTCCACCACCTGCCGCGGGCTCCACTTACTCACCGCCTCCATTTCTTCGGTGCTTAACACCGCTCTCTCGCTTATTCCGAACCACCGGATCACGACCGTTAACCGGACGCGATTAACAGAGCAGCGAGCGGCGCGGGGTGAGAGACCAACGGTCCGCCGCGCGCACCGTCCGACTGAGCTCGCGGAGGAAAGTTTACACTAGAACACGTGGGGGGCTCGTGACCACGCCCCCTCGTCTTCCTCCAATGGCGTGGGAGTATGTCGCTGCTGCGTTCAGGTGCTGCGGAAACGACGGCACCTGAACGCCGCAGGGCCAAACGTTACCACATTCATTCCGCCATCAGCGGTGTTTTTCATGTAACTTTTTATCGTATGGACATTTTTCAAAGCACGTTTTGACCCAATATTCTTAGGCTTTCTTTAGACCAAACATGCCATTTTTCAAAACGTTTTCTTCAAAATATAAGTGTTCTAAAAGTACCAGGGGAAAAAAAAAAAAAAAAGTCAAATAATGCGGTCAAAGCATGTTCGATCAACGTCATGGGAAAATAAAGATTAGGTTGAAATTATTTGAAAAATAATCATATTTCAAACCCTTAATATGCGGTCAAATGAATCATGGGAAAAAATAGTCGTTAGTTGTTGTAAGAGCTTAGTTTTAAAAAATTCTATAAAATGTACACACACACTTTATATTTTTTTTGAATGAAAAATAGAAATAATTGTCAAAACGGGTTTTGAAAACTGACAAAATATTTTGAGTGATGACTTAAAACATCTTGAAATAAGACAAATATGTTCAAGCGATATCTTGAAAAAAAGTAGAAAAAAATGTACAAATAAGTTTGGTCAGTCATTTCTCTGAATACATAAATTAGTTTATTGCAGTCTGATAAGTTTGATAAAAGTCAGTAAAAAACCATTTCATAATTATACAGCCTGCAAATTTGCCACTTAAAATTCTTGGATGTTTAAGAAAAAAAATCCTGTACTGCGGTGGAGAAACCCACGGTTTGGCCTGAAGGGGGCGGCAGAAGGACGAGATCGAACTGTTAAAAGGGCTACAACTATGAAAAATCTGAAGTTTTACTCCCCCAAAATCATAATGATCCATTAATCCAGTAAAAGACAAACACAAACAATCGTGACAGTAAACAAATTTATTTTGTCGTCTGCATTTAGAGCTGGAATTCGGGGAATTCGAAAACGACGTCTTTGCCTGTGAGTTTCTTGTAGACACCAGAGAACGTCTCCACCTGGAAGAGGGAAAAAACCATCTCAAAAATCACCACACCAGCTTCAGTAGCTCAAGCGTGTGGACCTTTTCTCTAGTTTGTTTAAAATGTTAATTTTATGAATTCTTTTTACATTTCCAGATGACAAATACTTTAAAATATGTATTTTTTTTAAACTCTTAAAGACTTGAGGCAGAGGTTGTGCACTGCATGGTTTAGCCCCCCAGTCACGGCCCAAAGGACTCTGGGAAGATGTAGGAATATGCAGGACGCTCGTCCCCACCGACCAGAGGCCGGGGTCAGAGCTTTGTCTCCGACGCTGTGGAACGGGATTGTACGTCTCAGCTGAACGCTACGCTCCCATAACGCCACCAGGACAGAGCCAGGAGAGTGACCTCGCTGGATGACCACGTCAGGTTCATCGTGTGCTAATGCTTCACACGTCACCGATTTGTGGATGAATCTAAAAATGCTTAAATCCATCCATACCATATCTCCATGAGCCAAAATCTAGAACATTAAAAGAAAATCTAGAACTGAATTACAGTCACGACTCCGATGAATCAATCACGGCTTCGCCGTAGCTATTTTTTTTGCCAGTTTCTCCCCATTGCATATTTTTCATTGTAAATTAAAATACGCTAATGCAGAATAAACATCAGATTTAATTGACGAGCGACTCACTTTGTGTTCCACGTTGTTCTGCTGAGCCTTGTCCAGGTGGACCTTGATGAGACGGCTGCAGTCCATCTTCACCCGGATCCTCTTTCCAACGATCTCGCTGGGGAACACCAGGTCTTCCAAGATGGCGTCGTGCACCGAGGTCAGCGTGCGGCTGAGAATCAAAAGCACGTTAATACACGGAACAGCTCACACATCTGGTTTGGTGCTCAGATGTTCTAATATTCTGAAAGCTATTCTCTACCTGCATTTATTAAAATATGACGTGGCGGATTTAGTTTTACATTTTGGAATTTCAGTTCTCTAAAAGCATTTTTTTTTGGAGTTTCAAGGTTGTGACTTCTGTTGACAGGTGGTGTGCACTGCATGGTTTAGCCCCCCAGTCACGGCCCAAAGGACTCTGGGAAGATGTAGGAATATGCAGGACGCTCGTCCCCACCGACCAGAGGCCGGGGTCAGAGCTTTGTCTCCGACGCTGTGGAACGGGATTGTACGTCTCAGCTGAACGCTACGCTCCCATAACGCCACCAGGACAGAGCCAGGAGAGTGACCTCGCTGGGTGACCACGTCGGGATAACGATACAACTTTATTATTAATGGTGATGTGAATCAGAGGCGCTACTCACCTTCTGGGACGCTTCTGCTTATTCTTAATGCGGCTTTTCCTGGTGGGTTTGGGCAGAATTCTCCTCTAGAAATACAACAGACTCTTCATTAATCACCCAATCAGATTCACAAACACTTTAATTGAAATAATGAAAGAGAAATAGTTCATGAACCAATAGCAGCAGGGTAAGACTGATATAACCTGCTGATATTCATGCTCCGCTTAGCTTTACTCGACAGCCTCAAAGACGGCGCGCTTCTTTCTGCATAAAATACATTTCAACAGAACTGATAAATATATTAGAACGGTTTGGAGAAAGAAAACTAAATTAAAAAATTTAGCAAACCATCAATATCTGACATTAATGTCTCAAATCAGTCAGACTGATAGAAAATGTGCACTGCATGGTTTAGCCCCCCAGTCACGGCCCAAAGGACTCTGGGAAGATGTAGGAATATGCAGGACGCTCGTCCCCACCGACCAGAGGCCGGGGTCAGAGCTTTGTCTCCGACGCTGTGGAACGGGATTGTACGTCTCAGCTGAACGCTACGCTCCCATAACGCCACCAGGACAGAGCCAGGAGAGTGACCTCGCTGGGTGACCACGTCGGGACAGGTGAAAAGCTAAAGATGAATTTCATATCACAACAACGGTTCCGATTTCCTGAAATCACTGCAGCTTATCAAGAAGCTCAGCACCCAGTCAGCACATCCCTGGGGAGGTCAGACATGTAAGCTCAGCGAGTCTCTCCCAAACACGCCACAGAATCCACTGAGGGAGAGTAGCTGAAGCAGACCATCGTCCTTCTCACCTGTGCAATGAAGACGACGTGCTTTCCGCTGAACTTCTTCTCCAGCTCCCTCACCAGACGCACCTGAATCTTCTGGAAGGATTTCAGCTGAGGAACAGGAACAAAGATGATGATGGCTTTCCTGCTGCCACCAACCTCGATTTCCTTAAAAAGCAAAATAAAAAATGTTTTAGTCAACACATGACAAAAGCCCATCTACTACAACCTCAACCCTACGTTTCCTGTGTGCATAGATGAGTTTCAGGATTAATAAGCTACAGATAATGACAATAGATTACTGCAAACAACACTTTAATGCCCTGACATTAAATATTGTGCACTGCATGGTTTAGCCCCCCAGTCACGGCCCAAAGGACTCTGGGAAGATGTAGGAATATACAGGACGCTCGTCCCCACCGACCAGAGGCCGGGGTCAGAGCTTTGTCTCCGACGCTGTGGAACGGGATTGTACGTCTCAGCTGAACGCTACGCTCCCATAACGCCACCAGGACAGAGCCAGGAGAGTGACCTCGCTGGATGACCACGTCGAACTGTTAGGTAGCTCTTTACTAAGTCGCGACATTTAAAAGTGGTCCTACCTTTGCAGCAGTGATGTTCAGCTCTCTCAGCTGAGCCTTAAGGTCGGAGTTCATCTCCAGCTCGAGTAGAGCCTGAGAAGAGAAGAGTCGTTTATTTTACACAGCACTAATTTCTATTAGGACAAAAGCAGTTTCTACTGCAACAGAGCAGACGCTGCTTTGTTTTTATGTAGGGCTAGAAGATGAATTCCTGAACACAGATGTAAATTTCCCCTTAATTAAAAGACCAAGAAACACTGGCCATTTCTTTAACCGCTTATATAAAACTATACTTCTGATCCAAGCTTTTAAAATGATCAAAAATCAAGTGATCTTGAAATCTTTGAAGGTGGACATTTAAGAGCCATCCAGCACTCACTCTCTCTCACACACACACACGCACACACCATTCAGCTTGAAGAAATCATCTTCTTACCTGGGAGATCCCAGACTCAAACTCGTCTGGCTTTTCGCCATTAGGCTTCACTATTTTGGCGCTGGTACTGAACATGGCCGTTGTCTCTGCAAGGAGAAAAGAGATGCAGGTTTAGTTAGCCTTGGAGTCTACATCTTGCTACATCCATGCTAGACCTCACATGAATCCTGGAGGAGCTAGCTAACCCAGCATGCACTTAAGCTAAGAGGCAGCTCAGTGCTAACCGGGACAACTAGCGCGCATAGTAGATATTGGTAGAGTAGAAGGTAAAATCTATTACTACGAGGTGATAAAAAACAAATTAAATCATGCTCCCAGCAGGTGAAGACAAACTGCAGGTCAAACAAGATGCAGCTAGCCAACAGGGAGCATTAGCTAGCTTAAATAGCTGCCGATAAGTCCTGCTACATTTAAGCAGTTACCCGTTACTATCATACGCAAGAAACCGATTTAACGTCAAACAACGCATTTAAGAGCTTTAAATGAACATTATACGTCCTTCTCCGAGAGAGAGCGTGGCTAGTACCCGAACACATGTACGGCCTGCTAATAAACGTTACTCCGATACAAGAACACCGTCACCACAGCTTCTCTACTACGCTTAAGTTTGTCAAATAAAACAGCCATCCGTCGCCACAAATGAAATAATCTAAGGTATCAGAGTCTTAAGAAACGTTAGGAAGGGTTTATGTAAAGATAAAACGACATTAAAGCACATTTTAGGGTAGCAAAGCCAGTCCTCTGCAAAGTAGCACGACTAACCTCTGTCAACGACGGCCAAGGAAGAGGCCGGACCATCGCGAGAGTTGGTTTAATCCAATACGGAAGTCGCATTTTAGTATCGCGAGAGTTGTCTGAGTTCACGTTCTGAGGGATAAGAACGTCGCGAGAGTTTGTGTCTACCGGTGACTGTCGTTGTCAACATTACTTTTGACTTTATTTGGCTTTTCTTTGTTGTTGGACATACCACGCTTAAATCAAACGTTTAACTACGGATATACTGCTGTTAGAACTATTATGAATACTTTTTAAATAGAGTTTGCCTATTTTCTTCTGATTTAAGGCAAGCAAACCAGCTAACGTTAGCTAACTAGCTATTAGCTAGCTCAGGCATCCTGCCGTGTCCCTACACCTTGTAGGTAAACCTGCCCCGCTTTTTTAAGGGTTTCATATCAAAACACCCACTGACTGGTCTGATGTAAATGTATACTATGGTGTTTTGAGTTAACGTCACGATGTTACCTACACCCGTGTCGTGATGCTAAGACTGACTAGTCTTTTCAGAGCAGTAACGTTACGCAGGACCGCCTGCAGCGCCGCCGACGACATGGCGAAGGGAAAGTTCTTCTACGCCGTGCAGAAAGGATTCAAACCCGGCGTCTACACGTCATGGTGAGACCGTTTAGTTCTTCGCACTGTCAGAACGTGTGTTTGTAAGAACGCTCACCCTGTGGTGGGCGTTGCTAAGCAGCATTAACTCACCCACAAGCACAGCTGATTGACACATTTTCACAAACTCATCAAAATACTCCCCATGATTTGTAGAGGATATCTGCTCTGCAAACAAGGACACATTTTAATTTAGGGGTTTAGTCCAACAAATGTGTAGAAAAAGCATCAGGAAAATCGGTACAGATAAAAAGAAATCTGCTCCGTATTCACCTGATGATGAAACTACGACAATGTGGACTTGCAGGACTTCTGTTAACATTTCTTCACTTTTTGATCATACTTCCCTTTTTGGCCAACTTATTTAGGGATGAATGTAAGAGCCAGGTGGACAAATTTCCCGCGGCCTCTTTTAAGAAGTTTGCATCTGAGAAAGATGCCTGGGCGTTCTTCAGAGGGGTCGAACCTTCTCCAGTTCCAGAGGTGAAGAAAGGTAAGCTGCTCTGGACAAACCTGATGCTGATGTAGTTTCACCCATGGCTGTTTAGCGTTGTTCTCCTCAAGGTCGCTAACAAGACTTCCCATCTTCTGGAAGTTCAACAACTCTCTTACAACATTTTCTGAGTCGATCTGTCCGTCTCTGTTTCCCGTCTTCAGCCGCTCCGTGCGTGGCGCCTGCGGCCGCTGTGCTTCCCAGAAGAGACCCGGAGCCTCTGGAGTACATCCCCATCGGTAGGAAGAGGTGTCACTCCGACCAGGACGCCGAGTCCCGACCCAAACGAGTGAAACCGGCAGAGAGCTCGTCTTCAAAAAGCTCCGATGGATTCACTTACATGGGTAAGGAGAATGTGGATTCTTTATCCAACTTTAGTAGAAAAACCTTTTTAAGTTTAGTGTAAACGGAACCTTGTAACCTGCAATGTTTTAAATGTGATTAGATCAAACAGGAGCTCACTTCTGCCTCTCTCCTTCTGCCCAGGCGACGCTGTGGTCGTCTACACCGATGGCTGCTGCTCCGGCAACGGAAAGAAGGGCGCCGTGGCCGGCATCGGAGTGTACTGGGGCCACGAGCACCCGCTGTGAGGAAAAAACGCACGCACGCACGCACGCACACACACACACACACACACACACACACACACACACACACACACACACACACACACACACACACACCATAAAGTGCCAAGTGAAACCCGTTTATTCGTCACGTTCAGCATTGCTTTCCTGCAGAAATGTGGCCGAGCCGCTGCAGGGACGACAGACCAACCAGCGGGCAGAAGTACAGGTGCAGAACTCTTTGGGCAACGTTTAGTCGTCATGCGCCTACACGGAGAGGACGCAGTGTGTTCATGTGTGTGTGTGTGTGTGTGTGTCTGTGTGAGAACCAGGCAGCCTGCAAAGCGCTGGAACAAGCCAAAGAGAACAACATCAAGAAGTTGGTCCTCTACACCGACAGCAAGTTCACCATCAACGGTGAGTGGCGAGGCCTGAGCGGGGCTCCGGGGGCAGGGAGGTAACGCTAGGGTTGACTGAGGTTTTCTCATCGCCACGGTTACTGAAGCCAGACGCCTGATGTGTGAATGGATCATTTCACACAAATATGAAGGTCACAACGCAATGAAAAGACATGTCCGTGCTGCGTTTAGTAGTGTGGGCGGTGGTGCTTACGTGTGAGTGGGGGGGTGTGAGTGGGGGTATTTGGGGTCGGGGGGGGGTGTGAGTGGGGGTATTTGGGGTCGGGGGGTGTGAGTGGGGGTATTTGGGGTCGGGGGGTGTGAGTGGGGGTATTTGGGGTCGGGGGGTGTGAGTGGGGGTATTTGGGGTCGGGGGGTGTGAGTGGGGGTATTTGGGGTCGGGGGGTGTGAGTGGGGGTATTTGGGGTCGGGGGGTGTGAGTGGGGGTATTTGGGGTCGGGGGGTGTGAGTGGGGGTATTTGGGGTCGGGGGGTGTGAGTGGGGGTATTTGGGGTCGGGGGGTGTGAGTGTGGGTATTTGGGGTCGGGGGGTGTGAGTGTGGGTATTTGGGGTCGGGGGGGTGTGAGTGTGGGTATTTGGGGTCGGGGGGTGTGAGTGTGGGTATTTGGGGTCGGGGGGTGTGAGTGTGGGTATTTGGGGTCGGGGGGGTGTGAGTGTGGGTATTTGGGGTCGGGGGGGGTGAGTGTGGGTATTTGGGGTCGGGGGGGGTGAGTGTGGGTATTTGGGGTCGGGGGGGGTGAGTGTGGGTATTTGGGGTTGGGGGGGGTGTGAGTGGGGGTATTTGGGGTCGGGGGGTGTGAGTGGGGGTATTTGGGGTCGGGGGGGTGTGAGTGGGGGTATTTGGGGTCGGGGGGTGTGAGTGGGGGTATTTGGGGTCGGGGGGGGGGTGTGAGTGGGGGTATTTGGGGTCGGGGGGGGGGTGTGAGTGGGGGTATTTGGGGTCGGGGGGGGTGTGAGTGGGGGTATTTGGGGTCGGGGGGGGTGTGAGTGGGGGTATTTGGGGTCGGGGGGGGTGTGAGTGGGGGTATTTGGGGTCGGGGGGGTGTGAGTGGGGGTATTTGGGGTCGGGGGGGTGTGAGTGGGGGTATTTGGGGTCGGGGGGGTGTGAGTGGGGGTATTTGGGGTCGGGGGGGGTGTGAGTGGGGGTATTTGGGGTCGGGGGGTGTGAGTGGGGGTATTTGGGGTCGGGTAACCCAGATAACTTCGGGGTCCAGGTCCCCCTCCCGGCTGAGCGTGGGCGCTGTGCTCGCTGCAGGTGTGACCAGCTGGGTGAAGAACTGGAAGCTGAACGGCTGGCGGCTGAAGTCCGGAGGTCCGATCACCAACAAGGACGACTTTGTGCAGCTGGACCGGCTGAACGGGGCGCTGGAGGTGGTCTGGGTAAATATCAGTCAGCCCGTCGCCGCCAATCAGCCACACAGAAATAACGCCGCCAAAGACGAGCGTCGTTGTCAAATAAATGTCCAGAAGGGGGCGCTAGAGGCACATCAGGGCCACAATGTAGGCTCCGCCCCCCCATCCAAATTACTGTTCAGCCTCTGAGATTTTTTGTTTTTTTTATGAACACTTTCCATAAATTGGCATTTCTGCAGTGTTTGCCAAGGAAATTACCCACAATTCATAGCACTGTAACATTAAGCACTGGTGGAGTGTCGAGACTTAAGAAAATAAAAAAAAGCTTAACAAAAGAGGACAATGTTTTATATGAAGTGTTGACATCATCACTCCCCCCCAGATGCACATCCCGGGCCACGCCGGCTACCGCGGCAACGAGGAGGCCGACCGGCTGTCCAGAGACGGCGCGGCGAAGCATAAGAGGCGCTCGTGAGCTCTTCTCTGGTACATCGGCCGCTTCGCTGCTTTTAGTTTATCTTCTCCACCAGTCAACTGAAACCCAGAGAGGATTTCTTTTCGTTGATTTTTTTTTTCTTCCGTTTATGTTGTAAATAAAGTTTCTGCTTTAAAATTAAGTTTTTATTTTTATTGATGAGCGGATGAAGTGAAGGAGACAAACGAGGAGAGCAGCTTGTGAAGGTGATGAAGACGCGTTGTGAGAAGAGGAGTGTGATGATTGGGTGGGCTGTACCACGTGGCACCGTCCAGCAGGGGGGGCTCCGGGTCAAAGAGCATCTTGGTTCCAATCACGGTTTTGCTTTGGGAATATTATTCTCAAACTTGATGAAGGAAACCAGCTGGTTGAAACCACAGGATGGAAACACGGAGACGCGTGTGAGCTTTATTACTGGTGATGAAGATCACATCAAATACTTAATGAATGGACATTCAAAGGGAATAAAGACTGACGGACACTTTGATTCTGATCGCTTTGATCTCCCATCATCTCATACGGGGACGCTGATCTCTTTGGGATCCAGTCTCATTTAAACAGACACATTAAACAAAAGCTTTCCAGTGATGTAGAATCTCATGTTCAGTAGTAAAGTATTTAAAGTATTAAGTATGTGATGATGATAATTGCACTGAATAAAGAGTATTTCTATGTATTCAGTATTGTGTATTTCTAGCTTGCATCGTGTGTGTGTGTGTGTGTGTGTGTGTGTGCGCGCGTGTAGCACACATTGTGAGTTCCTTTATTTCTATGACAGAATGCAGAGGAGTTCATCAACTCTCCATCGTGTCCTCCAGATAGTGCAGCTCAGTTTGGAGAAGTTGAAGAAGGAAAAGTTCTGAGGACAAAGAGGCCAAGTGAGACCTGCTGGAGTTGCTTGAATTGATTTTTGTAATGTTTTTTACACAACGAGCTCTGACATTCCGCCTCTCAAAGTTCCGTGATGAGGAGCCGCCGGCGCACGAGACGAGTCATCGCTCCACTTCCTTCTTTTGCTCTGGTTTACGTCTCCACCGCGCGCCGCTCTCAACCAGGACGGCAATTCATTACAAACGAGGAGAAACTTTAAACGGTTTAGACGGTTACACACACAGTCACACCCTTGCACCCTAACTAATGTCCTCCTCCTCCTCGTCTCCTCGTCTCCTCGTCTCCTCCCCTTTGGCCAGCTCACTGAAACATAATCAGAAGCGAGGGGGAGAGAGATGTTTCCTCCCCGTCCTCCTCTCCTCCGTGTCCTCTTCATCCCTGCCCTCCTCCTCCTCTCTCCTGGTCGATGGGTGTCTGCTGGAGATGAGCAGGCCGGAGGCCTTGGGGTGCCTCTCTATGACCCCCGACCGCTGCCTTACGGCGAGCGTGGGGAGGGGGCGGGGAAGGGGGGAGCACCGTGACCCCGCCCGAGGCAGCCCAGTCTGACGGAGAGAGAGCGCCTCCCACAGGTCAAAGGTCGCCCTGCTGCAGCTTCACCTCCTCGCAGGCTCAGCCTCGTTAGCGCCTCCTCCTCTGCAGGCCGAGCTCTGGCATCGGTCCGCCGCCGCCGCCCGCTGGAGGCGGGAGAGAAGCTCCACAGCCAGAAACACCGTCTCCTCCACCCGGACACGCCGAGCGGAGGATGGTGGGTGGAGAAGGTCCTCCATGTATCTGCTGAGCTGCCACTCGTCTGGTGGATGGAGCTCGGGCTTCGTTATCTCGGTGTGCATCTCGGACCAGAAGACCCACGGATCCATCCGTGCTTTCTCCCCGCGGCCAATCAGAGCTTCTCTCCGAGCCACATGTACAACGCGAAAAAAAGAGGCTGGAAAGTAGCTCCAGGTGACATATTGATCCGATTGATGGGGACGAGGAGACGGACCCGGGGGGGGGGGGGGGGCTGTGCGTTCTGAAATGCAGAAAAGTGACGTTTCTTTAACTAGTTACTATTTGTTTTGGTTGACTTTGTTCACTGTGTGTGTTTGTTAGAACAACGACTGTGAGCATGACGCGATGAAAAGTCCACCTCTGCTCCCACAGACCTCCATGAGAAATCGACCAGCAGGGGGCGACTCCTCTGCTCCCATAGACGTCTATGAGAAAATGACTCTACTTCTCTGTAGTGACCAGCAGGGGGCGACTCCTCTGCTCCCATAGACGTCTATGAGGAAATGACTCTACTTCTCTGTAGTGACCAGCAGGGGGCGACTCCTCTGCTCCCATAGACGTCTATGAGGAAATGACTCTACTTCTCTGTAGTGACCAGCAGGGGGCGACTCCTCTGCTCCCATAGACGTCTATGAGGAAATTACTCTACTTCTCTGTAGTGACCAGCAGGGGGCGACTCCTCTGCTCCCATAGACGTCTATGAGAAAATGACTCTACTTCTCTGTAGTGACCAGCAGGGGGCGACTCCTCTGCTCCCATAGACGTCTATGAGGAAATGACTCTACTTCTCTGTAGTGACCAGCAGGGGGCGACTCCTCTGCTCCCATAGACGTCTATGAGGAAATGACTCTACTTCTCTGTAGTGACCAGCAGGGGGCGACTCCTCTGCTCCCATAGACGTCTATGAGGAAATGACTCTACTTCTCTGTAGTGACCAGCAGGGGGCGACTCCTCTGCTCCCATAGACGTCTATGAGGAAATGACTCTACTTCTCTGTAGTGACCAGCAGGGGGCGACTCCTCTGCTCCCATAGACGTCTATGAGGAAATGACTCTACTTCTCTGTAGTGACCAGCAGGGGGCGACTCCTCTGCTCCCATAGACGTCTATGAGGAAATGACTCTACTTCTCTGTAGTGACCAGCAGGGGGCGACTCCTCTGCTCCCATAGACGTCTATGAGGAAATGACTCTACTTCTCTGTAGTGACCAGCAGGGGGCGACTCCTCTGCTCCCATAGACGTCTATGAGGAAATTACTCTACTTCTCTGTAGTGACCAGCAGGGGGCGACTCCTCTGCTCCCATAGACGTCTATGAGGAAATGACTCTACTTCTCTGTAGTGACCAGCAGGGGGCGACTCCTCTGCTCCCATAGACGTCTATGAGGAAATTACTCTAGTCTCTAGTTTCAAGTCTTCTTCAATCAGCATGATGCTCATTTAGTGAATTAAGGTCCATGTGGAGTCAAACAGAACATAAAGCAGGGACGCTTTAGGGCGGGGCTACTGTGATTGACAGAATCGTTGCTTTTTATGTCAATTTAAATTAAAATAAAGATCTCTGTACATTTCTTAAGATCACATAACTTCCTGATAAAAGCAAATCACTGCAACTTATGATCTGATTCATCTCCTAATACAGCAGGCAACGGCGTCATGTGACATGAAGAACGGCTGAACGGCTCCTCAGCTGACTCACTCGTGTCATTACATCAATGTGTGTCTGTGTGTGTGTCTGTGTGTGTGTCTGCCTGTGTGTGTCTGTGTGTGTGCATTCCATCATCAGGTGAGGGGGTGGAGCCGTAAAGTAACCGTCAACAGGTAAGTTACATATGAACTGGGTGCATTTAGGTCACGTTGCATAACTGTTCTTTAGTTCTTTAGTGGAGAGAATAAAAGTCTGAATTATCATAAAGAAAACGGCTAACTGCAGCATCGACCCTTAATCCCCCCACCTCCTCCACCTCCTCCACCCAAACGGACTCACACACTCCTCTTTAATTGCTGCATGAACTGTGCACCGATCGTCATTGCGGGGAAGAGGTGAATTGTGGGTAGAGTCTGCGGGTGGCTCTCCGGCCTGCTGTGAGCGCTGATGAGAGGATGAAGGAGGCGGTGGAGGGAATGCAAGCAGGGAGGATGGAGGCTGATGGAGGAGAAACAGTGACATATGAGTCAGAGAGGCATCACATGACGCATGACGAGGTCACGTGTGCTGAACCGCGTGAGAAAAGACCAATCTTTACTGTGTCACAAACTACTTGTTGAAATCCAAAATGATTGTAAATCAAGCAATAGTGATTGATAAGTAAATTATTTTGAGTTCATTTTAGGTCTTTTTATGGGAAAATGACATAATATATTTAAGTTAAGAGTTTTTTTCATACCTACAGCAATCTGATCCTCCATACACACTACACGCAAACAGCTTTCAAAATAAAATTCCATCTTCACGGTAAACAAGGTTTAATGAAACACTGTTAGACACTCGGTGACACTTGACCCCACTGACCTTTGACCTTTGCCCTCAGCCCTGTGTCATGTGAGCTCTATAGGAATGTGACGAGCGGCCCGCCGGCGGCGAGGTCTGACTCCCAGAATGCTCTGCGCCTCGGTCCCGTCGCAGGCCGCGCGGCGCCATGCGACGCCCACCAGCACCGCATCCGAGAAAGAACATCTGCCCCCCCCTCCTTCTGAGGAGACGGAGCGCTGGGCAGCGCGCTGCGTCTCCCGCTGCGACTCTTGATTACAGAGCCGCCGCGGGCCAGCGAGCTTCGGCAT